>JAGFNQ010006700.1:46200-246399 GCA_024364735.1 Boesenbergia rotunda | reverse complement strand
ACCTTGGTTCAAAAAGTTAAGTTAATCAGAACAAGTAAAATAAAATTTTGTTTCCTCCCCCTGGAAGGAATCTCCCCCTAGATTTTTCAAAAGTTCGTGGGGTTTTTGAAAATAAATTCTAAGTCTAAAGATGGAATTAATTTTTTCTTAGAAAGTTTTCAATTTAAGCTTTAACGATATATTTTCCAAATTAATTTTCGTTTGTGCACTTTGGAAAATTTATACTTGTAAATACTCAGACAAGTTTGAAGACTTAAGAAGGATTTTGAAAACTTAATTTTAAGTACTAAGAAAAATTTGAAGCCTTAAGTTTAAATTACTCAAAAAGTTTAAAGTACTTAGTAACATTTGAAAAACTTTAAGTACTTAGGAAAATTTGAAGAAATTTTAGTTTAAGTAAAAAATTTGGTTTTAAGTACTTAGGAAAAAAAAATTTTGAAAACTTCAGTTTTTGTAAACTTGATTTTAAATACTTGGAAGAAAAACTTAAGTTGGAAGAATTTTGATTTGAAAACTTAAGTTTGAGTACTAAGAAAGAATTTTGAAAAACTTAAAGTACTTACTAAAGTTTTGAAAATTTAAGTCTAAAGTACTTAGAAGGTTTTGAAAACTTGGAAGAAATTTTGTACTTTTTGAATAAAGGATAGCGTTTGAAATTTTAGAAAAAAAATTTAAACTCTCTCCTTTCTATCTCTCCCCCTTTGCCATATATCAAAAACAAAGAAATATAACAGAAAAAGGATAATTAAAGTGCATAATAATTTGTTGTACCGAGCCAATTCAGGATATGAACTAAACCAAATCAGTTTCAATTTTCTCTTTTAGGGTCCTGTCTAACCCAATTAGTTACTTACTAACTGTTATAAACAGTAGTTTTCGCTAGGGTTAGTCAAGTTAAGTGTTCTGTTTAAGTTAGATTTTTTAAACTTGACACTTAACTTGATTACTGTGTAAGTTGTATTTACTGCCCCAATTACTGCAGATGCACTGACTTAAAGCATCTTGAATTAAGGCAAAGACCTAAGCATCTCAACCCATTCTAGGTTATCAATCAAAAGTACCCTAAGGTGCTTGTGAGATGCTGGCTTCTAAATCTATAGGTGCATGCATTTCTAGGATTAGGGCCTAGGCCAAGTCCATTTGCGAAAAAGCCCTAGTTTTGAAGGGGGTAGTTTTTAAAATAAAACTAAGTCGAAAAATTTATTTTTCAAACCTTTTCAAAACTAAGTAAAAGCTGATTTTGAAAGCATTTAAAAACTACTTTAAAAACTGATTTTTAAATGGACAAAGTAGTAAGAAAACCAAAACATAGTGTAAGCCTATTCTACCAAACATAATCCTAATAGCCATCAAGTAGTAAACTCAAGTACTCATTTCCATAAGTTCGCTAGTCAACAGACAGAATCAGCACAGTCATACAGGTCAAACATGAGTCAAGTTTTAGTTACTAATACAATGCATCGGCTGAAATAGTCTAACTATGAAGACGGGCCAGGGTGATCAGATGAGCCAGGCTGCCATGCTCTGAGAAGCGACATCATCTCAATGTATCGTGCATCGGCCACCTCTCGATCGGCTCTACGAGCGTCCATCTGCTCTAGGTGATAGGCCTCAGCCTCCTCTCGGAGACTGTGGATCTCCGTCTGCATCTGTGCGAAGCGCTGGTCGATGGTCGGTGGTGGAGGCTGGTCTATATGGTCCCGTATCTCTGCTGCGAGATTAGCAACGTCAACATCTACCTCCTCGTCAGAGTCGATCGGAGCCCCAGCTCGCTGTCGTCTCCAACTCAAAACCCCGGTGACCGATACCTCTAGACCAGCTAAAGAGAAGTTCCTAAACCCTATCTCATCAAAATCGGTCATCGCGGTTATTTCACCCATGGTAATGTCACGACCGTGGTGATGAAGGAGGGAGGTGATGATGTGGCAGAAGGGAGTGCGTACTCGTCCCTGAGTCGTAACACTGGATGCATGTAGAATAGTATGAAACATGTGTAGTCCAATGTCAATGTCAAGATGATGGATCAGGGCATACAGAAGGAAGGCATGAAAAGGTCGCATGGTCGCGACATCTCTAGTGGATAGTGGTAAAATACAACGGACCAGGACTCTGTACAGGGCGTAGTCCTGGGCCTGAAGGTCAACGGACTGAAATCGTCTAGCTACGGGGAGTCTAGCTTCCCTATAGAAATAGGAGTGGAGAGCATCTAGAGTAATGTGGGAATAGGGAGCATCAAATGGAGGATCCCTAGGTGGATAGCAACAAAAGGTGGACTGGGAGAGTCGTAGTCCAAGAAATTAATTTAGTAAAGTAGGGGTGATCGACAAGGGTATCCCTTGAACAGTAGTGACAAACATGAGATCGTTCTGTCGAATTATGTTATTATAGAATTCTGCACATAAAGATGTGTTAATTGAATGAGTGCAAAACACTAGATTGTCTAGTTGATAGAAATTTATAACATTCATGGCTAAAGGACAAGATTGGGTGAAGAAGTGTCTATTTAGATAGCTAGTTTTGATAGGTTTATAGGTTGTTCGAGCGAACTTATTACACAGTTCTAGAGTTGGAAACCTAGGGTCGGGACTCGGTTCAGTACCGGGGTTCGCTTGGTTCGCTCGGCGTTTTCTAATTTAAGAAACATGCATTTATAAGAAAGGAATTAAGAAAATAATTCTAAATGCATAAAAGAAATCATACCGAGGAGGCATCGAGATTGAGGAAGCACAAGTGTCACTTGATCTTCTTGGAGGGAAGGAAGTGAGGGAGGAGGATGGTTTTTGGTGTGGGAAGAAGAGGGAGTTCGGGTGCCTTTTATAGGCAGTTTATTGGGGGCGCCCGGGAGCTCCCGGGCGCCCGAGACAGCAACCTACTGCCTTTGGCAGTGACTAGGGTTGGTTGGGGGCGCCCGCAATGGCCCGGGCGCCCCGGTCAGCCTGGTCTTTGCAGCTTTTGCTGCTTTGACTGATACTGGGGGCGCCTGCGAGGTTCGGGGCGCCTAGGTCAAGGGACAAGGGCAGCTTTTTGCTTTGAGATGAGTGAAAGTAATGGGGGGGCGCCCGAGGAGTCACGGGCGCCCGGATTGAGTATTGATTGTTTTTTTTTGTTGTCTTGTCATCATTTGACCATGGTTTAATTGGTTTGACTATGGTTTGACTAATTTGACCATGGTTTGACTGTTTTGACCATGGTTTGACTATTTTGACCATGGTTTGATTGCTTTGACCATGGTTTGACTATTGTTAGGTCAATGCTTTTCTAAACTAAAACAACAATGCAGTTATGAATTCTGATTAAGTTAAGTTTACTATCTCACCCAATCTAGGGTTTTCAATCACTTTAGCCTTATAGGTTTTGTGAGACAAGTTTTGATAAAAGAATTTTTGAAAAACATGATTTATTTTGAAAAGCTTAATTAATTTTGAAAACAATTGAATTTATTTTGAAAAGAATGTTTAAGTCTACAACTAACTGAAAATTTATGTTAGATTCGAATTTGACAAAGAATAATTTGAATTTAAATTTCAAAGATTAGCTTCCAGGTCTTGGCGAGGCACTAGGCCTTCTTTGGCCGTAGCCTTATTGGATCATCAACCCTTTCCTTGACAAAGTCTTTCAGTGAAATTTCATTTTCAAAATTAATCTTTGAAAGATTCTGGTCTAACTAGTTTGGGTCTTGGATCGGTAGCTTCGGCTAGTTTCACCAGTCTAAAGAGACCAAGTATAGAATACTTGACCTTATTAGAATTGGTTTCCCTAACGTACTATCATCTCACCTCCACCCAATACTATGTTGTCAAATTTCAATTAAGTTGGTTCAGTCCTTAAACTAACCATTCCTAAGTCTAAGCATGGTAAATTGCAGAAATTAAATAAACAATCAATCATGCAAATTGCAAGCAAGAATTGAGTTTTATCTAATAATAAATATTGTTTTCAGTTTGGCTCCCCCTGGACTAAAGCCACGATAATGGTCTGGCAAGATGTGAATCTTGTCCTTGGGGATCCAGTATTGATTTGATCCAGTTTGTTTGTTCAGGCATAGTTTGGGTACCCATGCCTGAACTTTAGGTCTGGACTAGTTCAGTACAGCAAAGTAGGATCTTTGTCTAGATTTGGTTCTATAACCTAGTCCGGATCGATTTAGAACCGATTTCTATTTTCCAAGAATCATGTCAAGACCCTTGGAACCAGAAGTGAATCGTTCTAAAGCCGCTCTAAGATCCTTAACCTGAGTTTTCAGGGAGGAGTTCTCTTTCTCAAGTTTTTCAACATGAGTAGAGGTTCCTTCTTGAACCTTCTCAGTTAAGGGTCTAGAGTCAGCTCCCTCTTTCAGGAGTTTTACTTCCTGTCGGAGGGATTCGACTCGGAGTTTACCTTTCGCCAAATCTCGAGAAAGATAAGAAATTAATTCATTTAATTGACTTCTAGTAAAACCACTTACCTTGATTTCGCCGTCCTCTGAAAATGTCAGTTTGCCGTCGTCCTGTTCTGATTCTGACTCGGTCTCGACTTCTTCTGAGGCGGTTAGTGCGAGTAGGTTCGACTGTGGGATCTCTTCTTCGGAGGAGGAGGAGGACTCGTCCCACGTTGCTTGAAGTGCCTTCTTCTTCCTTCTATTCTTCTTGGTCTCCTTTAGGTTCGGACACTCCGTCTTGTAGTGACCCTTCTTCTTGCACTCGTAGCAGGTCACATTGGGCTTGTTCTTTTCGTTTGCGGGTTCAGCTGGTTCATCCTTTCTTCGGCTGGCTTTCCTTCTGTTGGTTTGGTTCTTCAATTCCTTGTAGTAGATCCGGGCCAGTCGGACCAGCTTTGGTCGATCTCCTTCGTCTTCTGAGTCTGAATCTGAGTTAGACTCGGGTTCAGGTTGAGGCTTCTTCTTGGTTGCCCTTCCAGTTTTACCTGCAACAAAGGCAATACCTTTCTCGGCCAGATTGCAGTTAGTCTGTTCATGTAATTCTAATTCAGAAAACAATTCATCTAATTTAACTTTTGAAAGATCCCTTGAAACCTTGTATGCATCTACCATCGATGCCCACAAGGTGTTTCTTGGGAAAGCATTTAAAGCGTACCTTATTAGGTCACGGTTTTCTACCTTGTGACCGATGGTGTGTAGTCCGTTCATCAATTCTTAAATTCGGGCGTGAAGCTGAGCTGCTGTTTCGTTGTCGGTCATTTTGATCGTATACAGCTTATTCAGGAGGAGATCCCTCTTGCTGATCCGAGTGTCTGATGTTCCTTCGTGCAGCTCGATCAGTTTTCCCCACAGCTCCTTGGCACTGTTGAATGGACCCACCCGGTTCAGCTCCTCTTTTGTTAAGCCGCATTGGAGGGTCTGGGTCGCCTTTGCATCAGCTTCAATCTTCCGTTTCAGAGCGGTGTCCCATTCTGTGTAGGTTTGAGGTACTCCTTCAGCATTTTTTGAAATCTCCAGTCCGGACTGGATGATTATCCACATGTCCACCTGAGTTTTCAGGTGGACCTCTATTCTGCTCTTCCAGTAGGAGAAGTCCTCCCCACTGAAGAGATGTGGTCTTGCAGTGCTGAAGCCTTCTTGCATGACCATTTTATCTGAAAAATTAAGCAAAAATATATCCCAAGACTTGGTCTTGGATTAGTAGTGCGGGATAAAAAGAAAAATATTTGTCGAGGGGTGTTGCACCAACCTCGATTAACGAGAAGAATTTCGAAAGAAAAGAATATTAAAAAAAATTAAAAAAATCTGAAAAATTCTCAAACTGGTGGTTGCACCAAATTTGAGCTTCCCCGCTCTGATACCACTTGTTGGATTGAGAGAAACGATAGAGGGGGGTGAATATCGTAAAACGTTCGGATTAAAGTTAGAGCAATTACGCAGCGGAAATTTAAATCAAGCACACGCAAACACCAAGTTTTTTACTTGGTTAGGAGTCGTGGTCGGCTCCTACTCCAAGGCCCACGGTCGTTGACCGTTTACTACGGGCAATTCTATATTTGCGCAAAATAGTTTACAGAGAGATATTACAAAAGTAGTATAGTAAACTTAAAAACAGCTCTTCGTTACCGACGTCCGGTGTAGATGGAATTTTCGGAGCGGAGGGACGTCGTCGACGCTTGTATCTCGAGTTGGGAGGTTTCCAGAGCATAGCGCAGGAGCAGAAGAGCGTAGGAGCGTTGGAAGAATTATTGTTTGAAGCCTTGGGGTCGAGGGCCTATTTATAGCCCCTGGGGCGCCCGGAATGTCGGGGGCGCCCCCCCCCCAAGTGTCAACTGATCCAAGTTCTTCTCGGTCAGCTCTGATCCCTTCAAACTCGGGATCAGATCTTGACTGGGGCGCCCGGGACACTGGGGGCGCCCGGGTTGACCGGGTCAGGCTCTTATCCTGTTGGCTTCTCGCTAGCTTGCTTCGTTAGCTTGAGTTAGGGGCGCCCGGGATGCTGGGGGCGCCCGGGAGCATGGGGGGCGCCCCGCCCAGTAAGCTGTTGAAGCGAACACTTGTTCCATCTGTTTTGTGTTCACCTTGGGGGCGCCCGGGACACTCCGGGCGCCCTGGTCAGCTGCTGCCTCACTCCTTTGAGGCTCTCTGAGCTGCAGACACTCGTTCCTTCGGTCCTGCATCCAGGGTTAGTCCAAAACAACACAGAGCAATAATATATTAATTTTATACAGCCTTAGCTGTCTTGGTTCTGACTTTGGGCCTCCAAAATGGAGCCCTAGGTCGAACCGACGCCTACTGTTCCCTCGACGGGGAACGCGTCCTCACCTACTCCTCTCGGGAGAATGTACCTGATGCCAACCGGCTCCTCCGGTTGGACTTTTGCCCAGCAGTCCTTCACCAGGTGCCTAGCTGTCCTTCGCCAGGTCTTCAGTACCAAGCCGTCCTTCGCCTGGTGCCTAGTAGTCCTTCGCTAGGTCTTTCTCTCCTGGCATTCCTTCGCCAGGTGCCTAGCAGTCCTTCGCTAGGGCTTTGTATCCTGACATTCCTTCGCTAGGTGCCTAGCAGTCCTTCGCTAGGGCTTTGTATCCTGGCATTCCTTCGCCAGGTGCCTAGCAGTCCTTCGCTAGGACTTTTCCTGCACACTTGAGTAAGATGTTAGATAAACATTATACCTTAACTTTTGAACCCTTTTGCCATTATCAAAATACAGGTTCGACTTGGGTGCTTTCTGCACCAACAGTTAGGACATACAATAGAAGATTACGAGGTAAACAAGAGGTATAATTGTCATGGACCCCGAAGATAAACACAAAAATCGATGATCTATTCATCGTTTATTCCGCGGCTAGTCGACTAGACGAGTTAGATTGCTTATTAAATAAGTTTGTTCAAGCGGTCACTCAAGTTGATTAGTACTATGATGAATCGATTGCTTGGGTAATTCATCTCCATCCGGATTTATTTTAATTAATAAATTTTAATCTGGGGACATGGAGAGGATTCCCATGCATAACCGAAACCAACAATTGGTTTCAGAGCCAATGGTTTCCAGGTTTGTGTGTTTTGGATTCAGTTACTTTCATGCATTTATCATATATTATTTTATGCCAGATAATAGTAGGATGTGTGTAGGCTAACTTTTTGGTTACAGGCATAAGATCCGACTATTATAGTTTAATGTGGTTGTGTATGATGTGTGTGCATGATTGTAATATTTATTTGAATCCTCGGGGTTGACGAGGTTAATTAGTATTTAATTATTGTAATTAAATACGACATTGTTTAGCCGCTCATTTTAGTTTACTTTCGATCTAGATTTGTTGTGCACTCCTTCGTGGAGTATAGGATCGATGGATGTAAATTAAAATAGTTTTTTTATCTCGACTCGGAGATCCTCTTCATGGAAGCTTGCGCATGGTGGTGGAGGTGGAGACGAGGTGGCGACACAACGGGAGGCATATTCAAGAACAAAAGACCATAATAGTTGTGTGTGCTTGAAAATTCCTCAATTTTAAATTACTAAGTGAGAGAGGGATTCTTTGAGTCTCGTGACCTCCATTACAAATTTGATAAGTGATGCGAACAAGCATGCGCGTTGGCTCTGAGTGCATTCCTCCATATCGGATGAGCTTGTTTCGCAGATCACTAGATTAAATATGGTTATAGGAAATTATTTAGGAGCGTGTGATCTTCCCCATCGGAAGGGACATAATCCTAGATAATTGCCTTAGTATTGTGTAATGGTGAACACTTAGATGCAAATAATAGTATCCTCCCCATCGGAGTCACTGCTATTATTTGTAGGGCCAAAGAGGAACCAACTATTAATTTTATTTGTCAAAAAGTAAGGTTGACAAGATAATAAAATTAATGAGTAAAACCTCCTCTTACAAATGTAGAATTCGTATCCGTCCACACTATCGTGGCATACGATATTCTCGGTGTTTTGAGATATTGGTTGATTTTAAAATTTTATTGTTTGAGGAATCAATAATTTTTTGAAATCTAATGTTTTGATCATTGTGATTCTCAGGATTTTTAAAATGGCTTTCAACCCACTTGCTGTTATTTTGAAAGAAAATAAACTTACTGACCCTAACTATATTGATTGGAAACGGAACTTGGACATTGTCTTGATTGCTAAGGAGTATAAATTTGTACTCTTTGAGATCTGTCCTGAAAAGCCTAGAGAGAATTCTGGTGACGAGGAAAAGGAACGTTATAAGAAGTGGATAAAAGCAGATGAGAAGGCGCGGTGTTATATTTTGGCTTCTATGTCAAATGTACTATAACATCAACATTAGGTTTTTTTTCACTGCTTATGACATGATGTTCAATCTCAAGGAACTCTTCGGATATCAGAATCGGGCCGCTAGGCAAGAGGCAATGAGGAACTTGATGACGACCAGCAAGATTGAGGGAACACCCATGAGGGATCATGTTCTCAAAATGATGGCTCATTTGAATGAGATGGAAGTCCTTGGAACAAAGATCGATGGGGAAACCCAAGTCGATATCATTCTCTAGCCTCTACCTAGGAGTTTTGAGCAGTTTCGCCTGAACTATAATATGAACAAACGGACATATTCCTTGGCAGAACTTCTGACAGAACTCCAGGCGGCAGATGAACTTTTCGTCAGAGTGCTCATGCTTTCGTTGCTGAAAAGATTTCTACTTCTAAGACGAAAGGCAAGAAGAAGAAGAAACAAGGATTAGCAAGTGCTTCAGGGACCTCTGGCTAGAGTGAAGAAGCCGAAAGGCAAGTGCTTCACGTGCAAGCAGACTGGACACTGGAAGGTGGACTGCCCCCGTCAGAAGGAGAAAAATCAAGGTATATCTTTTTGTTTAGTTGTTGAAACATGTTTAGCGGTGTTATCTATTGGTACCTAGTGTGTAGATACGGGAGCCACTGATCATGTCTGCAATTCTTTGCAGAGGTTCCAGGAAACCAGACGACTAGTTGAGGGAGAGATTACCATCTACAAGGGCAATGCTACGGAGGTGGCTACTATTGTAGTGAGAGACGTCTATTTATCTTTTGAGAAAAATAAATGTTTGGTTTTAAGAAATTATCTTTATGTACCTTCATTTAGAAAGAATATTATTTCAGTTTCTAAATTATTTATGGATGGGTATTCTATTTCTTTTAATGACAAAGTTGTTATAAAAAGGAATAGAGAGATTATCTGTTCTGGTGCGTTGGTTGGCAATTTGTACGGTCTTAAACCAAAAACTCTCACAATGCAAATAGAAATCAATAACTCATCGTCTAATCATAATAAGAGAAAAGAACCTTCGAAAATGAACCAAACGTATCTTTGGCATCTAAGGTTAGGTCATATTAACCTGAGTAGGATTCAAAGGTTGATAACTGATGGACCTTTGGGTTCATTGGTGGTGAAAGATTTTTCAACCTGCGAATCTTGCTTGGAAGGTAAGATGACCAAGAGGCCTTTTAAGGCTAAGGGGTATAGAGTCAAAGATGTGTTGGAATTGGTTCATTATGATTTGTGTAGTCCTATGTCTATCCAGGCTAGAGACGGCTTTGAGTATTTCGTCTCTTTTATAGACGATTATTTAAGGTATGGATACATTTACTTGATGCGCTGCAAGTCTGAATGCTTTGACAGGTTCAAAGAATTCAAGGCTGATATAGAGAAACGTCAAGGTAAAAGTATCAAGACACTACGATCTGATTGTGGTGGTGAGTACCTCTTGGGAGAGTTTAGAAATTACTTGTCAAAGGCTGGGATTCAATCCCAATTGTCCACACCTGGTACACCCCAGTAGAACGGTGTGGCGGAGTGAAGGAATATGACTCTTATAGAGATTGTTAGATCGATGATGAGTTATTCTGAGTTACCAGATTCGTTCTGGGGGTATGCTCTGGAAACGGCAGTGTACATTCTGAACTTGATACCATCTAAATTAGTACTCTCTACTCCCACAGAATTGTGGATTGGGCGTAAGCCTAGTCTAAGATATATTCGGATTTGGGGTAGTCCAGCACATGTGCTGAAGGGAGAGGCTGATAAGTTGGAATCTTGTACAGAAGTACGCTTGTTCATAGGCTATCCTTTTTTTGATGAAAGGTAAATATATATCATCAAGTAAATGGTACAACCTGATGTAGACCCTAGTGATATCCGTTTGTTTCTGACGATGTGTCAGATCCGAGTAGATATCAATGGGCAAAATACAATTCATAGGCTATCCTAGAGGAATGAAAGGTGGTTTATTTTATAGTCCTAAAGATCAGAGGGTGATTGTTAGCACGAATGCCTGATTTTTAGAGGAAGACCATGTGATGAACCACAAGCCCATGAGTAAGATTGTTCTTGAGGAAATGAGAGGGGAAGTTCCTACTTCGGTACCAACAGTACAAGGGGACATACCACAAGTGACTGCACCGCGTGTCATAGAGGATACACAAGTAGTACCTCATCGTAGTGGGAGGGTTGTTAGACAACCTGATAGATTCATGTTCTTGGGAGAGTCTTCAGACTTAGTCCCTGGTGAACATAAACCTGATCCATGAACATATGACGAGGCATTCCATGATAGAGATGCGGTATCTTGGCAAAAGACAATAAATTCTGAGATAGAATCTATGGATTCTAATCAAGTCTGGGAGTTAATAGAACCACCCAATGGTGTAAACGCTATTGGATGCAAGTGGATCTACAAGAGAAAGAGAGGATCAGATAGGAAGGTAGAGACCTTCAAAGTAAGGCTTGCTGCGAAGGGGTATACTCAGAAAGAGGGTATCGATTATAAGGAGACCTTTTCGCCAGTAGTCATGCTTAAATCGATCCAGATTCTCTTATCTATTGCTGCTCATATGGATTATAAGGTTTGACATATGGATATCAAGACAACTTTCCTTAACGGAAGTCTTGAAGAAAACATCTATATGAAGCAACCAGAGGGATTCTTTGCAAAGGGCAAAGAGCATCTTGTGTGTAAGCTTAATCGGTTCATTTATGGATTGAAGCAAGCTTTGAGATCTTAGAACATCCAGTTTTATGAGGTAATCCAGTCATATGGATTTATTCAAAGTCCGGATGAGTCTTGCGTATACAAGAGATGTGACGGAAACGTAGTGGTATTTCTTGTACTATACGTAGGTGATATTTTGCTCATTGGCAACAATGTCAAAGTATTATCAGACGTAAGGGTATGGTTATCCAAACAGTTTGATATGAAGGACTTGGGAGAAGCAGGACACATCCTTGGGATCAAAGTTATAAGGGATTGCAAGAAAAGGATGTTGTGCTTATCTCAAGCTTCATACATAGACACTGTCCTAGCTCGTTTTAGCATGCAAAACTCCAAGAGAGGTTTTTTACCTTTTCGACATGGAGTACCTCTATCTAAGGAGATGTGTCCTAAAATATCAAAGGAGATAGAGGATATGAAAGCGGTTCCTTATGCTTCAGCTGTGGGAAGCCTCATGTATGTTATGCTATGTATGAGACCGAATATCTGCTTTGTCGTGGGCATGGTTAGCAGATATCAGAATAATCCAGGATAGGGACATTGGACTGCGATAAAGCATATATTGAAGTACCTGAGAAGGACTAGGGATTATATGCTAGTTTACTAGGCAGATAAATTACTCCCTGTGGGTTATACGGATTCTAACTTCCAATCAGATAGGGATAAAAGTAAGTCTACCTAGGGGAATGTGTTTACTTTAGGAGGCGGAGCCATAGTATGGAGGAGTGTCAAGCAGAAATACGTGGCAGACTCCACCATAGAAGCTGAGTATGTGATAACCTCTGAGGCGACCAACGAAGCTATATGGCTCAGGAACTTCTTGATGGACTTAGATGTGATTCCTGGTTTACCCAGAGTTATCACAATTTATTGTGATAGTAGTGGTGCAGTTGCAAACTTGAAGGAACTATGGGCCCATAAGGGATGTAAACACATAGAGCGCAAGTACCACCCGATATGAGAGATCGTAAAGCGAGGAGAAGTTATTGTCGCCAAAATTGCATCAGAGGATAACCTGGCAGATCCTTTCGCTAAGGCCCTTCCAGCGAGAGCTTTTGATAGGCATGTGGAGGGAATGAGAGTCAGATGTATGGTAGTTTAATGACGACATAGACTTTTAGTATAAGTGGGAGATTGTTAGGATGTATACTAAAAGCCTAGCTTTTGTATGAACATCTACATTTTGGATTGAGAATCACATGATCATTGTTTGCATTTTATATTTATTATATGTGTGCATATTGTCTAATACTTTACATTGTAGATAACATGGTATGTGGTGTCACACAGAAGATCATGTTATCAGTTCCTTGTAGAGTATAAGTAGAAGCTCACAATCGAGATGGTTTTGGACAAACCATTGACATGGTTGTAGTGTAATTTGGTATTGGTCTATCTTGACCATAGAATTACACTAGTACACTTTGTGTGTATTGAGCAGGACTGATATAGAGGTGATTCAATTTATATTGACTATATAATTGAATCAGACTTCAGATATTATGGTGTACATGCTCTTAATCCCGATATAATAACGGGCACATGTACTTAATATCTATTTCTTTGATTTACCAATAGGCGAGATTTATTTGTTAAATCAATATGCCCGATAAATTGGGAAATAATATTATTTACATGGTGTGCTGTTGATTATAAAAGGAAATCGTGTCCTAATGCGTTAGGATGATGTTGTCCCCTTGAGGAGCTCATAAAGCTCATCATGTTAAATCCTGCAGATGGATTTGGTCCGACATGATGATAAGGTTGAGTGATACTACTCATGGAGTTAGATATTAATTAATTAAATTGTCAATAATTTAATTAATTAATGGACATTCAAGATCTCAAACACGGGGAGAATTTGTACGCATAATAGGTGGAGCACATATTTAATTATGGGGGTTGGTGAGGTAGTTCAATGATAATCCTTAGTGGATTGGATTATCATTAATGGATCGGGGTTTAGATCCATTAGAAGGCCAAGACCCAATTCCTCCTCATGGTCCCTATTGTAGCCTATATATACCTCATGAGTCATGAGACCAAGACATACCAAATAACCTAAGGCTTGGGGTTTTCTTCTCCCTTCTATCTCCTAGGGTTTGCGCCGACTTCACCTTGGATTGGGTGGCAACACAAGGAGGAGAAGACACCTTCTCTTCTTTTCTCTTCATTGTTCCGTGCGGCTAGGACAAGAAAGGAGAAGAGAAATCTTCTCTCTATTCCTTGTGGGTGTGCGCGAGCTAGATAGAGGAGGAAGAAGGCCGGCGCCACCTTGAAGGTGGAAGCTTGGCCGGCGGCGAGAAGAAGAAGGAGGAGGAGTAGTAACCGGCGGCGGCTAGGGATAAGGTGAAGATGCAGACCTTTTTCTCTTCTTCTTCATCTTCTTCTACTTCCTTCCTTTTGTTTTGGTGGCCAGCGATCACAAGAAAGGAAGAACTTCTTCCCTTTTGGCCGACGATCATCAAGGAGGAACCCTAGGGTTTAGGCGCAAGTAGGAGAGGAGAATAAGGTGTCTTGGTGACTTCGTTTCTTGGAAGACCGTCGCCCACATGACGTCCAAGAAGAGGTTAGGACATACAATAGAAGATCGCGAGGTAAACAAGAGGTATAGTTCTTGTTTTGGTTCCTTCTTGCTTGTCTTATTATTGCATGTTGTTAATTGTCATGGATCCCGAAGATAAACACAAAAATCGGCGATCTATTCATCGTCTATTCCGCGGCTAGTCGACTAGACGAGTTAGATTGCTTGAACAACAAATTCGTTCAAGCGGTCACTCAAGTTGATTAGTACGATGATGAATCAGTTGCTTGGGTAATTCATCTCCATCCGGATTTGTTTTAATTAATAAAAATTTAATCCGGGAACATAGAGAGGATTCTCATGCATAACCGAAACCAACAGATTAGTTACTTCAAGGAGGTGAATACCAAGTAAATCGAGGTGTTAGCATTGCTCAAATCTTCCGACGCAACAAATTTTCATCGAGCAAAAATCTGAGCTAATCACCCCCCTCTAGCTCACCCACCGGTCCTAACACTCATGAGTGTCGCAAGTGCTCACACCATGTTGATACTAAAAATTTGAGTTTGAAGTTTACCAATTTTACATTCACCTGATCGGGAACTTTCTTATAATAAAAATCCTCTCCACTTCGTTGATCCAATTAACGAAGCCCTCTGCTGGTAACGTATTAGAAAAATACGGGTATATTAACTTGAAATTCGAGGTCTTTATATGAATCCTCTCGACCACGTACTTGACAATCTTTAAGATTTCCCATCGCTAGATGCTGGGTTAAATTTGTGACTTGCCTCTATAAATTCTCAATCTTGTCTTGGGTGCCATGACTATGATGCAAGACTTCCTCAGTTGGAATTTGCTTGGTATGACCATGATTATGACGATCTTCCATTAGATCCGACGCTCGACCTTCCATTAGGTCCACGCAATTATCCTCTGAGCTAACGAGAAAAGAGATTGGAGGAGAAGACAAGAAGAGAAATTCATCGAATTCCATATTTTTCTTTAAAAAAAAAAGAAAATTTTATATAATAACATAGGATTATTTCTCAAATAATTAAATAAATATTTATATAAACTTAAACTATGGGACACAATGAAAGGAAAGAAATCCTAACATATATATCCTAATTCCTATCTTTAAAAAAAATCCTTAATTACAGAGAAAAAGATTCGTAATCCTAAAATTTCTAAATGGAATCAAAATCTACAAAATATAAAAGATAGAACTTATTAAAAATACTTAAAATATCAAAAAAAATATAAAAATTATCAAAAAAAATAAAAAATTTAAAAAATATTAATAAAAATTCACGTTTAAAATTATGAAATTCTTCTTTTAGATTTTTCAAATTTGTTTCCTATTTTACTTCTCCCACTAACTATAGTGGTTCTATATTTAGAAAAAATGTTGGACCATATAACAGACGAATCTGGAATGACCGATTCGATCCCATAAAAATTTCCCACCAATCATCAGGGTAAATCGGAAAGCGTTCGCGGTGGACGGTCTATAGTGGTTCTATATTAAAAAAAATGATTAACGAGATTTTTCAAACCTCGGGCGACCGACCCGGCCTCACGGAAGTTTCCGACCGGCCGCCAGGGTAAATCGGGAAGCACTCGCAGTGGGCAGTCTAGAAGCCCAACGTCCCAGTGTTCGCCCCCCATTTGGAGGAAGAATTCCTATAAATACGCCGTAGCTAAGGATCGAATCGTGAATGTCTGAGATAGCGACTAGTCGCCCTACCGCTGCGCCATAGTCCTAGAGGCATTGTTCTATATTCAGAAAACAATACGATTGTAGTATTGATTTTTGAAATCAACATTATTGTGATGCTAATTTTAAAATTTACACCATATCAAAATAGTATTGATTTTTAAAAATTAATACCACATTGATATTGTTCTTTGAAGGTCCAGTACCTCCAGCTACAATATATTTATAGGAATTTTTCTTTCAAATGGGGCGCGAATCCTGGGACGTTGGGCTTCTAGATCGCTCACCGCGAGCGCTTCCCGATTACCCTGGTGGTTGGTGAGAAATTTCCGTGAGGTCGGGCCGGTCGTCTGAGGTTGGAAAAACCTCGTTAATCATTTTTTTGAAGGTACAGTACCACCGGTCGCTCGAGGTTGAAAAAACCTCGTTAACCATTTATCCTGACGGCTGGTGGGAAACTTCTGTGGGACAGGGCCGGTCGCCAAGGTTGAAAAAAATCTCGTTAATTATTTGAAGGTACAATACCCTATTCTCATTCTTCTCATACGTTAGCCACAGTATTTGGGTTAACAGTATCTGTAATTTACCTCCTTCGTGTTAGCCCTGAGACGTTGAGGGTGGGCGAATCACTTTTTGCCACCTTTGAAGGTGTAGTGCCTTGGGACACGAACCCTGAGACACTGGACTTGTAGACTGTCTGTCGTGAGCACTTCCCGATTTACCCTGATGGTCGGTGGGAAACTTCAGTGGGATAGGATCGGTCACCCATTCGTCATTTTTTTAAGGTGCAGTGCCCTCCCCACACGCTAGCCACAATATCCGGGCTAGTAGCTCCCGTGATTTACCTCTTCCATGTTGGCCCTAGACGGATTGGTGGGGTGCTAGGGGTGAGAGAATAACCCCTTTTTTTGGCACTTTGAAGGTGCAGCGCAAGGGTGACTAGTTATCACTCATGTATCCGCGGTTTAATCTCCAGCTACGACGTATTTGTAAAAAAAATTTCTCCAAATGAGACGAGCAACCATGGTATATTGGGCTTCTTGATCGTCCACCATGAGCGTTTTCTAATTTATCCTAACGTCTATAAAAATTTTCATAGGGTCGAGCCGATCGTCCCATATTTGTCTTTTATATGATATCTAATTTTTTATTTTTTTTGAAATTTAACATTACATGACGTTATTATTTAAAATTAATATTATAATGATGCTGTTTTTTTTTTAATGTAGCATCACAATAAAATTATAACGATGCCGTTTTTTTTACGAGAGAGATAAATTAAAAATAAATTCGCTAAAAATTTAAAAAGTTAAATGTGTATTTTTAAAATTTTTTAATTTTAAATACGTGATAAATTATCGATGATTTTATGATCGCCATACGCACCTACTGGAGCAAGCCAAGTCAGATCGCCAAAGGCAAAAGGGTGATTAGGATTTTGAGAAATTGATGCGTCATTTGAAAGTAAGTTCAAAAGTAAGATGTTTGACTGGGAATAAGTGAATCGTTTTTTTAGTGCCCGAAGGTTTAATTTTTTTAAAAAAGGAGGTGTGATTTAAATATTCGAGAAAGTTAGGTTGTTGAACTTTAATGGTTCAGTAAATTGCCGCATATTTATTTATTGATAGTCCATTTCCAGCCTTACCATTTAATACTTATTATTTTGAATGATGGTTATGACCAAATCCAACTGCAATTCAACTTTAATGGTTTCATTTGACCAACCAGTTTTTTTTTTTTTAATATAGACAGTTTTTTAATATCGTGATTTTTAATATATCGAAAAGAATAAATATTTTAATCTTTGTTTCTATTTATTACGAGCTCATTCTGATTTTTTTATTTAATAAGTTCTCAGTTGTTTTTTTATAAGGGAAGGAAAAAGAAATAAAGAAAAACTTTATATGCAATAATAGAAAGATTTAAGTAGTATTCTGCAAAGAGTAAATTGTAGAAGGTCATGATCGCGAAATTATTTTATTGTAAATTTTTTCATTTTAATAATATTTACCTTCGCTTTGCCGCACTCCACTCTCCTCCCTCCGCCGCACCCCTCTCTCTCCTCTCGCTCTCGCTCTCGCTCGCCCTCTTTCTTCTCTCTCTCGGTCCCGCTCCCTGATACAATTCAATCCCAAGGAGAGATCCTGATCCAATGGTTGCCGCCGATTCACCGAGAGTGAACTCGGACGCCCGCTGCTCGTCGCCATCGTCGTCGCCGGCCGCCCCGAAACCTGATGGCGAAGACGAGTCCGGAAACTCATCCCTCGCGCAATCTGTGGAGTGCTGCGACCGCCGCGACGGCGATATGCTGGTAATGACCGTCGAGCGCCGCTCTTCTTGGTTCGATTTTCAATGAATAGGGTCGTCGTTGCGCTTCTTGACAGCAATTGAGATGGCATAACCAGGTATTGCCGAATAGGAGCGAAGAGTACCGGTTGCTGTTCCGGCTTCCTTCTGAGGAGGTCAGTATTGTTCGCCTTCTTTCCAGCTCGTGATGTGTATGCGTGTTAGATTTGTTCCTTGCAGATTATGGCATTTTTTATATAATATTTTGCTTCATTGCCTTTGACAAGTTTGGTAGTTAGCTGATGGTGGATTAGAGGAGCAGTTTGCCAGGATTGCGTGTAGGAAAACATTGCATGTCGTTATTTTTTTGGTCATAGGCAATCAAATGAAGATCAAAATTCTCGTAGCTTTGTTGCTCAATAACTTAATGTTGTTATCTTGCTGTCACATTATTAATTTTGAGGTGACGGACTACTGGTCAGGTAATTAGCAACATGGATGGTAAATTTATTTGCAAGTTGGTTGATTGCTTAACTTGATGACTGCAAGCTATATCCAAAGCATTAGCATCCAAATGGTGCTGAAGAGAGTGGGTTTGGAAATGTTCCAGCCCAAGTTTAAGATGGTTAGCAAAATTTTGCCAAAATTAGCTTCTAGTATACATGCATGAACTAGTCCTCTGCGTTCCCTGTTGCCATGTTTCATTTGACCCAATACAAAGTAAATCAATCAACTCCATATAGTGGGAAAAAAAAGAAAAGTCAAATTCATTAGGAAGATTTCTAAATCCCCGACCAGAAGCATATATTGGTTCTTATATATAGTTTTGAAATAAGATTACAAGGTCTATGAAGATGCTGCTGCCTTACATCTTGTCATAATAAAATAGGCTTCGCCATCTTGACAATTAAATCCAGTTCCTCTAGGCTCTATCCTGCAAGATGGTATTAAATGAGCCATCCAACATTGAATTTCATCAAGTTTGGGCCTGTGGGTGAGACCAGATTCTGGCGTGTCTTGCTTCAAACAGGTAAAAGGTATCACTATTATCAACTGATCAGTTAAAAGTTGGAAAAAGACATTAGTTTGGTAAACCTCCTGCCTCCTAATGGAATGCAAATGCAGGTTCAAGGTGAGCCATTTTATCTTGAATATTTGCAACCAAACTTTGAAGATCAATGTGTTAGCCGAAGGGTGTTGGGAGTTGTTGGTTCAAGCATGATTTTGTAATAGCAGTATACCTAGTTTGAGGTGATAAAATTTCCAAAGATCCTTGGTGGAAGGGACCGAAGGGTATTGATTTAAAAATATGACCAACATGGTCACAGGAAACAAGCATCCCTATAACCTATGCCTCGTCTAGCTAGCCTCACAAAAATTGGGAAGCATATGATTCAAAGATCTCTGTAAGAGGTTTTAGGTGCTAGTTTAAGTCTCTAGAAAGGAGATAAGGCCTGGTTGCTGGTTGTTTGCATTAAGAAATTTATAAACAAGACATGTTGTGATAATACCTATACCATGTCTCTTCCAGTTCCAAGTCCATTATCATCATCATCCTAGGAAGCTCTTAGATAACCAAACTACAATTCCAGCATATTCTCCCTTTAAAAATAGACCTAGCCATGAATATATTCTTCAACTATTTTTTCTCTAGTTCTGGAGTACCACAGTGCCTTGAGTTTTACTCAAAGATAACAGAACACTTCTATAGTCTATCATAGAATCTTTTAATACAATTTCCTTGTAATTTGATAAAACCTCACTTTTGTGCCTTCTTCCTGGTTTGACATACCACTCGGAGGGATGATTTGCTTGCGAGGATCCCTTTTTTCCTCTGGCCAAAGGAGACAATTGAATTAATATATCATTCATGTAGCAAATAGTAATAAATACAGGTATGACAATGGCACTTTTATATATAATGTAAACAACTTGCTATTCTCAATATATAGACTAATCTTAGTGGAAATGATTGTTAGTTTCTCTTGCTAACTGTTTTTGGCATTTTATATCCATGATGCATGTAAAGTTCATATTTATAGAATCTATGTTTAATAACCTAGGAGGACATTCTGATTTGGCATTTTATGTCACAAGCATGATTATACTTTCATGATACTTTTCAGATCATCAAAATTTTTAACTTCACCTTCTTTACCCTAATGCCAATCTTTGTCATCCAATGTCTAGTTTCCATTTTTTGTTCTTGCTAGATCTTTTGTCCATATGAAGTTTATCAGCATGAACATTTCTATATGTAGGTTCTGATTAAAGATTTTAACTGTGCCTTCCAAGAAAACATCCTTCTTCAGGTACTTCTGCCTTTACTTTGTTATATATGGTTTTAGAAGGGCTTAATATGCTATGTAAGCTAATCATGTGAAGGCCATGATTATCTTGGTTTAAACTCCTAATTAGATTTCCAATAACTTTTTTGGAATTCCTTCACAGGGTCACATGTATTTATTTATCCACCATGTCTGCTTTTATTCAAATATATTTGGTTTTGAGACGAAGGTAAGAAGAGGTGCGCTTATCTTGATGCAATTCAAGTTTTTCAGTTCCTTCTAATTTTGATATTATGCTTCATACTATATGACTTCTTTTTTACTTCCTCGATTATTATCTAGATGCAATTCTGAGTTTTTGCTAACTTTATTATACTCACATTGGGATCTATGAATTTGCTTGAGTACTATCAATTCAGAATTCACACTTGACAGGAATCTGCCAAATAGGGTGTTGGTTGTAAGCCAATGCCCTATTATCCTTTCGCTTTCGGTTCTGGTATGCACTAAGGTCGTAGACATGTGTACTTTCACATCAGGTTTGAATTGTCTGAAAGTTAGTTTTACATTTTAATCTGCTAGTGCTGGAAATATTGGGCACGATTCTATTCATCCTAAAACATGATTAAAAGAAGCAATATCTTAAAGTAACACAACAGGATCCGAATATGTAAATCAGTGATAACTGATACTGATTAATTTTGTACTAAGATTATTTTATAACATTTTGTGTTTCATAATTTTAGAAAATTTAATTTATTCAGTAGATATGTAAATTGCAAAGTTATTTTAAAAATATATAATGATTTTTATGTTATTTTATAGAGTTTTATATTGATACGCGAACCACTTATGACATGATGAAAACAACACAACTCACTAAGCACAAAATGTTTCCTAGCACCTATTGGGTTGGGAATTGTTAGCCTTGTGGCTTGCCTGTGCTCGTTTGGCCAACTTTTACGTAGCTCCCTGTATCTTTGAACACTAAGTTAATATCTTTTTGTGAATCCTTGTTTTTCCCTTAGTACATTTTTTTAGCTTTTCTTTGTCATTTGCTGCGAAAATATTTGATTCTAAAAATGGCTTTATTGTACAGAGAATAATACCTTTACACCAGGTAACCGCTGTCCGTAAAGCAAAAACAGTTGCAATTTTTCCTAATGCAATTGAAATCGTCGCTGGAGGGAAAAAGGTAACAATTTGTTAAGTAAATTTTCAGCCTCCAATAATTCTAATACCTTGCATTACTTTGAGAAGGCTTGCCATTTATTGCTTTTTATGTTCAATTGTTTGTTTTGCTTATAATCATCAAGTATTAACAAACCCTGCTATATCTTTTTATTGCCTTTTAAGTTTATTTATTTTTAATGACAGTACTTCTTTGGATCATTTTTGGCACGTGATGAAGCATATGATCTTATCATTGATAGGTGCACACAAAATGGCAGCGACATAAAAACCATGGTTAGCATTCTATTTTTCCTTGTTTGTCAATTTCATTGATTATGTTCACTGAGAGTGCTGGCCATTGCATCTAAGCCAATGCACTACTTCTGAAAAGCATTTAACTAACAGGGTTTCATGGTAGAGTAGTGTTGAGTTTTGGATTTTCTAGTGAAATTTTATTGTCTCTTGAAATATTGTTGTTCAATTTTTATGTTTGACATTCTGTTGGTGGGTTAAGTCAATGAGGATATGATGAGGTTGGTTACTATAAAAACTTCCAAATGAATTTGATTTATTAAAAATAGTGTTCTAAAAATCGGCCTAGGCGGTCGCCTAGGCCCCTGCCTAGGCGGTCGCCTAGGCCCCTGCCTAGGTGCTAGGCGCCACCTAGCTGCACTGAAAACATCCTAGTCGGCCAGCCTAGGCGGCCTTGGTGCCTAGGTGGGATTAGGCAGCCCTAGGCGCCAACTAATCGGTTGAATCGTCTAAGCGCCGTAGAAATAGTGAAGAATTTTCATGATTTTTGTTAGTTTGGGCTTTGAAATTTAAAGCCCAATTAAAAAAACTGAAATGTAACCTTTTTTTTTTTTGTGTTGGGCTTAAGTTTTATAAGTCCTAAACTTTGATCCAACAAGAAAACCGATTTGTTGATTGCCCTAGCGGCTAGCACCAAACTTCATTTTCACGTACTGAGTAACCAGAACGGGAGAAATTAGAGCGACTAAAAAAGCCCACATTTTGGAGAGTTAAAATATAGAATAAATTTGTGATATTTTATTAGTTGTGTAATTTTAACTCATTTTAAATTTGATATTATTGTGTTAGAGTTATAGAATGTGATTTATTATATAATTTATGTTGATACCGTGGAATCCGCCTAGTCCCCACCTAGGTGCCTAGGCGCTAGGTGTTAGCTAGGCCGACTAGCGCCTAGCGAATTTTAGAATCTTAATATGGTTGAATATCTATTTACATTTTTTAAATTTAAAAAGGGACTTGGTCTTTTTTTCTGGTTTTATATGGAAAACCTGGTTAGATTTTGTAAACATCCACTTAAACAAATATTGACCGTGTTTGTAACTGAACAATCTCTGTTGTAGATCTTACTCTCTCTGTCTGTGCCCCTGTGATAGTTCATGATGCATGAGATGACGTAACAGGCATATGAATGGGTATCATATAGTCAAAGATTAGGTGTATCATCTATAGTTTGGTTAGTGTTTGCCTTGATCTTATCCATTGTACTGGGGCATGGTTTATCATCATCAAACCTTTTATTTTATGTTGTCTTAATCATTTTGAAGACCAAACTATAATTTTTCAATATTGTTCAACTCTTCTGTTCCATTATTCCAGGGTCTCTACTTCATCTAATTTTACACTTCAGTTATAGGTTCTGTTCATTGTTCCTACACTATGGTCAAATGCTGAAATGATTGATGGGTTTATCCTCTGTTCTTTATTGCTAAAACAAAATCTGAAAATATAAATTTCTTCCTATGAATTGCGTTATTTACCATAAAAGCACCCATTGATTAGTAGATTGGGAAATGAGAATCAATTTATGAATTCAAATTTCAATTGTTTGGTAATAATATGATTTATTTTGTAACTATTATTTTTTGTTTTTTTTAATTCAGTAGTCAATTAATAGGGATAATTGTATTTCCATGTTTTCTTATTTGTTTTCTAGGTTTTGTAGAATTGAGCTTATAAAAGCGTTTAAGTGTCTCATGTTTATTAAATTTTTTATTAATATGAATTTACTTTTCTTTGTGCGAATTCTTGTGCTATCTATGTCAATTGATATCCTAGCCAAAAGCTAGTGATTTGATTCCCCACCGCACTCTATTACTTCTTTCCATTTCTACTACCTTCTAACCATAGGGCCCCACTCAACCACTCTCTTTGTTCGAACCCCTAGCTTCTCATTGTCGCTCAACTTTGTGCATGCAAACAAAGACCCCATGCTACTCTCCTATTGTTATCCTGTGTTGATGTTGTTTCTTGCTCAGTTCATTGCGACATCATTGTTTGCATACATTGCTTCCTATGTGGTTCCTCACTGCACCTCCGTTGCATCTCAACGTGGCTGTAATTTCCCACACCTCCTCTTAATCTACCATTTCCTCACTATTGCCATCTCAACTGATTTTAAAAAGAAACTATCATCATTATCATTGTTTGCTTAGTTTTCTACTTATTTCCTTAACTCACTGTGTGCTGCTTAGTTTTATAATTTTCATTACTTATGAAACCCCATTGATCATGGCGAGAAACTCCACTATCAAAGAGATAGCATACTAGGTGTGAGCTACTAGAAGACGAGCTTAGGACCATCCGACCTTGAGTGGAAGACCTGCAACGGTTTAAGTTATATACTGCTAGCATAATTGAAAAAATATCAGAATTGAAGACCCACAACGGTTTAGGTCACAGAACTATTATTCATCTATGTTTATTACTATCATATAGTTGCTTCATAGGTTCATGCACAACCAAATATCAGAATGATGGATGGTTCTCTCTTGGTGTCAACATTGTTCATGTATATGCCAAGTTCCTAATATGTAGATCTTAGGGATCCACATGGTTTATGAGTTTAAGGAGTCTTCCTCATTATTGAAACTTTCAATTTATGGTTATTTCAGGCTGTAGTGCTTCTTTGAAGATTTTCTGTGCATTCATGGATTTACAAAACTTTCTTTATCAGTAACTCTCTGATTTGCGAATAAATGCAGTTTATTTTGACATTTCATGTTCCAGGATACAAAATCAGAGGGCATCAGCCAAGGCAATGGAGTCGTTATTGAGAAAATACAGGAATGCAATCCTTTAGCAGATGATTCATCATCTTCAAACAGGTTAAACTTGTGAACATAAACTAATATCTTTCTTGATTTTTCATATATCTACTTATTACTTTTTGAACCAGATTTAAGGATGCTAATGTCAAAGAGGAATTAAATCCTCTGCTGAATGGTGAAGTTGTCAGGGATATCTCCTTACAACCTTCAAAATTCAAAGAAAATGAATGTGAAGAAAATTTTAATGAGTCATCTTTGGAAATCCCTTTCATATGGATCGTTGAGGATATTGATGCACCTACAGGTGTTTTTTATATTTTATCATCTGTGATTATCATCTTCATTTAATCTGCATAGTCAATTAGTCTCCTCCTCTTAAGCTTGAATTTACATTATCCCACTGCAGTTCCTGAAGGTTTTACTATTGTTGCAGATTCAAAGTTTCCGGTAATGGATAAATCACTATATAACACTTCAATTTTTTTCATATCTCATCCCATTTCCTTTTGACACATAAATTTTGGGTTATAGCTACTTGTCAAGGATTTTTTCAATCTATTTGTTTCCAATGAAGCTCTTGACTTTCTGAGAGATTTCCATTCAAGATGCGGCGACAAGGGCAAAGAACTTCTTAACAATTTTTCTTTATTAGTTGTTACTATTCAGATATCCATTGACTAATCATGCTTATTTCTTATTTTCATGCACCAGATTTTCAGTGCACTTCTTGGCGTAAGCATGAACTATTTGGGTATACCAGGAACATTTCATTTGTGCATCCTGTCAAAGTATATCTTGGTAAGCCAAGATAATTCATTTTCACACTATGCCACTGCTTCCTATTTGTAATGTGATTATAATGTGTACTTTGGTTGTATTTATCTTCGGTTAGTATTTGTCTTGATTTCTTCTAATTGTATTAAAGGTCCTAAATTTGGGAACTGCCAGGAGGTTCAGAAATTTCGTGTATACAGGAATAGGTAGGATGTCATCCTTTCTTTTTAATCTTACGATGCAATAGATATATTTTCTTTGTTCTCAGTTTCTTTGAATTGTAGTAACTGCCTACTGCAGAGTTCAATAGCAGAAAATTTTTGATTGAAGGAATCTTTAATTTTGGTGACAGCATGCAAATAGAAGATAGGCACATCCAAGGACTTCAAAAATTGCAAGCGGAAAATTTATCTTTATTTATAATTGATCATTTATCTAAAACACTTAGTTAGAAAACTTTGCTATTTTGATGGAGTATTGTCTAAATTTTCATTCTTAGAAATAAGCGATGGGGGTGCACAGGAGAAAGCTTTTCTGAACATATTTTGGTATCTTGTAAATTTTTGAATTTCTGTTAGCTTTCATTGCCTTGTCTCCCAAGATGTAGGACTTATGAGCAAGCCATTTCATCCAGAGATTTTAGGGCCTGAGTTGACAGCATAGAATAGGCACATCCAGGACTTCAAAATTGCAAGCGGAAAATTTATCTTTATTTATAATTTATCATTTATCTAAAACACTTAGTTAGAAAACTTTGCTATTTTGATGGAGTATTGTCTAAATTTTCATTCTTAGAAATAAGCGATGGGGTGCACAGGAGAAAGCTTTTCTGAACATATTTTGGTATCTTGTAAATTTTTGAATTTCTGTTAGCTTTCATTGCCTTGTCTCCCAAGATGTAGGACTTATGAGCAAGCCATTTCATCCAGAGATTTTAGGGCCTGAGTTGACAGCATGCAAATAGAAGATAGGCACATCCAAGGACTTCAAAAATTGCAAGCGGAAAATTTATCTTTATTTATAATTTATCATTTATCTAAAACACTTAGTTAGAAAACTTTGCTATTTTGATGGAGTATTGTCTAAATTTTCATTCTTAGAAATAAGCAATGGGGTGCACAGGAGAAAGCTTTTCTGAACATATTTTGGTATCTTGTAAATTTTTGAATTTCTGTTAGCTTTCATTGCCTTGTCTCCCAAGATGTAGGACTTATGAGCAAGCCATTTCATCCAGAGATGTTAGGGCCTGAGTTGTCTTATTGCAATTCAATTCTTCTTTCTTCTCCAAAAGTAGTCTCCCATATGTCTTGGAGTTAAGGCTATGTTTATTTGGAGGGATCAAGATTGAAGAGAAAGGAAAAAGAGATAAAATCATGTTTACTTGAATGACAGAGGAGAGAGTAAAAGTTGTCATCTATACCTCTTCTCTAACTTACTCTCCATCCTATGTTGGTGGGATTAAGATTGAAGAAAAAGGAAAATGAAAAGAGGAAAGTAGGAAGACAGGGGAGCAAGAGAAGAGATAAAATTATGTTAATTTGGATGATGGAGGAGGGAATAAAAATACCATCTTTAGCCTCTTCTCTAACCTCCTTTCCATCCTAAGTTGGGAACGCGGTGGTGACTGGCCATAAGTGGTGGCTGGTGATCGATGGGCAATGTCCTACTACTAGTAGTTGTGGTCAATAATGTTCATCAAAGAAAGGGTATAATGATCCTTTTGTCACTCTTTCTCTTCCCCTTCAATCTATTTGTTTGATTTTAGACGTATCAATTTTGGTAGGAGTCGAGGGATCCTTGTTGCTTTCTTTTTCTTCATACATATGTTCAAGTAAGTATGATTTCTATCTCTCCTCCCTCTCTCATTCTATTTTGAATCCTTATCCTCCAAGTAAATACGCCCTAAACTATGTTAAGGGAAAGAACCATTGAATTATGTTGAAGAAGTTAACAATTGCATCCATATATAATTACAATATAAAAATATTCAAATAATATCTCATGGGACTATACTATGTATTGGAAACACTTTCAAAGCTTGAGTATAGATTTTTATCCATGCAAAATAGAATAAGATTCTCACAAATAGGGGATAAAATGACCTTTTTCATTCTATTGAATATATTGTAAATATGGATAGTTTAATTTAGGCAGATCATATATTATTTATTTAGGCAGATTTTATTTGAGATTTTATTTGATTGTATTTTATTCCATAAATAAGTAGGGAGGCTATTCCATAAATAAGTAGGGAAGAAGTGTATAAATATGATCCTCATGTCCAAATTTAGATTATCAAGTATTTTGAGAAATACAACATCAGTTCTTCCCCTCATATCCCTCGACAGAATTCTTCAAGGTAGAATTCTTCACGGTATCAGAGCCATCAGCCATCTCTTTCTTTCATTGAATCTATTTTATCGCAAAGGCTACTTCCAACATCGTAAGCCATTAGCCATCTCTTTCTTCAAGCGCAGTAAACTCTCGGCGACCACAGTCTTGTTCTCGCCATGTTAACCCCTAATGTTCCCTTTGTATCACTGGCCACAAACTCAACGGTCTGAATTATCTCCAATGGTCGCTGCCGTAAAGATGTATATCTGCGGCAAAGGGAAAGAGGATTTTCTCACCAGCGCCTCTGTCGCACCCTCACCCTTAGACCCAAAACACAAAATCTGGAACGCTGAGAATCACATGGTGATGTCTTAGCTGATAAATTCAATTACCAATGAAATTGGGGAAAACTTTCTTCTCCACCAATCTGGAAAGGATATATGGGAAGATGTGAAGGAAACGTACTCACATTCGGACAATACGTTGAGGTCGAATTGAATCATCACGATCTTAGACAATGTGAGCTATCTATTACACAATATTTCAATTCCCTTTCTTGCCATTGGCAGCAAGTCGACATCCTTGGGCTATAAAATCTACGCCGAACTCCATCGAAAAATCAATGAGCAGAGGAGGGCCTTCAAGTTTCTATTCGGTTAAACTCCTCACTGGTCTACGTATGCTCGCGCATTCTCAGCCTTAAGCCATAGCCTAGCATGTGTGAGGCTTTTGCTGAAGCGCCGTGAGGAAAGTCGACAGAAGATTATGCTCGGGCCGACTATTGTTGCTGAAGCTTCTGCACTTGCGACTCATCGATTATAGCCTCAACTCAACAACGACAATCGTGAGCTTTAACAAAATGATGGTCCTTGATGCGACCATTGCCGTACATTTCGGCACATCAAAGATAAATGTTGGGTGATTCACGGGAAGCCACACAATTGGAAGCCCAAGTCGGAGCGCCACTTGCGACCTCACATTGCCTATAATCAACTATCGACAGCCAACCCCTTCAGCACTGAACAAATTGACTTGCTGATGAAGATGTTGCGTGACCCACCAAGCAGCGAGAGACATAGGAAGATTGAGAATTAGGCTGGGTTCTTTTTTCAACACAGGCTCACCGAAAATCAGGCCCAATCTGAAATTTCAACCCATTCAAGCCTAAAAAAGCCCACTGTAATAATTCCTAATTATTAATTACATCACACACACCACACACATACAGGGATATACTCATGCAGACATGATTATAAAACAAAATTTATGGAAATAAATTTACACTAGGTATACCCAACGAATGACGTGGAGAGGAACGAACATTTATCTAAGCGACACTGTTGAGTCTCGCCTCTATCGTTTCCAGGTCGAGTCCTTGTCAAGACGACTTCATAAAGTCTTAGTTGTGTCTCCGCTTCGGTGCTAGCTGAAGTTGGGAGATGGAACGATCCAAGAGAAGGATCTTAGTACGATTCGTGTCTAGTAGCTGAAGCAACTCGATGACACAAATCGACCGACGACAACAACCTTTGTTGTTAATGCTGGGCCGCTAATCACCGTTGTCCGGCTGTGTGGTCGACGACAGGGGGTTCGGTGGTCAGAGAGGATCGTCGATGGCACTTTAGTGGGCGGCGGCGGAGCGGATGGGCAGCAAGCCGGCGATGCCTCAGCTCATTTGGAATCCACTGGTTACTTAACCCACAATGAAGGTATTCTCCCTATACGTTAAATATAAATAGGTTTCTCGGACGATGAATTTTTGACTCGAGCGTATCGGATCACATGATGGACGATATATCCTTCTGTTATTATGTTTCATGTCGAGACAATTCCACTATTCGTGTTGCAAATGGGTCTGTCGCTAAAATCGTTCCTACATTAGACTGCAATTTATTGTCCACAGGAAAGTTGACTTATGATTTAAAATGTCTTGCTAAATTTTCTTCTAAATTGTGTGAATTTTAGGATACGAAAACGGGGAAGACAATTGGTAGTGTTGAATCATGCTCCTGACTCTACATGATTCATGGGACTTCGTCTTACTACGGAAATTTAGCTAGCTACCACTCTACCTCTTCCAACAATAAACATCCCGAAATCATGTTATGGCATTATTATCTGGTCATTCAAACTTTACTTATCTTGCGAAATTCATTCCAAACTTACTCCTTAATGAAAATGTCAATTCTTGTTGGTGTGAATTTTGTCAATTTGCTAAACATACACGAGTATCCTTTCTAAGCTTAACATATAAACCATCTAAATCCTTTTCGCTCATTCGTAGACGTTTGGGGACCATCCCATGTTAAAACTCTTACAGGAAATCGTTGGTTCATTTCATTTGTTGATGATCATACTCGCCTAACTTCGTTGTTTCTAATGAAAGATAAATCTGTCGTGAGCCACAAATTTAAAGAATTCTATACTATGATTCACACTTACGTTTCAGACATTATTGAGGCACTCAAAATTGACAATTCCAAGGAATACTTTGCATCAAATCTTGGTGCTTTTCTATCCTCAAAAGGCATCATTGACCTCATTTCTTGTGTTGACACTCAACAAAATGGGATTGTTGAATGCAAGAATAGACATCTTTCAAGGTAGCTCGCTCATGTTCTCTTCCAATGTATCAAAATTTTTTTTGGAGTGATGTCGTCTCCACAGCAACCTATCTCATCAATCGAATGCCCTCTCGAGTTCTCAATTTTCATAATCCGGTTTAACTTCTCTTCAAATTATACCCCCACACCAAGGTAATCCCTCAAAGCGTTCCTGCAAAAGTATTTGGCTGTACATCCACCAACATAATCGTAGTAAACTTCATCCAAGATTCACCAAATGCATTTTCCTTGGCTACCCACCATTCCAAAAAGGCTACAAATGTTACTCACCTGTCACCAAGAAAACCTACAACACCATGGATGTCACCTTCTTTGAACAATAGCCACACTACTCTAGTTTTGATATTCAGGGGGAGAATTTGAGTGAATATCATCTTTCATCACACTGTTCTGGACCAATCTCGACATCATGGTATCATATCCCAACCCCTCACCTGCATCACCTCCTCCCATAGTGAAGCAATTTCGTGTATACATAAGACGAAAGACACATTTAACACCATCTCAAGAATTAGAGCCGGATCCAACTCCCATAGACATTTACTTTGGTACGATGCTCAATCATGAATCTTCTTCACCTATGGATAATAACCTTGACATTACAATTGCGTTAAGGAAGGGAATTAGATCTTGCACGATGCGTCCCATCTCCAACTTTATTTCTTATGAAGGACTGCCCCTAAATTATCGGGCATGTGTCGCCACCTTTGATAATATTCAGGTTCCAACCACCATTGATGGGACTCTCAAACACCCTGAATGGAGAAATGTTGTTGATGAGTAAGTAAGCGCCCTACACAAAAGAATGATATATTCTGTTTGTGAACTACCAAAGGGAAAGAAAGCACTCGGGTGCAAATGGATTTTTAAAGTCAAACACAAAGCTGATGGAACAATTGAAAGACTACAGACACGTCATGTAGCCAAGGGATTCTCACAATCTTATGGCATTGATTATCACCAAACCTTTTCTCTAGTGGCTAAGCTCAACACTATCAGAATCTTATTCTCTCTGGCTGCAAACAAGGAGTGACATTTACATCAACTGGACGTAAAAATGCCTTTCTAAATGGTAATTTGGAAGAAGTTTACATGGAAATTCCCCCGGCCTTGGCACTTATAACAACAAGGTATCCAAGCTTCACAAGTTATTATATGGTTTTAAGCAATCTCCCAGGGCATGTTTTGACAAGTTTGCTACTTCTGTGACAAAGCATGGATACACTCAGTGCCAGTGTTCTAAATGGCAGTCGAGGCGGTCGCCTAGGAGGGAGGCGGGCATGGTGCCTTGGCTTGAGGCGGTAACTCACCTCCTTCTGCTACGACTACTATCGCTCTTGGAACCGCCACCGTTGCCATCTCGCCACTGTGATGCGTCCAGATAGGGGTGAGCAAAAATTCGGAAAAACTGAATTAACCGAACCGAACCGACCGAATTTTGAAATTCGGTTGGGTTAATTCGGTTTTCGGTTTTTTTTTTAAATTCGGTTCGGTTTTTGGTTAATTCGGTTCGGTTTTCAGTTTTGAATTTTGTAATTCGGTTAAACCGAATAAACCGAATTAACCGAATAAGAATATTAATTTAATTAATTTTTATTTAAAAATATAATTAAATTAAATAAAATCTTATTTTTTTATTAAAATCAAATAAAATTTTAAAATTTCGGTCAAATCGGTTAATTCGGTTAAAAACCGAATTAACCGATTTTTTTTCGATTCGGTTTTCTCGGTTTTTATCAACAAATTCGGTCGGTTCGGTTTTTTTGAAAAAAATCGGTTTATTCGGTTTTCGGTCTATTCGGTTCCGTTCAGTTCGGTTTTAACCGAATACTCACCCCTACGTCCAGATGTGCCTGGGCTCGGTGATGAGTGTGGATGTGTCACACGAGCCCGGAAACTTCGTCCGAGCCCAACAACGAGCCTCGAGTTGTCGGTCGGGATCTCGCGTCGAGTCCGCGCGCATCTCTCGACCAAAATAGGATACTTGTTAGGTTAGTGTTTAATTAAATCACTTTATGTTAATAATTTTAATCAAATTCTAACTATGATTGAAATAATTTGAATAGACCAATAAATGCCCCTGTTAGACGATGTGAAACTATGATAAATACGCACATTAAAAGAGGGAGAGGAAGACCAAAAAAGACTTGGTTGGCAACAATAAAACAAGATAAATTTTATTTAAATCTAGATGATGATATAGTAGGGGATAGAACCTCAATGGCGTAAAAGGATCCATATAGCCGACCCCCACCTAGTGGGATAAGGCTTTGTTGTTGTTGTTGTTGTTGTAGTTTAAAATTTTAATTTTTAATTAATATATTTTTATTAAAAGTAAATATTATAAAGAATAATGATTATTTATAATATTATATACAAAGTAAAAAAAAATTCAACCGCCTAGGCGATCGAGGTGGTAGGCAGTCATTGACCGTCCCGCCACCGCCTACTGCCATTTACAACATTGCTCAGTGTCAAGCATATTACACTTTATTTGTGAAAATCTCTCCTTAAAGACAAATCACCATTCTTATTGTCTATGTCGATGATATCATCATCACCGGTGATAATGAGAAAGAAATCACAAATCTAAAGGAGCTCCTCACTCAAGAATTTAATATAAAAGATTTCGGGAATCCTAATTTTTTCCTTGGCATGGAATTGACTCGATCTAAACACGGAATATTCCTATCACAACGGAAATACACGTTGGACCTACTAAAAGAAACAAGCATGCTTAGGTGTAAGCTTGTGGATACTCCGATGGATGCTTCCAATAAAATTGGCTTTAGAAAGGACTATTCACCAATGGACAGGAGGAGATATTAACGATTTGTAGGACGCCTCATCTATCTATCACACACACGACCTCAAATTGGGTTTCTCGTCAGTGTGGTAAGTCAGTTTATGAATAGTTCTATAGAAGAACATATGACCGCTGTCTACAAAATCTTGAGATACCTCAAGAGTATCCTGGGCAAAGGGTTGTTATTTTGGAAGAACAAAGATCGAGGTATACATGTGTACTCCGATGTAGTAATTTGGTAACATGGAGAAGTCAAAAACAATCTGTGGTTGCAAGAAGTAGTGATGAAGCAAAATTTAGAGCTCTTGCACTTCGAATTTGTGAAGGAATATGGATTTGCAGAATCCTAAAAGATCTTGGAATAATCTCAGAAAAAGTTGACAAACTACAATGTGACAATTTAGCCACCATCATCATTGCAAAGAATCCTGTTCACTATGATAGAATGAAACACATAGAAATTGACACACTTCATTTCAGAAAAGGTGGCGAAAGGAGCTATGGAATTCTCGTAGATTCCTTTACGACATCAAATCGCAGACATACTTACAAAAGCTCTCCTAAGGATCAACTTCGAAGAACTATGTGACAAGTTAGACATGTACAATACATACAACCCAACTTGAGGGGGAGTATAGAATATATTGTAAATATGAATAGTTTAATTTAGGCAGATCATATTTGATTTATTTATTTAGGTAGATTTGATTTGATTTTATTTCATTCCATAAATTAGGGAAGTCATTTCATAAATAAGTATGGAAGAAGTGTATAAATAAGATCCTCATGTACAGATTTAGATTATCAAGTATTTTGAGAAATACAACATCAACTCTTCCTCTCATATCCCTCAGCAGAATTCTTCAACTCTCGGCAGAATTCTTCGCATTCTGAAGAAGAGATAACAATAAAGCAATGATTGTACCGAAGTTTATCACTTGATCTGATCTTCGTAAGAACATAATTCCCTCAAATAAAGATACTACAATAATTTGAATATTGTAAAGGTGGAGGAAAAATTAAATGAATTATTAGTGAGATATAGACTAAGATTCTTCTATATAATGAGCCCATATCCTTTTTTTTGAAATAAAACTAAATAATCAGCAAGTTAATGGAAAAATTGAAGTAGAGATAACCTAATAGAAAGAAATTAGTTGGAGCCTGGGAGGTACAATTTGTTAAAGATAAACTAAGGAAGCATGATTTGGTAAAATCTGATTAAAAATGGGTGTGTTAAAAAAATTATCCACAAGTTAATGTTGAAGAGATGAGAATACTAAGATGAATATACTTATAAGGCAAAGATAGAAAAAGAGGAAAAATTAGATCTTCCAATTGAGAACTTCTCTCGGATTTGATATAGAGAAAGGTCCTATCTACGTTCTTTTTCTTTAGTTGTTCAATTATACCAATGGTTCATTATTCAAGTAGATAGCAAAAGCATTTCATTGGACGTGTATTTTTTTAATTTCCAGTGGATTTCTATGGTTTTATTAAATTAAAATTGTTCACTGTAGTGAGTAATAGACTTGGGGTCTTTTGTCGTTCAAGAATCACTGTTGCAAAACTCGGCCTAGGTGGCCGCCTAGGCGCTAGGCGGCACCCCACATTGGCGCCGCCTAGTGCCGCCTAGGCGCCGACTAGGCGCTAGGCGGTAGTCCTCCGCCTGACTACCGCCTAGCGATTTTTACAACCTTGTCAAGAATTCTTGTCTAATCAATACATATCATTCTTATTCAGTGTTTTTATCTAAAATTTTGAGTTATTACATGTTTCAGCTGGAGCATATTGTTCAATGGTTTTTCATCCACCTTTTTTTTATATCATATGGGACATGATTGTGTTCATATGCAGTCACTAGAAATATTAAAACGATAAATACTAATATCTGACAGCAATCATTTGTAAATCTAACATATAAAATTTAAGTAAAATAAAATAAGATGGTATGAACATGTTCAGAAGTTACCAATACATTCTATCGTTAGAAGAGTTGAATCTATTTAATAGGTGCAAGGGTTAAAAAAAGAAGATAAAAATGATTTAATTTGTCTGCATGTTACTAGTAACATAACCATTAAAAAAGTGAAGGGATAATTATGAAACAAATTATTATGTCTGAACTCTGAAATCACTGGATAGGGATATGATGCAACTCATGAAACCTGTGACAATTTATTATGTCTGATTACAATCGTCGCGGTGTGCCCGTTTCAACATCTTGTACATATTGGCAATCAGAAAAACAACTAAAATAATTATGAAATAAATTATATGTCTGAACTCTGAAATCACACTGGATAGGGATATCATGTAACACATGAAACCTATGGCAATTTATTATGTCTGATTACAATCGTCGTGATGTGCCTGGCTTCAACATCTTGCATACATATTGGCAATCAGAAAAACAACTAAAATTAGCCCTTTTATTAACAGAAACAAACTCCAATGATCTATATCAGGTAGTATGGGCTGCTATACCACCTGTACCGCCTAGTAAGCTAGAATATTTTACACTTGGCTTTATCTTCAATACAAAGGAAAATTATTATTATTATTATTATGTTTTGTAAATGTGAATCATGTGATATTGATGATTGGACAAAATGTTGCTATGGGCTCGTGCTTACAAATTAAGGGCATTAATGTTATGTTTTATTTGATATTTTTATGCAAACTTGTTCTGTACACTATTTGCATTTTTTTGGTTTAGTAAATAGATGTCTTGTTCCATTATAAACTTTTGATTGGCAAAAGACCAAAATGTTAGGATAACAACATTCATTTGTTTGGTTGCTATGCAGTTTCTTTCATTTAGAATTACTTTGTCTAGAGATAGAGGAGCTTTTGGTTTACTAGTGAATAATTCCAATAATAAGGTGTACTAGTGTGTTATGTAATTTCTATGCAATATGTTAAAATTTATTGCTTACAACTAAGCATCGTTGCAGCAACATATTTCCTAAATTCACACCATAAGAATTGCTATGTTAGTTTATCAAATTGTATTAGTAGTTGAATTTTGTGAACTACAGTAAAAATCCATGTTAATTATGGTTTTGTCTTTCTAACTCCATCCTTAAGCTTTCTTTGTGAAAATCTCATTTCCTTGTTAATCTTATGGCACTGATTTCTTCCAACAGCCATTTGGTGATTGAAACGTCGCAGCAAATTAGTGATATACCTTATGGGGATTATTTTGAGGTTGAGGTAAAGACTTTCATGTCAATATTTAACTCTTCCTCTGCTAATAATGGGATACCATGTTTCTATTATTCCTTCCATTAATGAAAAATTACTTATGTTTTACTTGCATGACCCCTTTGCAAGGATGTGTTGCTCTTTTTTTCACCGGTCCTGTCATTAAGCCACTGGATTCTGTAGTTGTGCAATTTTACATTAAATATTGTATTGCAAACTACATATAAAGCTTTTAATTCAGTAAAACTACAAGTAATTTTTTTGGTCCAGAAGTATCAAACTTTGAAGTGCCTTTTTAGCAAGAAACAACAGATTTTCAAAATATGATGCACCTTTGAAGATGATCCAAATCCATGTTTCATCTTGTAGCTGCTCAAGTCACAACATCATTGATGTTACCGTTAAGCACATCTAATACATGACGACTGAGAAAGTGCAAATGGAATTCTGACTTTATTTCTGTAGTATTGTTTTATGATTGTTAGCACTCTAAGATTAGCATTTTTTTTATGTGTTTAATATGGCCTCACATAAACTTGCATATGTGGTGTTTTGTTACCTCACTTATTTCCATATATGAATAGGCACACACAAATTAGGCTCAAGACTAAGCTGGTTTACTAGTTTTAACCAACTTAATATCTTTATCAATAAACTAGATGTGAATTATTAGCTGACTTTTCTAGTTTATATCAATTTAATTGAAACATGAACCAAGAAAAAGAAAAAGGGTTGGGATTCCTTGATTGATTTATGCTATAAGTGTAAAGGAATGATTAATTTATGCTTTAAAACAAAATGTGTTCATTGGTCCCACTTGGATCATGTCACATTTGGATCATGTTTGAGAGCTGATAGTTATTTCACCAAGGAGAAGCTTCAAATTCAGTTGTGCTTATAGGAGAAAATAATGTGCCAGAATGTATCTATTATGAATACTGATTATGGGGACTTTAATGAGGATCATGCTTCTGGAAGGTAGATCAATAATTCCAGGTTTTAATATATCTAAGCACAACATGCTAACTTTTGATGATAATCACGTTAATGCATTTGTAGAATGAAATAATGTTGCAGCATGTCACTGGTATGCTTTGGTTGGACCTATACTAATTAATGCCTCTTTGGAACTGGGAAACTAACTCGTGCACGTACCATAGTTCTTAAATACAGTCAAACTAATATTTTTTCCAGCAGTCTTCCTCTTACCATTAATCATCATTAATTCATATCGATTTTGTCCTACACTGAGGGCCTTTTTATCCTTGACCTTTCTAATTTATTTTCTCTATAAGAATACAGTCAGAAAAAGATATTGGCTAATTGTTAATTAATTGTTTATATATATGATAACTTCATACGTACAATCAGAAAACGTACGTACTATTTTCCTTTTTGAAAAATGAATGCTTCTTATTTTTTTAATACTTCAGAATTTGTGACACCACTGGAACAATTATCAGCCTCAAGGTCACTGTTGCAAAAAAATTAAAAAAACATATTGCGAAAGTTCATGCATGAAATTTTTGTTTGAACAGAAAAATGCAACTAACTGTTATTAAATTATTTAGAAAATCCTTTTGTTGGAGATGGTGATTCTTTACTGGTCATCTCTAGAATAACAAGGGAAGAGCATCTGATTTTTTCTTTTGGTATGGGACATTTGTTAAAGCTAGCCAAGGGTAATGAGATTGTTAAAAAAATCATATACACACCACAGTCTGCATATCAAAAGTATGAAAACATCACTTTTGATGAATTCCGTGAACCTTAATGTGCTTATTCCTTTTCTTGACAAGCAGTCCACGCTATATTGACAGTGATCAAACCATTTTTGATTTGATGGCTTGACTTCTAAATTCATCCGGCAGCCCCTTGCTGTGAAATATGGCGATGAGCTTCTTTGTCCACTCATTTCTGAATTTCATTTTTCTGTCTTTAGGTGCATCTGTACAAATATTCCATCTCTCTGCACACACACATATATTCTGGACTATCCTATTCGACATATAAACTATTGTAAAATCAGTTTAATAAATGAGAGTTGGTAAAATGGAATGAGGAAGTTGTTGGAAAAAGGATTTTTGACTCCATATATAGTTTTTAGTCGGTATCCTCCAATCGTAAATAACATCCTATGCTTCCCACATTTGACACCTTGAGATGAATTTTTGATGAGCTTTGGTTTATGGACAAAAAAAATGTGCATCAATCTTCTTGCATGCTTCTTAATAAGTAATGCCTGATCCTTGTAAAATTTTTTAGGGAATGGTAAGATAGTTGTGACTATAATCCATGAGGTGACTTAGTTTTTGGAAACTCTGATGTGTAATTTATTCGCTCTTTTTTCACCATTTTTTTGGTCTTATATCATCCTAGTAATAACATTTAAAATACATTTGGGAATGAGCAGCTAATAGTGGAATGTTTGTATGTTTTCACCATACATGCCAATATATAAATCAGTTATTGCTAATGTACTCTCTTATTTTTATGTAGGGTTTATGGGATGTTGTACAAGATACCAGCGGAGAAAATAGCTGCACTGTAAAAGTATATTCTAATGTGGCATTTTCAAAAAAGACCTTGTTTAAGGGTATGATTGAATAATGCATAGCTTTTTCGTTTGAAGATTCTATAGGGGTCAATAGACAGATTATGATAAAGTGCCAAGTGGTTACATTAGTGAAACTGGCAGTTAAATAAGGCTCTCATTGGATTTTTCTAAATACTATATCAGATTGAATTGAATCATATCATCAACAGGCTGTAAAGGTGCCTAAAGCATGTATCAGAATTCCATAACTTGATCCGCCACAATCTCATATGGTAGGACTGCTATTGCCGTGGGAGTCCTTTCTGATGCCTCTACCAACCAGTGGCTTGAGACTGGAAATTTAAGGTTGGCTATGCCACGACTTAGTGGTGTGCTTCCATGTACCAAGTGATACCCCACCTAGTGACAATATAATAGAAATTATTTAAGAAATTTAATGACAATAAATAACTCAAGCTAACCAAGAACTATTCAGCAAAATATACATTTTATCCCTTATGTTAAAAGAAAGTTAACAAGATGTAGAGTAACAAAATGTCAAACAAGAAGAACAATAAGGAAACCAACTAAAACAAAACAATTTTTAGCGCATTGAGAAATCTATGAGCAACTCAATACACCACACTGCTGAAATTAACTAAGACTTTATAATCAATTCTTTCTTGCAAAACTGGAGGGCAAGGAAAATGGGGAAAATACAAATTGTAACTGGGTAAATAAAAAAGGTATTCGTTTGGCTTAATCTAATCCTAAACTAACTTCATATGGATCCCCGAAATTCAAAATATTTATTTGGATCAGTTTGATTGGTCGTTAAAATTTAAAATGAAATAAATTATGAAAAATAAATTAAATTTTAAAAAATTCAATATATAACAAGCTAAATTTGTTGACGATGAAGGATTATAATCTTTTCTCATTTACTTTGAAATTTGAATTATAGTCAGTCCAGTCTAAGATACCAAAACATATTTGTTCCAACTATAATGGAGTTATGATTTTTTTCTTCATGCTTATCTTGATGGACAAAGTAAATATATCCAAAGTTTAAAATCTCAAGCTTGTGTCAAAATTTTTCTCTTTGACTGGAATGATATTATTTCGGTATTGTGTCAATGTTTCGATGCATGGTATTGGTAATGAATTGGAGTTGATGAAGGAAGGAGAAAACATAGGAAGGAGATGTTGTCTATTTCGAGCATAGTTTTAAATCTTGTACTATACCGGGCAAAACGGTTGAAATATATCATTCCGGTAAATTACTGAACTCAATACCACTCAGTACTAACAATGTCTCATTCCTTTGCTTCATCTCCTTCTTCCTTTAACCTCCAAGCTACCACCGACATCATGCATTAGAGCATCAACACGATACTGGAACAGTATTTGTCCGATGAAAGACCTAAACTATTGTACGACTCGAAATTTTGAACCTTGTTGCCAATTGGTATTGAGTTTCGGTGATTTATTGGAATAATATGTTTTGACCGTTTCGCCTGGCACGATATGAGATTTCAAACCATGACTATATCTTGTACCATGCTAGGCGAAAGTTTCTCTACCATGCTATATCTTCACTGGAGCATGCATTAAGATGAATGAAAGTTTCTCCATCATGCTTTGTAATATGTAGTTCCCTTACCGCTGATCACATTTAATCTCAAATTTTATGTTGGCGGAAAGGATGATACATTTTTTTCGTACCTAAGTCATTACTTGTTACTTTCTGTAAAGTTTCTACTCTCTGAACTGTTACGTTTTGGCAAATGAAATTTCCTTCTCCACTTTAATTCATTTGTTTCTCAGCTGACTATCGGTTGAAAGTGTAGTTATTTTATTTACAGAATTAAGAAATTTTTGAACTCTGTTTTTTCAGGGAAGATAGAACAATCAACTAAGGAAGAGTGTCGAGAAGTTTATGCTACTTGGATGATCTTTGTAAGTGCTTATTGTTGAGAACTAAAATACAAATCTCCGTTCTTCCCCTGCTAGAGTTTGCAAGGGATGAAGCTAATTCTCAATGGTGATGTCCAGGCTCATGATATAGTAAAGGGAAGGGAACAAAATGTTCGACAATCAAAAGGTTTGTATCTTAGATCCCTTAATACCTGCATGCTCGACAGATTGAAAAAAAAAAGAAAATCTTGCTAATCTGTTTCACATGATGATAGTTTCTCACATTATAAAAATATCTTGTTAGAAAAAGAGTTAAAGGATGTAGTCAGTGACACAAATCTGGCATTTAGTACAATGTGTTATTAAAATTTACAAGGCAAGTGGCTCATACATGTGCATAAAACCTGGCAAATTCTGCTTGAATAGGTCTATTGCTTTCATTGGTTCCTGTATATCTCCTCTCATAATATCTCTTGCTTTGGAAGCAGGAATTTTTGAGAAGACTAATTGTGTGGTTCCTGACAAAGGCATTGAATTTACAAGAGCTCCAGAGTCGATAGAAAACCCCACATCAACTTCAAGAAGCCTTCTATGCAACATCAATGAGATGAGCAAAAAACCGGGGATCAACAACATTGTCAACAAACAGTCTGAAAACTGTTCACTACTGATGTCTACGTTCCGAGAATCATGGGAAAACTTGCTTTCATATATGAGAACACACAGTTTATTGCCTTTGCTTTTAGCTGGAATATTCTTTGTGATTATCCTACTACAGGCAAGTTACACCTCATCTTTATCGTTTTTATGCACTACAGACAAGTATCTTGCTTCTGGAACAAGAATAATATCTATTTGCTGGCATTAGGTGTTTTTATGAAGGGGAGCCTTGGCGCAATGGTAAAGTTGCCGCCTTATGACCTAAAAGGTCACGGGTTCGAGCCCTGGAAATAGCCTCTTACCAAGTATGGTAAGGCTGCGTACAATAGACTCTTCTTTGGGACCCCGCATGGCGGGAGCTTCGTACACCAGGTTGCCCTTTAAAAGTTGCCGCCTTGTGACCTAAATGGTCATGAGTTTGAGTTCTGGAAACAACATCTTACAAAGTAGGATAAGACTGTGTTCAATAGACCTTTTCCTAGGGCCCCGCATGGCGGGAGCTTTATGCACCAAGTTGTCTTTTTTTAGGTGTTTTTATGTTACATTCTGCCAAACCGTTGCCATTGTAATCTAATTTTTCTTTCCAGTGTTTTATTTGGATGATATTTATATAAATTAAAAGATTCTTCACTGATGAATCAACTGTATAAATTGCTTCATAGTTCATATCCCCGCCTTTCTGTGGTAAAGGTCATTCAGAATTTTGGAAGATTTTCAACCGACCAACATGAGCATGCTATTATTTCTGATAAAGTTTATTTAGAATATAGTTATATAGGCAGTCTAACTTGTACTGCAGATAACATTAGAAGTCAAACCTATTTAGTTGCTTTAAGTAGCTGAGCCTACCATTTACTTTCCTTGGTAGAATGTTGTCAATTCTATTTGAACGCCTCATTGCTGCATAGTTTTCCCCAAGACATTCTTATCTCTCTAGTCAAAGCAAACACGGAAGCATGACTTGTCCAGACTCTTTGGTGAAGCTTCCTGTACTAATTGAACTGTGAGATGAGCAGTATCACAGAATAACCATTTGATTTCGTAGTCAGTGGTTGTTTTGAAGTTCTCACTGAGATCGTTTAGAATGATGACCTTATTTATCATTGGAACAAAGAACGGAGAGATTTAATGATATGGATGGTTTCTATGTAAGAGAAAGTTATATTTTGTTTATGATTTGAAGTTTTGATTTGCGATTTCTTTTCTTTGTTTGTTGCAAAATGTGGTGCTTATTTATTTTAAATGTGCTGTTCTACTTTTTAACAATTGTAGATAGATTGATTGGTTTACAAATTAATTGGTTCTGCTCCATTTTCTTTGCAGTTTATCATGATTCTTCTGCTAACAAGAGTTCCTGAAGTCCATGTGCTTACCCATGGAAACTATATTAGTGATGGTAGCACATATAATGTTGAGAATGTCGAGTGGCTGGAGAAGCGTTTCAACTACCTCAAGGAAGAAATGGTTATGATGGAAACCCGACTAGAGAGAATGCGTCATGAATATGCCTTGTTGAAGTCTCATCTTCAAAGTCTCGAGCGGCTGAAGTTCAAGAAGTCATGACAGATTGACAGCAGATATGGTGCATGTAGCCACACCTGAAAGCAACCTCACTGATCTAGAACTTCTCTTTTCTTTGGAGAGTTCTGTAAAAACTATGCCAAATTTTAATCATTTTTGTACAGGAAAAGAATATATAGAGCAAACTTTACTGAAGGGAAGTGTGTTCTCTCCCTATTTGTTCAGCAAACCTCAAGCTTCCGAGTGTTTCCATGTGCTTCGCGTATCTGAACTGTGTTGCACATTGATCTGTCTAAACTTGTCCCATGTGTTTTGAGTATTCCTGAGACAAGGGAGAGGAGATTGACGTGGTCACTCGATTCACCGATGAAAAGTGTGTTAAAAAGGGAAAAAGTGTTTGTAGTTTCTCTCACTTCTAAATGAAGTTAAGAAACTGAGGTCTCAAACTATGAGGCTTCAAGAAATTCTCAAGTGATGGCTAGAGAAAGATAGGAGATAAGGAATTCACAATCTTATACAACGACAGTGGAAATATCGTCTCAAGTGAAGTCAAATTTGAATCAGTTATTAGTATCATCAGCTTCAGCCGAATTTTATTATTTGTATTAAATAGCTTAGAATGCAATATACCACGTCATGATAACTACAGAATCCAATGAATCATACGTCGAAACAGAACAGTAAAAGTGATAACACATATGTAATTTAACAAGATGCCATTATTATTGAATACTGATAAAGGAAAAATGGTTTCTTAGAAAATCTAAGTAATATTACATCAGAATCAACTTCTTAAGAAATATGAACTAATTTTGTATTGTTCAACACCAGTTGATATTGACACAAGATGAACACACCATAACATGAATTGTTCTATAACAGTTAATTAGATGATCAGCAAAAAAGCTGATGAGATCCACACTGATTATACAATCAGATAATCCACTTGTACACAATTAAAAACAAGAAAAGAATGGAGCAATTTACGATTCTATGGAGATCATAGCATAAGCATCAATTTGAATAGAAAGAAGTTTTCACACAGCATTGCCATTGACAACGTTTCAAGAGGAGCAGCAGCTGCTCTTCTGATTAACAGGTTGTCCGCGAATTTGAACTGTAGGTGGCTTGCTGTTATTCATGGCTGGTTGGCTCGCCATCCTGAAACGGGTGATGTGCCATTTTGCATTCATTCTCAAGGATGTGGTGGGGAAAACTGCTGATTCAGTGTATAGAAGTTAGATATACCTGTTCCTGATGGCACCAGTCATGGCCATGAATGCCTGTTCGACGTTAGTAGCATTTTTTGCACTAGTTTCCAAGAAAGGGATACCAATCTCATCGGCAAAAGCCTGTAACATCAGGGAGTGAAAAGAGTCAACACTAACTCAGATTTAAGTTGACATGGTGACTATTAATCATGAAGCTAAGCCTAGTATGTTCTCACCCACACATCTGGTTATAGACAAATAAATCATTATCGGCAATGCTTATAGCCACTACATCCCCAACAACCATTCTTATTCATGATCTTGGTATTGCGACCATAAGGTGACAACCATTCTTATTCATGATCTTGGTATTGCGACAATAAGGTGACAGTTCAAATCACCTTTTGATGGTTTTGGGAACGAATTTATAAGTTCCCACAGGATGGATTGATGGTTAGTGTAGGTGTTGCTACCTTGAGGTCTGGGGGTCAAAACTTGACAAAGCTAGTGTGTCCGCCCTCCTCACGGGCTAGCCACATTATCCGGGTTAGTAGTCCCCGTGATTTACCTTCTCCGTGTTGGCTTTGGGATGAATTGACGGGGGCGTTGGGGGCGAACGAATTACCTTTTGCCACCTTAGGAACGAATTTATGAGGTATTTCATTCATGCAAAAAATTAACATGATAGCACCCATTCAAATCACCTTGGCAGTTTCATATGACACAACTTTGTTTTCGGTTAGATCACACTTGTTCCCAACCAGAAGTTTATTCACATTGTCACTTGCATATCGATCAATCTCGTTCAACCACTGCTTTACATTATTGAAGCTCTCCTGGTCTGTCACATCATAGACCACCTACAAGTCCAGGGGTAGAGAACAAGCAGGCATTAGAAAAAGACGTTTCACTTGCAAGGACCACACAATGTAATAACTTGAGAACTAGAACGTCAATCACTGTACTTTAATTGTAAAGAATTACACTCACAATGATACCATGGGCACCCCGGTAGTAGCTGCTTGTAATAGTTCTAAAACGCTCTTGGCCAGCAGTATCCCACTGGAAGCACAAGAAAATAACTTGTAAATTAACAAACATAACACTGTTATTTCAGCACAGAAACTCAATATCGAATAACAAGTTTAAGGGGAGAGAACCACCTTGATGGTAACAAACACCAGAGTATCAATGAAAATGAAATCACTAACTATAAAAGGGAATTATTATGAGGAATCTCTACAAGCATGCATACTAAGACAAGCATCTCCACAGAACTAACAGGCTACTTAGTGAATATAGGAGATCTAAGATCTAGCACATTTCAACTCCGCACAAGAATCATGATCTAAATACTCACAATTTGAAGTTTGACAGTCTTCCCGTCCTGCTCAACAGTGCGAATTTTCTAGAAAAAAATATATTATTCATCATATGCTCTACTCAAAGCATCACATCAATAAGTAAAGTTGACTTACGAAATCAACTCCAATAGTGCTAATGTAGCTTTCCAAGTAAGAATCATCCTACAAAGGGAAAAAAGAGATCAAGGCACAATACAACAAGAACTAAATCTTTGCAATCAGGATCAGTTTCACATAACTACACCTAGCATAGTTAAAAATTCTTCTTTCACATGGCAAAATAAATATCAACTATTGGGTGAGAAAACAAACTATAGATGCTATTGGGCATCTTACATAACAAGAGACGTAGCAAGTTGGTAAGCAATTGCCACTAGATAAACAATGAGTTATGCTTACAGAGATTGGTGCGCTATAAAGAGGCAATATTTTGGAATACTAGTTGCACTATGCTTCCAACTACAATTCAAGCAATGTTTCAGTAGACAATTAAAGATTTTATTGCTCAATTCACATATATGGAAGAAGGAAACACGTTCTATGATTATGTAGCTGAAATTCTGAAAAAAGGAAGTAGGTGACTTCCCTAACATCTACAAAGGAAACAATATGTCTTTCAAAAGCATGCAATTGAAGTACAAAATCTAGATACATTAATCTTCCTGAAAAAAAAAACAATTTCATAAAACACATATGCTTGCTACTCACTGCGAATCTTAGCAGTAGGCATGATTTTCCAACACCTGAATCTCCAATGAGCAAGAGCTTGAACAAGTAGTCACTACAAAGAAACATGCCGAATTTAGATTTATACCAACATAGATTTCTATAGTCCATCAGAAATTTTACTTTTGCAGATACTCAGGTCCTATCTTAGCTTACAGAATTCAATTCACACATAATGGAAAAATGTTTTTGCAACCAGTTAGATAAGACACCTAATCTTCCAACAGCATAGATGGTGCTCCCACAAGACGAAAACTTCAAACAATGAAGTTAACAAGATCAATAGCACCAAATTTCAACAAATTTGACAAGGTTTTACACAAGAAGGAAACAAGCATCTCAAAATTTTCTAGCACAGGAACAGAAATATAATCATCACATGGTTGAGTCGGATCCATTTTACAACCCTGATTGTAATTAACCCATCAAAACATCACTAGAGCAGTAACAGAACCACAACCGTGCTAGATCCGCCAAATTCGGCCGGAGAACATCGCCGATCTAAAGCAGAAACTCATCATCAAGCGAAACATTAACGGAATTCCACACGCGAACGGAAGTTCCGATCCATGAGAAATCCCGCCATGCGATCAGATGAAATCCCCTAAGATCAGAATCCACGACCAAATATAAATCGAGATTATGATGCCTACAAGGGGAAGACCAAGGGACTTACTACTCGGGATTCATCGCGGAGGAAGGAGGGGGCGGCGGTGCGTCGCCGGAGAAATGACGGGGGCCGGGGAATCTGCAATCGAGGGAGATCAGATCCCTGCTCTGCTCTTCTGCGGTTCGGAGATCCCAAGAACAAAGAAAGCAACGGAATCAAGGGGCAGCCCGTCGTTGAAATATATTAAATAGGGAGGGTCGTGCGATCGAGCGCGAGATGCGCACAAAATGTTGTATCGACGGCTCCCATGGCTTCAACACCATCAAGATTCGTGCCTACGTTCCGTTATATGTGTTTCTCATGCCGCGACCGGTCCGGCCCGGTTGGACCGCTTCCGGCTTGAATTTCCTCGGTTACTTCGATATTAATTAGCTGATTTATTACTCAAATAATGTTATAATCGTAACACGCAAAGTAAGTTAATTACTTGCAACTTAAGAACTAATTCACTATTAAAAAACAAAACGATATACTTAATGAAATATCTTTAAAAAAATCTTAGTAAATCACATGGTATTTTATATGTAATAATTTTTGATGGGTTCATCGTGCCCTTCAGAATAAATTTTGATCCGAACGACGAATGAAAACCGTCGATGATATCTAAGCGATAATCGATATGTGTATATAAAATGTCACGTTATTTAGTATTATTTTTATTGAATTTTTTCATTAAGCTTATCATATAGAGTAAAATTTTAAAAAGTTATTTTTTATTAAAAATATTAAAATAGCATTATAACATATTATTATTTTAAAATTACCTTTATTTGGCTCACACCTGCTACAAACAATACAAGAGCTGTGGTATAAATTATATAAATTATTATAACATTTTTCAAGTAATTTTAATTGTATGAATATAATTTTATTACATTTAAATATTTTTTCTTCAATAATATAAAATATTTTAATATAATGATATTATATTATATTAATTTATTTTAATAATTGTAATATGTATGTTATAACGGTTATATATTTGACAAAAAGTCATATGTTCTTGTCTATCTCATTAATTATTATTTACAAGTAGAGAAGTAAATTAAAAAATTAAATAAATTATCATATGAGAGAGTATGCTTTTTATTGATAATTTTACTACGTGATGGCTAAATATATAAGTCATGAATTTCATGGAGTTATTAAGTTATATATAGAGAGAGGAGATTGATCTCCACAAACCTCACGCGTCCATGTCAATTTTTTTTAGAAATTAACAATTCCTCTAATTTTTTTTCTCCTCCCACTCGCTCGTCTTCTTCCTTGGCGCGGCGACGACGGGCGATGATGACAGACGCGACGGCGGCCGGAGGGGGCGACGGCGGCCGGAGGGGGCGACGGCGGCCGGAGGGGGCGACGACGGCAGTCGGAGGCGGCGACGACAGCCGACACCGCGATGCCCTGGCTGCCGCCCACGTCGACTACTCCCGCTCCCTTTTCTCTGTCTCCTCCTCCCTCCACCACCTCCTACGCTCTCCTTGCTCTTCCCCTGTCATCCCCATCCACCTCCCCACCCTCCGCCAATCCGAACCCTCCCCTCCCATGCAGCAGCCCCTCTCCTCCGCCCGCCATACCTATTCCAGCTCTCACATAAAATTCCTTCCTTCCGACTCTGATGACTTCGACGATGACGAATCCCCGTTGCACTCTGGCGGCTCTTCCCCTCCTCTTCACTGCCTCAACCACCACTATGAAACAGTCTTTTACGCCCGCAGCCAACCACCGTCGGTACCCTCCGTCTCCGGTTCGCAGCAGTCGCAACGCTACGAGACTGTGCAAGTTTCCTCCTTCGTCGCTGCTTACCCATCTACCTTGGACTTCTTGAATCCTTTCGAAACCTCTGAAGCTTGTAACTCTCATTTTTACACTCCGACGCCAGTGTCGCCGCCTCCGACTGGCGTCCCCGCCTTCGGCTGTCGTCGTCGCCACCGTCCGCCGTCGCCGCTGTCATCACCGCCCGCCGTCTGCCACGACAACGAAGAAGACGAGGGAGGAGAAAAAAAAAATACAAATTAATAAAAATTATTAACACGAGGAATTATTAATTTCTTAAAAAAAAGTGCACATGGGCACGTGTGGTTTGTCCCCCAAGATTTCGTATAAATTTTTAATTATTTTTTCGATTTAAAATTTTTTTATACTTAATACTATAATCCAACCATCATATCCTAAAGATAAAATCTCAAACGACGTAATCACTAACTAAAGCAAAAAATTATATACTCTTGGTTTCCATGAGTCCGCGCATTAAGATTCTTAATACAAATTTATAATTAAATATTATTAATTAAATATTATAATTAAATGTTATGAAAAAGTTAGAATTTTAATTTTTAAAAATATTAGAAATTAAAGATATATTAAATAAAATATATTCAACACACCATCTTTCAAAATAAACTCAATTTTTAACTAAGTTTTTTTATAATTTAGAAAACTTTAAAGAGTTGAATATTAGATTTATGAAAAAAAATATTTATGGACCTTATTTTAATTATTATTTATCATGATGTAAGAATGTTTATGTCCTAATTGCAAGTAATAAGGTCTTCAAAAAAAAAACATGAGTTACTTTAATGCATGATTGGAAATACGCACAAGATGAAATCAAGTAAAAACGAGATCTAATATTCACATAATATTATTTTGTTTGTAGCGTGTTAAAATGATAATAAAAACATGCAGCACCCAGTGGCCTAGCTAGGATTATTGATCAGGAGGGACGGTTTTCAATCAAAAGAAATGATTTTCGAAAATTTCAAATTTTAGTGTAAATTGATCAACATCAAAATATAAATACGAGACATCAAATATATATAAGACTTGACTTAGCTCAATTGATCGACATCAAAACTATCGGAGGCACTTACATAAATTTGATTCGACCATAATTTGATAAAGCAATTCCAAATCAATCCCGATTTGAATGAATATAATCCTTAGATATAAGATATGAAATATACACAGGGTCTAACTTAATTCAGTTGATCAACAATAAAATTATCTGGGATACTTGTATAAATTTAGTTGATCAAATCGAGATATTTCCTTGTAAAAGTTATATCAATTGATAGTTTAGGTCTTGAACTTTTTAAATATATAATCAATTTTAATTTTCGAATGATGATAAATTAATCAATTAAAGTGTATATATATCTATATATATACGATTTTGCTCTCCTGCGGATTTGATGTGCGGACTTCTCGTGTGGACCTCACTACCAGACCGATCAGACAAGGGCCTGATCGGTCTGGCCCCATGATCGCGCACGCGGTCCGCAATATATATATATATAATATATAATATATATATATATATATATATATATATATAATATATATATATATATATATATATATATAAAGTGTCAGGTGCGATCGCACCCCCTGTTTGTAACGTGGCTACGCCACTGGCAGCACCTCATGCACGGTTGAGTTCCTCATCATACGATAGATTTATAGGATAAATTAAAAATCGATTTCCGTTGAAATCGAACGAAATATTTTCTTCTATAATGGTTATTTTTTAATTTATTTTTCTATAATAATTATGAAATTGATGAACATATGGAATGATCCCCGGCCAACTTACGTGTAGCCTGGTCTGACAACCTGACAATCCATTAGGAGGAGGTAGGCTTACGGGCCTCGGAAGTCCGTCGAACGTAGGGCCCATACGGGAGGATCGGTCCATTTCCCCCCAAGCGCGAGGAAATATGGGCCCTGGCCAAGGCACAAAGGGCTAGCAACCCCGAGGGCCCCCGAGTCCAGGAAGTCCTGGGTAGGGGAGTTCCGAATTAGTAGAGTCCCGAGTCGGAGAAGTTCCGGCTCACAACATCACTAAGTTTTAGCACTCCCGAGTCAGGGGAGTCTCAACTCAAAGCAGCCTGAAGTTATAAGTGGATCTGCTCCTGCGCACCTCTCGGTTCGGTTCCTAGTCGGGCGCGTGGCGGCCCACGCCCCCTGGGTACAATCCGACCGATGGTCCAAATTCTCACCTTCGTACAAGTCATAAGCGGGCATGCCCCCACGTACTTCTCGGCTCAGGGCCCAGCCGAACGCGTGGTGACCCACGCTCTTGAGGTTCTCCCGAGTCAGAGAAGTCTTCACTCAGAGTATCACCATGTCATAAGATCCCCGAGTCAGAAGCACCCCGAGCTAGAGCCCTCAGTCGACTCTAATATTTTGAGCCCTCAGTCGGCTCCAATACTTTAAGCCCTCAGTCGCCTCCAATACTCTGAGCCCTCAGTCGACTCTAACACTCTAAGCCCTCAGTCGGCTCCATCGCTATAAGCCCTCAGTCGGCACTAACATTCGAGGTTTTGTCGTGACTTATCAGAACAACCACTCTTTGACATAAGACTTGTAGAAGCTGTACGGGGTCGGCGCAGGTCAGGTACCATTCTAGCCCGAATCGCGAGTATCTCGTTGACGCCATGATCTCCCTGTCATACCCTGTCCCTCCGTACTGCGACCACATACGTTGGTGTCAGGACAAGCGGCGCCTGACGGCGCCCGCCCATAAGTTGACAGCGCCCGCTTCCTTATTCTGGTATGCGACACATTACCCTGCCACCTCTGGGTATGCCTTACCCTGTCCTCGCTACGCGACAAAAGGTAGCAGATTGGGCAGAAGCTATCAACTCCCCCGCTATATAAGTCTCTCCACTCCACATCCCCCAGGTACGTAGAATAGTGTTTTGCTACTGTTCTATTTCCTTTGCTGCTATTCCACCACCGGGGGCTGACTTGACCGTCGGAGTACCTTGCCGGGGACTTTTCCCGGCGAGTTCTAACGATCTTTGCCTTGCAGATCGAAGCTAGCATCGGAGCCATCATCGGCGGTTCGTGATCCTTGGGAGACCACGTGCTCTTGGGAGTCCACTTCACTTCGTGACAGGATCAAATTTGGCTTTAGAAGGAGGGTACATTTCGCCTGATCGGAAGTACAAGATGGAGGATCCCAACCGAGTCATGATGTCTGTCACACCCAAAGAGTACAAGCTCCTGATGGCTACAAGAACTCAGAAGACCCCCCAGAGGCCTTCGCAGGTCGGCAGCTGGGCACCTAGATTCCCCGAGCCGGCAACATAAGGGCAGTCGGGAGGTCGGGGAAGGCCTGTCCGACCTGAGGGGGGTTTCGCTCCCTTTCCCGTGGTTTTTTATCGAGATCGGGACGACGAAGCCGACTCAGTGCCGACCGAGGTGTCAACGTCCAACCAGATGCATGGGTCGCGTCTCGACAAGGGTAAGGCCCCGACCGACACTTCTCTGGCCACCCTGGTACGCAACCCTTTTTCTTCCTGGATCTTGGAAGATCCAGTTCCCCGACACCTCCATTTATTCACTATCCCCGAATACGCGGGGACCACCGACCCAGAGGAGCACTTGATGAAGTTTGAGAGTGCTGCCCTGCTCCACCAACATCCGGAGGGCGTCAAGTGTTGAGCCTTCCTAACGACCCTCTTGGGCCCGACCCAGAGATGGTTCGACCGACTCCCCAATGGGCCGGTAACGAGCTTTGAGGAGCTCAGGAGGGTTTTCCTCCAACATTTCACCAGTAGTCGGAGGCACCACAAAACGAGCCTCAACCTGTTCGCGATGAAGCAAGGTCCGAAGGAGTCTCTCCGGGCCTACATCAAAAGATTCAATGAAGTGGCACTGGACGTGCCAACAGCCACATTGGAAGTCCTGGTTAGCACGTTCTCCCAAGGACTACAAGAGGGGGACTTCTTCCGCGCGCTGATCAGGAAGCCCCCGAAGGACTTTGGCAACCTATTGGGCAAGGTTGTCAAATATATCAATGTTGAGGAAGCGCAGGCCGCTTGAAAGAAGGAGTTGGTCAACCCAACGCCTCCCAACCCCGCCCAGAACACCAGATCCCCGGGTGGGCCCATCTACAGCCCGCGAGGACCCATTGACCGAAAGGGAGCAGAACGGCGACACGTGCAGCAAGTGGACTAGGGGTGTCTGCCAACCCGCTGGAGGCCCTACTGTGCGTTCCATCAGAGCCACACTCACGCCATGGAGGAGTGCCGACAGGCTGGTAGAGGTCGAGCTCTGGCTCCCTGAGGGCGCGGAAGACAAGCCTCTCCTGGGTGCGGCTCTGGTCGAGGCGGCTAGGCGGTGGACCCAACGGTCGAGGAGCTCAGAAGGAACCACCCCGGTCGCCCGCAATCTATTCCCCCAGGAAGACCGAGCTGGGGCCGAGGAGATGAAGGAGGAACAAGCCAATCGGCAAAATGCCGTCCGAGGAGGGGTGCACGTCATTTCGGGCGGACCGACCGGGGGAGATTCTAATCGATCCCGGAAATCACAAGTTCACCGACTGGAGATTCACCAAGTCAGCACGAGTGCCGCTCAAGCACAGGGGCCCCATATCAGCTTCGGCCGCCAGGATCTATAGGGACTAGAGGTCCTGCATGATGACGCCTTGGTCATCACCGTCGTTATCACCAACTACCAGGTCCATCGAACCATAGTGGACACGGGCAACTCTGTCAACATACTGTACAAAAGGCATTCGACCAACTACAGATTGAGATGTCCCAGCTGGAGTTGGTGGCAACCCCATTGTTCGGGTTCACGGGGAACGAAGTGTAGCCTATCGGCCATATCCATTTGGCCATTTCCTTAGGCAAGGAGCCGCTGAAGTTGACTAGATGGTCCACTTTCCTGGTAGTCGATGCTGTTAGTGATATGAGAAAAGTGTCCTAAGGCAATCGTCTTATGATTGTAATCATTTATTTTAATAAATTAATATTCACTATTTGAGTATACATATTTATGTATTTGATTGAGATCTTAAACTCATTTACTGAATGTCCGCAATACAATTCACAGCATGAGAGAATTTGTGATGAATTCACAACTAGTGATTATCTCTACATGTGCAATTGTGAAGTATTGAAATTGCCCCTAGTCGATGAATTGATAAAAACAGACACTATCAATTCTATTGAGACTAGCATGAGTTATTCTCTAATCAGCTGATTCTCACTGGTTGGTGACATTGGGATGTCCGGAGATAAACATGAATGCTAGTTAAGGAAACTAGTTCATTGGAGTGACTGGCTGTAAAACTTCATATGGTAGTCTACATATAGATATGTCAGTGAAGTTCTTACTGCAGCTTAAGTGCGATGTTCCTTTGACTTGCGGTGTTCAAGTCATGTTGGTCATGGAGACTTATACTTTGACATCTTAAGCAAGCATCTCCAAGGAGGTGTGGACCCAGGATGATTGGGTATAAGCCGAAGTGCCCGAAGATGTTTGAACAGCCTACAAAGGATTCACCACTCCTTGCGAGACGATGTATACCCAAGGCCTATCGTCAGATTATTACTCGAAGCCTCTGGCCAGAGCATGACATGTTCAGAGTATGAATCTCTTAGATACATGAGAGTAATTAGAATCCGTAGGACGAGAAAACGTTACTTGGGCTAGGTGTGACGTAGTCAGCCTAGTGGGGACTGACACACATAGACCATGTCCTAAACCAACTGGGTATAAGGTGGTGAAGGGAATGGGGCACGATTCATTATAGCTGCTGAAGGGTTTCAGAATTGTTTCTGAGGTCAACCGTTGATCTTTTGATTAATTGGGGATCATGATGTACTACTAGGTGCCACTCATGATCGTTCTATAATTGGTTAATTATAGACGGCCAACATAAATCGAAAGCCTATTTAGTCACACACACTACGAGTAATCCGAGGGATTTAAAATGAGTTAAAAATTAGATTTTCCAATCAAGAGAGATTAGGTTTGGTTGAGCCAAACGATAAGTTGAATCTGAATTTTTCAGAGACGCATCGGAAGCGTAAAATGGCTAAGTCTTTTGAAGACTTAATAGATGAATTAAATGAGTTTAATTCATTGGGGCGTAGCCTGGATATGCCGACCAAAGAGGGTCCCCACCCTCTTTGCTTGGCCGGCCACAACAAAGGGAGGGAACCAAATTGTTTGGTTCAATTTATAAAATAAATCAAGTGTGGTTTGTTTTATAAAATTATGGATGATATAAATTTTTTATAAACCAAGGTTTGGTTTATTTTTCATGGAAATTAAAATGAACCATGGATTGGTTTATTTTATTTTATAAAATCAATCATGGATTGATTTACCATGATAAAGAAATTTATATAAAAAAATTTATATAAAGAAATTTATTTTTCATGGAAATTAAAATGAACCATGGATTGGTTTATTTTATTTTATAAAATCAATCATGGATTGATTTACCATGATAAAAAAATTTATATAAAGAAATTTATATGATAAATTTCTTATGAAAATTTATTCCATAAGAAAAAAGAGACATAGTTGGTTTTTTATCATAAATTAAATTATGATAAAAGTTTGGCATGATGGAATAAATCATAGAAAAATTTATATGATAAATTTCTTATGAAAATTTATTCCATAAAAAGGAGACTTGGCGGTTGAGAGACCACTATATAAAGGAACCAAGGCAAGGCTTGGAAATCAATCCAAGAGATCTAGGAATAAGCCCTCTCTCTCTCTCCTTCTCTCCCTCTCCCTTCTCTAGTGCCGCCGGCCCTAGAGGAGGCCCTTGCTGCCGTGAGCTTCAGCCACCCTCGACCACCAAGCCGCTGCCGTAAGAAGAAGAAGAAGCGGGCGCAACTCTTTCCTTCTTCCCGGAATCTTGATTCCGTTCTTCATTTGGTGGTTAGTCTTTCCATCTCTCTCTTGGTATTCTTGTCATGCCTTTGGAGAATCTAGTAGTTCTTGTCGGCACGAAACTCGTGGCTTTGCGAAGTCATTCCGAAGAAAACTCGGCGTAGACGCGAATAGAGGCGGAGCTTCCGAGGGACGCTTACGGTTGGATCTCGTCCCTTCCTTCGAGTTACGCGAGGTAATAAGTAAATTAGTTTACGTTTCTGCAAAATTTTAAATATATGATCATGTCTACACAAGATAAGGTTGCATGCTTAGATGTGTGATTAAATAATTTGAGAAATTATTTATGCTAAACCTTCCGCTGCACGTAATTAATTTTAAAATTACGAACCCGCATCCATGTCAACATGCACCCGGTCCCAACAGATGCTCTCTTGGCCTACAACGCCATTTTGGACCGACCGACCCTCAACGAATTCAGAATCGTCACCTCCACCTTATACCTCAAAATCAAGTTCCTAGTCAGGGACAAGGTAAGAGAGGTTAGAGGGGACCAGAGGGTAGCACAGAGATGTTACGTGGACGACATCCGGGTGGAAAGCTAGAAGGACCGTCTGTTGAGGTAATCTATGATCTGAAGTGACCATGAGTTTTGATGTTTGAGCAAAGGGTTTAAGTTAGATTTTCTCTTGTGATCTAATATGTGTATTTGAGTGTGCAGGATGTGCAGATTACACATATTGACTTGGCTGGACGGCTTCGGTATGGTGAAGGGTTGCATGGAGACAAGCTGGAGGCTTGTGTGCACCCGAGGGACCTTGGTATAGCAGGGATGATGAGCTGAGGGACACGAACTTTGAGGCATACATGAAGGATGACATGGAGACAAGCTGGAGGCTTGTGTGCATCCGAGGGACGAGGGCCGAAGATGAAGAGGGCACGAAGGCAACAGTCAAGGCTGCTGGTGTAGAGTCAGTCAAGTCATGAAGGGACAAGAGCCGAGGGAGGAGGACTCTAAGGGCAAGCTGGGAAGTGGACTTCAAGGGCACATGTGAAGGGTGGCATGGAGGCAAGCCAAGGGAAGACTTATGTGCGCATCCGAGGGACGATAGTCGGTGGAAGAAGACTTCAAGGGGCAAGCCAAGGGAGTGTACCTGAAGGCACGAGTGGAGGAGGGTCATTAGAGTGAGTAGAAGTGTGTTTGTAAGCTGGGCAATCGGCTGGGGATATAACAGTCGACTGCCAGCGAACATAGAAACTCACAGAAAGTTTCTGACCCGAGACTAGTCGACTAGTGAGTAGCCAGAATTCAAACGTTGGGCTGTCAATGGTCGAATCTGGGTGGGGGCAATCGATTGCCCTGGGAGCAATCGACTGCCAGCAGGTTTTCCAGCTTGAGTTCTATTTAAAGAGAACTCGGTTTGGGCTTGGAGCTCTTGACAAAATGAGCTTGGTTAGAGCTCATTAGTAGTCTAAGTGCTCAGATTGTGTACTCAAGATTGTGGCGAGATTTCTTCACCCACAAGGAGCTACACGAGCAAGCCGGAGGGCATCCGGGGAGTGATCCGCCGAAGGATCGAGAGATCGTCCACCTCACGGACCATCGTGGAGTAGAAGTTTTCATCTCCGAACCACGTAAATAGGTTTGTTAGTGTTGTTTGTTGTTTTAGTTTAGTTTTTATTGTATTTCCGCTTGCGCACTAACAACGTAGGAGAGAACAAACCGAGAATTGCAATTCACCCCCTTCTAGCAACCGACATCGATCTAACACCCTCGTCCCTTCTCAAGCTGCAATATGGTCCAAGCCTCGCCCTAGGCTGAATTGCGTGATACAAGGAGGAGGTCCAGCTGCTCCTCGATCGGGAGGAAGCCCGAGTCAAGATTGTGGCTGGGCTACCTAACAAGCTGAAGGAGCCCTTGCTGGAATGTTTGGCTCGGAACCAGAACGTGTTCGCCTGGTCGGTCAAGGAGCTGGAGGGCGTCCGACTAGAGGTGGCAGAGGATCACCTCCATGTATATCCCAATGCTCGGTCAGTCAAGCAGAGAAAGCAGGACTTCAGCACCGAGAAAAATAAAGTGATCCGGGCTGAGATCGAGAAGCTCCTGGAAGCCGGCCACATTCGGGAGGTCCAGTTCCTATCTTGGCTAGCCAACGTAATGTTGGTGGCCAAGCCTGACAATAAGTGGAGTGTTTGCATTGACTTCAAAGACCTCAACCGGGCCTGCCCGAAAGACTGTTATCCTCTACCCTGGATCGACCAGATGGTCGACTCGACAGCCAGCAACGAGCTCATTTCCATGCTGGACGTGTATCAAGGGTATCATCAAGTACCCCTGGCTGTCGTGGATCAAGAAAAAGTCAATTTCATCATGGCCGATGGCACCTACTGCTAACCGTCATGCTGTTCGGGCTAAAGAATGTGGGGGCTACCTATCAACGGATGATGAACAAGGTCTTCCGGGGGTAGATCAGTCAGAACATTGAAGTATACGTGGATGACATTCTGATCAAGTCCGTCCAAGCGGAAGACCTGGTGGCCGATGTGGAGGAGACTTGCCAGACCCTGCGCAGGTATGGGCTTAAACTGAACCCGGCCAAGTGCCTTTTCGGGGCTCAGAGTGGAAAATTTCTGGGGTATATTGTGACCAAGAGGGGCATCGAGGCCAACCCTAGCAAAGTCAAAGCCCTGCTGGACATGCCCTCGCCGAGAAATCTCCGAGAGGCGCAGAGACTCACTGGGCAGATCACAGCTTTATCCCGGTTCATCTCCAGGTCTGCTGAGAGAGAGCTGCCATTCTTCAAGACCGTTCATAAAGCCACTAAATTTCAATGGGACGTCGACTGTGACGAGGCGTTCGAGGAGCTGAAGGCGTATCTGGCCGAGTTACCCGTGTTAGCAAAGCCCGAGGTCGGGGAGGTACTGTCCGTATACTTAGCTGCCTCGGTCGACTCGGTTAGTATGGTCTTGGTGAAGCAGGAGGGGCCCGAGCAAAAACCTGTGTACTTTTTTGCCCACTTATTGAAAGGAGCCGAGTGCCGTTATACGACACTCGAGAAACTGGCATACGCATTGCTGTTGGGTGCTCAAAGACTCATGCCTTATTTTCTGGCGCACCTCATCGTTGTCCTGACCAACAACAACCTGGGGCGGGTAGCCTCCAATCCAGAAGCATCGGGTTGGCTGATCAAATGGCCCACTGAGCTGAGTGAATACGACATCCAGTACTTGACTCGCCCTGCCATCAAGGTGCAAGAATTAGTAGATTTTTTGAGCGAGTTACACTCGGAGGAGCCTGAAGAAGCCTGGCAAGTGTATGTGGATGGCTCGTCGGCTCGGTCGGGCAGCGGGATCGACATCTTGATGGTCTGCCCGAAGGGAGAACAGTTACACTTATCTGTCCAACTTGAGTATAGGGTCACAAATAACGAGGCCGAGTATGAAGCCCTGATAGCCGGATTGTAGGAGGCTAAACATGTGGGAGCCACCCGGGTGGTATTATACTCAAACTCTCAGCTGGTTACTCAGCAGGTCGCCGGTCTGTTTGAAGTCAACAGTGATCGGTTGCAGGCCTTCATAGAAGCCTATGAGAAGTTGAAGGTCGAGTTTCAAGAGATACAGATTCAGAAGATCCCCAGGGAGAGCAATCTGAGGGTGAACAAGCTGGTTAAATTGGCCAGCTCGGTCGGCTCTTGGGTGCTTCCTCAGCCGGGTGGGCCGACCTTGATGATTATGCACATTGAGCGGCAGACCGAGCTGGAGCTAGAATCAAACTGGAGGACACCGTTCATTGCCTACTTGACGGAAGGGGCCGTCCCAGCTGACCGAGAGGAAGCTCGATTGCTTAGAAAGCGGGCGGTTCAGTACACCATGGCTGGGGATGTACTATATAAGAGGCCCTTTGCTCGGCCTCTTCTTAAGTGCCTGGGAAAGTGATGGACCCAAAATGACTGTCATGAATGTGAGTCTCAAATTTAGATATTTATAAATGTGCTGGAAACCCTTTTTGCGATCAAAGAAGAAAAGCGTAGTAAAGGGGCCACAGGTCGTATTTTTCCAAGGACTAGTTCAAGTTATGTGATTCGTGCTCGAGTTTATGTCGTCCAATGTTTTTGGGTTTCAAATAAGAAATGGGTTTGATTTGCAAATAAAAATGACAATGCACAAAAAAAGGGAAAGAAACTTAACTGAGCAACTTAGACTAGGTAATGACAATTAAGGTCTAAACAATTATGAACTTGAACAATTAATAACAAGTACTATGGCAAATGCATTCCAAACACTAAGTAATTGAATCAAAGTAATGCTGGCATTTTAAATTGAATCTAATGCAGAATTATGAGTAACATTTCAGAAATGAAAGCTTGATACAAAGTGAAGAGTGGAAACTAGCTTGAAACGCAAGGAAATGAACTTATGTGCTAAAAGAAATTGAGTGCAGCTTCATACTAATGGATCACACTGATGTGGAACAAATAAGTGTGAAACAAACAAGTTCAATGCAGAAATCAGAAACAAGAAATGCAAAGCAGCAGTTTAAAAATTCTAAGCTTATGTGCAGAAATGGATTGAATGAAGTGCAGAAATGTAAGTGCATGAATGTAACAACAAAGCTAATCCTGAGACTCTTAATTGCAGACCAAATTCGAATCATGATTCTAAGTGTAAGAAGCTTAAAACGAGCTAAGGTGTACTTGGCATGCAATTAAGAAGCTAGCAGCAGAAAATTACAACTCAAACTGAACTTGTACAGAATTCAGCTAATACAAAGCATTAAACTGATGTGCAGAACAAAAATTGGAATTAAATGCAGAAACCAGATGTAAATGCTTGTAACTGAGACAACTACAATGTAAATTCAAAAGATGAAACTAAATCTATCCTAGAGAACAATTCAGAAACTCAAACAGAACACTACTGCTACACTTAAAGGAAATGAAAATTGGCACGCTGTTACCTCACTGATACGCAAGTGAAAAAGCATGAAATAAACTGAATTTGCAAACGATTGTTCACTAAACAAACTCCCTATCTGATTGTCTTGCAGTATTAAGACCTAATTAAAGAAAAGCAATTCAGAAACTAAAAGTATCGCAGCTGATACAAGTGCAGAAACAGGATTAAGAGCAGAATTGAAATTACAGCTACAAGCAAGAAGAAATTTCATTAAAAACTAATCTCGATCCTTCCCATGTATCAAGACCACCTTGTTCGTCATGTAAGGGCAAGCCAAGAACCCCTTAAACTCGCAAATCTCTGGGAATTGAACTCCAATGTCAGATCTACTCAAAACTGAACACAGCTGGAAAATTCCAATTCAAACTCTTAGATCTCGATGTGGAAAGATGCGGTGATGATTTGGAAGTCATCTGAACTCATCCTCGAACCCCTACAGATGGTTCAGATGGGAAGAAATGCACGCGGTTGAGATCCAAGAGCTCAAATCACAAAACTGCCGAAACCCTCGCACAGCTCTGCATCCGGCGCAATTTGGAGCTGAAATCTCCACTGAAGCTTCCTCCCAGCGATCCAAATCTTGCTCCAAGGTTGTGATCGAGTTGGTCACGCCTCTGATGAAGAAAATCGTAGAAGAAATGAAGAAAAACCGAAGAGAAACGAAGAAGAACTCAGCTGGAAATATGAGGTCGCGACAGAGCAAAAATCAGATCTGATTTCGGTTAAGTAGTTAAACAGTGGACGGCTGAGATTGATTCCGCTTCATCCAACGGTGGATCCTTGTCCGATTTGTTTCAAAATTTCCAGATCTAGATCAGAGGTCAGGACCATCCTCGTGGTAGCTCGGATCTGCCAGATCTCCAACGGATGGTTCAAATCACCTTGATCTTTGAATGGATGGTCTAAATCACTCTGATCATGATCCAACGGCTAGATGGTCTCTGATTGGGTTGAAACTCTCAGATCTTGATCTGATCACTTGATTAGCCTTAATCTCAGCTCGGATTGATCTGAAGTTCTCAGATGGTCTAGATCTAACCGTTCTTGCATCGGACGGTCCAAATGAGTCGACGCTTGATCACTTGATCTAGTCCACTTTTGACTCAATATTTGACCCAACCTGACCTAGGTCCATGATTCCTCCAAGCCTACAAAAGTAGATCAAAAATTTAGTGACAAAACAACTCAAATATATTAAAATTTACGATTAAGTCCAAAAAGAGTATAAATTCTAAAACCTAGGGTAAATCCACAATTATACAAGTAAAATATGGGTCAAATACGGCTTTAAGCATATGAAATGATCAACAAAATGACGCTTATCAACTCCCCCACACTTAAGCTAGAGCGTCTCGCGAAAAGTACTAAACATGTATCGCTTAGGTTTTCTCAAACATAAGTAGAAGCAGTTGAAAAGAAATTACCTAGGGTTGTTAATTCTCAAAAATCTAAACTCTATAGACTAATATCTTGTCCTTAAATCAACAACTTAGCAAATTCAACCTTCATGATTCATTGAGATGAATTTCACTCACTAACCTTTCAAAGGAAACTTTTGGTGGCTCTCTTCCTAAGTGCTAAGTACATGATGAAAAAGGAGCTCACTCATACACACATGCTTCTTGGACTTCCATAGGCTTGCTTATTATCTACTCTCTACCATTATTCATGAATAGCATCAACATCTATAAAAGTGTATTCAAAAGTGAAAGAAATATGAAATGGTAGAGATGAAATAAAAACCAAGTTAATGGCAAATTTGAATGAAAGGATGACTTGGATGTCCAAGGATATTCTTGATGCATTTTGCCCTCCTTTCAGTCCATATAATGAATCCAAATTGTGGTAGACTGAATCTTTGCAATGCCTTTTTAAAATTTTGATGAAAAGAGTTCCTCAACTCCTTTGTGCCAATTTCTCCTCTAGTGTGCCATTTTTGTTTCCTCTTTTCCTTTTCTGATTTTTTTTCTTTTCCTTTCTTTTCTCTAATGAAATCAGAATGTATTTGTTCAAAGCTCTGATTCGAATAAGAACATCTCCACTAATTTCATGGTGCCGAAAATTCAATTGGATACCCAACTTGCTTTTTTTTTTTCTGTTTTTCTTCCTTTTTCAAACTGTTTTTTTTCCTCTGTTTTTCTTTCCCCAGCTGCTAACTCACTGACTTTCCTGCAGCTACTCCTTATTTAATCCATGATGTGGTCAACTTTCTTGAATCCAGTAGCATCAGTTAATACTTGCAATCAAATGATACAAAACCCAATTTTCAACCTCTTCTTGATTCCAAACTGACTTATGGCAATTTAACTTCTGATTTTTCTCTTTTCCAACTACATTTCTAGCTCACATTCTTGACCTTGCACTCCCTTGATTACTCAGAACAATTAGCCTCAGATAATAGTGGGAAGTTCACATGCTTCACTTAAGAATTTCAGCTCAACTAATTCAAATTCCATCCATGGCACTCTCACTTTCAAGTTGATACAATCTGTTTTGTTTCTTCTTTTTTTTTTCTTCTTCAAATTCCAGCAACCCCTGCACTGATTCAGAAATATCCAACTGCAATTTAGCTCCTAGAAGAGTGGCCGAAACAATTTCATAGCACTCTTTTCACTTTGGCACAAAATTCCTGATTTTTCCTTTACACAGATTTTTTTCCTTCACTTGTTTCCAGCTTGGTTCCTCAATTCTGCACAGATTTCCTGCTTCAAGTTAAACTTTACAACTCATTCCAAACTTTAGCAAAGTGTTGCCAATTTAAGCTTCCATAATTCCTACTTCCCAAGTGCTACAAACTCCATTGCTTTCAAACTTTTTTTTTTCATGGCACAGTTTTTTTTTCTGTTTTTTTTTCTATTTTTTTTCGTGCCATTTCTCCTTATTGCAGATTTTTAAGATCTACTTCACCTCCAATTCACAACTGAATTCCCACTTAAATTTGATACCAAGCTCCACTCCAATTGACACTTTTCGCTTCAACTCAAAAAAAAAATGAAATGAACTTTTTTTTTTCAAATGTTTCCATCACACTAGCCACTCCCCCACACTTAATCTTTTGTCCGTCTCGGGCAAAATAACATCAAAGAACATTCCCAAACAAACAAGTCCATAGAAAGCATGGTTAGGAGTAGGAAATAAGGAAAGAAAATAGAATGAACATGATTTTTGCCAAAAATTGACATGGAAAGGTAAACAAATTATTTAGCCTCTATAGATGTGATCTAATCATTGAAATATGATTTTGAAAGAACCTAAGCAAGTTCTAGAGTACAATCATATGTATGTGTCACAAAAATAAGGCTAGACCTCACTAGGTACAAATAATTCATCTCAAGTCCTCAATCAAGAATCCATGGCCAAGTAGTACTCAAGCATCCAAGATTTCATCCATGAGCTCAAATCTAAAGTTTTAACAACCAAATTTAATTTGTTTTCAAAAGACTCTAATTTGCTATGAAGATAACCTAAAGGGATACATTTAATCCTACTCATGAAGAAAAAGTGCCAAAAATCATACAATGGTATTTACAATGTCATTTTATTAATTCTACTCTACTCGTGCATTTATTAGCAAGAATTCATTTTAAAAGAAAATTCTACTTTTAACAAGCATAAAGAGGGAAAAGGCAATGAAAGAAAATGCAAGAAAAAGTAAACTCCCTTTTATTTCTGGCGGTCGGAGTCTATCTAGGAATAATCTCCATCTGGGTAGTGGAGGAGTAGGAGTAGCTGAAACAATTTCCTTCATTTGCTCAATTTTATTTTGCATGACTCCCCCACACTTAAACTTTGCAATAAACTGTCCAGGTGGCCGAAGGTGATTTAAGTACAATAGCCACTTCAGAGGTGGAGTGCTATAAGTCAAAGCAAGATCATCTCCTCCCTCTTTATTCTTATTGGAAAATCTTCCAGGTGGTCGGAGACTGTTTAGGTGGAGCACCCATTCCAGAAGTCATCTGGACCCTGCAAAACCATGTAAGACCTCCCTCAAGCGTGCAGGGTAAGAAAGAAGTGCAATATCATCAATCTTTACATAACATGTATCCAAAAATGCATCACATCCAATAAAATCAATTTTGGGTACCTCAGTAAATTTTTCACAAGCATATTCTACATGAGGTATATCAAGAAAAGTTTCACAGTCAATAAAATCAATCTCAGGTACCTCTAGAAGTTTTTCACATTCAGTTTCAGCATAAGAGATAGCAAGAGACTCTTCACAATAAACAACTTCAATTTCAGGCTCTTCTAAAACTTTTTCACAATTAAAATCCATCAAAGGTATATCACGAAAAGTTTCACAGCCAATCAAATCAATCTCAGGTACCTCCATAAGTATTTCACACTCAATTTCGACATAAAAAATAACAAGAGATTCATCACAATAAACAACTTCAATTTCAGGCTCTTCTACAAATTTTTCACTATCAGCATAGTATGTATCAGGAATATCATCATAACAAACAATATCAATTATAGGTTCCTCTAAAATTTGTTCGCAACCAATATCTACAAGAGATGTATCAAGTAATGCATTACAACCCATGAAATCAATGTTTGGTACCTCTATTGGATTTCTACAAACAATCTCTACACAAGGTATATCAATAAATTCATCAGAATCAATAAAGTTAGCACTAGGTACCTCACTGTATTTTTCTGAACAAAGAGGAGAAATACTTACCTGAGCGTGCTGGATAATACCTGAAGGTTCTATAATAGTAGATGTATCTGTGGCCTCCTCCTGATCAAGTACATGCTCCTCTTCAGCCTCAGGCTCTGGTGGACAATCAACTGGTGATCCTTGGGTGCTTGCTTCCACCATGCAAGTCCCTACACTTTCTGGTTCATTCTCTAAATCTTGTGGTGGTCACTGGGGCTTAGTGCAATCCCCTACACCTATGGAATTATCTCCTCTACATGCTTCTCCTGTAATATCTGCAACAACAACATTAGAAAAATTAGGACCATTAATAATGCTATCATCATAAAATAAAAGACTAGAATGGTCCTGTGGAGCTTCAGTTTCTTCTTCTTGAGCTGAAAAATTTGGCAATGGATTTTGAATAGGAATCTTCGGAGGGATGCATGCTCTAGGTGCCCAATATTTGATGAGTACGTCATCTTCTTCTTCTATCAAATTTGCAAGATTACTTGAAGAAGGACTTGGCCATGCGCTAGGGTCACCTTGAACTGATATAAAACCAACTCCGGGGGATTGTTCTGATTTTTGGGCTTGCCTTTGTTTCTCTTGTTGTTGATATAGTAAAACTTGTTGAACTATCTCCTCCAACCTTTGTTGTTGCATATTTCCTGCACTAGAATTCCCATAACCTCCTTGATTAGCAAAGCTCCATGATTGATTTTGAAAGGATGAAGTAGCGTGAAAATTTTGAGCTTGCTGTGATCCTTGAAAACATAGATTTTGGGGCTGATAAGAGGACTGATTGGGCTGTTGATAGGGCTGATTAAATGGCTGATTAGAGGGTTGATATGCTGAGAAATTTTGCTGAGAAATGTAGCCTTGAAAGTTCTGATTTTGAGCTGGAAAATTAGGTGGCGAGGGCTGAAATTGTTGGTTGAAAGATTGGATTGGCTGCTGAAAATTCTGATTTGGTTGAAAGTTTTGAAATGATGGTTGATCTTGTGGCTGAAAAAACTGATTTGGTTGCTGAAAATTTGAATAGGGCTGTTGAAAATCTTGATTTGATTGCTGAAATTGCTGGAAAGGCTGAAATTGTGGCTGAGGTGGCTGAAATGTAGACTGAATCGACCGTGGGTAAGTAGATGACTGGGCTTTATGTTTTTGTTGATATTCCAACACCTTACACACATTTTTTAACCTCACCAGTGCATCTTTGAGCTCTGTATAGTCCTCTGATGAAAACATTTGGATTTTATAGCCCTGTCACACAACAACAACAAAAATAGCAGCAATCGCATACAAAAGAATAAAGCACAAGAAATAGAACCCAATGATATGTCAAAAAGCATACAAGCAAAAATCAAACGAATCAACTAGTTGCTTCCCCGGCAACGGCGCCAAAAATTTGATGGACCCAAAATGACTGTCACGAATGTGGGTCTCAAATTTAGATATTTATAAATGTGCTGGAAACCCTTTTTGCAATCAAAGAAGAAAAACGTAGTAAAGGGGCCACAGGTCGTATTTTTCCAAGGACTAGTTCAAGTTATGTGATTCGTGCTCGAGTTTATGTCGTCCAATGTTTTTGGGTTTCAAATAAGAAATGGGTTTGATTTGCAAATAAAAATGACAATGCACAGAAAAAGGGAAAGAAACTTAACTGAGCAACTTAGACTAGGTAATGACAATTAAGGTCTAAACAATTATGAACTTGAACAATTAATAACAAGTACTATGGCAAATGCATTCCAAACACTAAGTAATTGAATCAAAGTAATGCTGGCATTTTAAATTGAATCTAATGCAGAATTATGAGTAACATTTCAGAAATGAAAGCTTGATACAAAGTGAAGAGTGGAAACTAGCTTGAAACGCAAGGAAATGAACTTATGTGCTAAAAGAAATTGAGTGCAGCTTCATACTAATGGATCACACTGATGTGGAACAAATAAGTGTGAAACAAACAAGTTCAATGCAGAAATCAGAAACAAGAAATGCAAAGTAGCAGTTTAAAAATTCTAAGCTTATGTGCAGAAATGGATTGAATGAAGTGCAGAAATGTAAGTGCATGAATGTAACAACAAAGCTAATCCTGAGACTCTTAATTGCAGACCAAATTCGAATCATGATTCTAAGTGTAAGAAGCTTAAAATGAGCTAAGGTGTACTTGGTATGCAATTAAGAAGCTAGCAGCAGAAAATTACAACTCAAACTGAACTTGTACAGAATTCAGCTAATACAAAGCATTAAACTGATGTGCAGAACAAAAATTGGAATTAAATGCAGAAACCAGATGTAAATGCTTGTAACTGAGACAACTACAATGTAAATTCAAAAGATGAAACTAAATCTATCCTAGAGAACAATTCAGAAACTCAAACAGAACACTACTGCTACACTTAAAGGAAATGAAAACTGGCACGCTGTTACCTCACTGATACGCAAGTGAAAAAGCATGAAATAAACTGAATTCGCAAACGATTGTTCACTAAACAAACTCCCTATCTGATTGTCTTGCAGTATTAAGACCTAATTAAAGAAAAGCAATTCAGAAACTGAAAGTATCGCAGCTGATACAAGTGCAGAAACAGGATTAAGAGCAGAATTGAAATTACAGCTACAAGCAAGAAGAAATTTCATTAAAAACTAATCTCGATCCTTCCCATGTATCAAGACCACCTTGTTCGTCACGCAAGGGCAAGCCAAGAACCCCTTAAACTCGCAAATCTCTGGGAATTGAACTCCAATGTCAGATCTGCTCAAAACTGAACACAGCTGGAAAATTCCAATTCAAACTCTTAGATCTCGATGTGGAAAGATGCGGTGATGATTTGGAAGTCATCTGAACTCATCCTCGAACCCCTACAGATGGTTCAGATGGGAAGAAATGCACGCGGTTGAGATCCAAGAGCTCAAATCACAAAACTGCCGAAACCCTCGCACAGCTCTGCATCCGGCGCAATTTGGAGCTGAAATCTCCACTGAAGCTTCCTCCCAGCGATCCAAATCTTGCTCCAAGGTTGTGATCGAGTTGGTCACGCCTCTGATGAAGAAAATCGTAGAAGAAATGAAGAAAAACCGAAGAGAAACGAAGAAGAACTCAGCTGGAAATATGAGGTCGCGACAGAGCAAAAATCAGATCTGATTTCGGTTAAGTAGTTAAACAGTGGATGGCTGAGATTGATTCCGCTTCATCCAACGGTGGATCCTTGTCCGATTTGTTTCAAAATTTCCAGATCTAGATCAGAGGCCAGGATCATCCTCGTGGTAGCTTGGATCTGCCAGATCTCCAACGGATGGTTCAAATCACCTTGATCTTTGAATGGATGGTCTAGATCACTCTGATCATGATCCAACGGCTAGATGGTCTCTGATTGGGCTAAAACTCTCAGATCTTGATCTGATCACTTGATTAGCCTTAATCCCAGCTCGGATTGATCTGAAGTTCTTAGATGGTCTAGATCTAACCGTTCTTGCATCGGACGGTCCAAATGAGTCGACGCTTGATCACTTGATTTAGTCCACTTTTGACTCAACATTTGACCCAACCTGACCTAGGTCCATGATTCCTCCAAGCCTACAAAAGTAGATCAAAAATTTAGTGACAAAACAACTCAAATATATTAAAATTTGTAATTAAGTCTAAAAAGAGTATAAATCCTAAAACCTAGGGTAAATCCACAATTATACAAGTAAAATATGGGTCAAATACGGCTTTAAGCATATGAAATGATCAACAAAATGACGCTTATCAGCAAGGAGGACGCAGACTATGTATTGAGAGAGATTCATATGGGAGTCTGCGGAAGCCACGCAGGAGCTCGGGCTGTGGCCCGAAAGGCCTTACTGGACGGGTATTATTGATCGACCCTGTAGAAGGATGCGAACAAGTTGGTTTCCACGTGCCTATCCTACCAGAAGTACCATTGCCTCCCGCACCGACCCGTGGAGATGATGAAGGCGTCAGCAGTTTCCTGCCCTTTCAACCGATGGGGGATGGATATAGTGGGACCATTCCCGCTCGCTGCAGTTCAAAAGAAGTTCCTGCTAGTGGTCGTCGACTACTTTTTCAAATGGATAGAAGCAGAGGCTCTGGCGCGAATCACCGAGCAGACCGTGATCAAGTTCCTGTGCAGAATATCTTGTGTTAGTATGGAATTCCTCATAAACTCATCTCAGATAATCGAAGGCAATTCCAGGGCCGAAAGATACAGGAATGGTGCTCGGCCTACGACATCAAACAAGCTTCCACCTCAGTGGCATACCCACAAAACAATGGTTAAGCAGAAGTGGCCAATCGAGAAATCTTGAGAGGGTTGAAGACTAAGCTAGATCATGGAGGAGGAACTTGGGTGGATGAGCTGCCGAGTGTCTTGTGTGCTCTGCGACCACACCCAAAGAAACCACGGGCCACACACCTTTCCAGTTGGTCTATGGAAGCGAAGCAGTAGTGCCGGTCGAGGTTGGCTGCGAGTCTGACCGGCGCAGGGCTAATGATGAAGATAATCCAGAGAGAAGATGCCTGGAGCTGGACTTGGTTGAGGAAATTCGCGATAAGGCAACTGCTCGGATGTTTTCTTATCGCCAGAAAATGAAGCAAAGGTATAACCGGAAGGTGTTGCCAAAAGCGTTTCAGGTCGGGGACCTCGTCTGGAAAAGAATCAAGTTAGTCGGGGATGTTAGCAAGCTGGAGCCGCAGTGGGGAGGACCTTTCAAGATTATTCAAAAGCTGGGCACAGGGGCGTATTACTTAAAGAATGAGCAAGGGAAGAGGCTCGATCGACCATGGAGCACGATCCACCTCCAACCCTATCGGGAGGCAGAATGAGAGCATTGTAATACAAATGTACTGCCTAAGCTATAATGGTAGTGGTAAAAAGGGGTCCTCGCTCAACTTGCAGGTGCTCCAGACTCTTGTCTTCGCACGAGTTATAAGCGGGCATGCCCCCGAGCATACCTCGGCTCGGCTCTCAGTTGGACAAGTGGCGGCCCACACTCCCTGAGAACTATCCGACCGAGTGTCCAGACTCTCGCTTTGCCAGCGAGTTATAAGCGGGCATACTCCCGCACACCACTCGGCTCAGTGTCCCCGATCGGACGCGTGGCAGCCCACGCTCTTGAGAATCGACCTTACCTAGTGTCCAGACTCTCGCCTTGCCAGCGAGTTATAAGCGGACATGCCCCTGCGCACCACTCGACTCAGTGTCCCCGATCGGACACGTGGCAGCCCACGCTCTTGAGAATCGACCTGACCGAGTGTCCAGACTCTCGCCTTGCTAGCGAGTTATAAGCGGGCATGCCCCCGCGCACCACTCGGCTCAGTGTCCTCGATCGGACGTGTGGCAGCCCACTCTTCTGAGAATCGGCCCGACCGAGTGTCCAAACTCTTGCCTTACCAGTGAGTTATAAGCGGACATGCTCCCTCGCACCACTCGGCTCAGTGTCCCCGATCGGACGCGTGGCGGCCCACGCTCCTGAGAATTGGCCTGATCGAGTGTCCAGACTCTCGTTCTCACGAGTTATAAGCGGGCCCAGCTCCCGTGCACCCCGGCTCGTCTCAGTCGAACGTGTGTCGACCCACGCTCCTTGAGAACTATTTGACCGAGTGTCCAGACAATCGCCTTACCAGCGAGTTATAAGCGGGCATGCCCCCACACACCACTCAGCTCAGTGTCCCCGATCGGACGGGTGGCGGCCCACGCTCCTGAGAATCGGCCTGCCCGAGTATCCAGACTCTCGTTCTCATGAGTTATAAGCGGGCCTAGCTCTTGTGAATCCCTCGACTCGGCTCTCAGTCGGACGCGTGGCGGCCCACGCTCCCTGAGAATCGGCCTGACCGAGTGTCCAGACTCTCACCTTGCCAGCGAGTTATATGCGGGCATGCTCCCGCGCACCATTCAGCTCAGTGTCCCCGATCAAACGCGTGGCGGCCCACGCTCCTGAGAATCGGCCAGACCGAGTGTCCAGACTCTTGCCTTGCCAGCGAGTTATAAGCGGGCATGCTCCCACGCAGCACTCGGTTCAGTGTCCCCGATCGGTCGCGTGGCGGGAACGCTCCTGAGAATCGGCCTGACGGAGTGTCCAGACTCTCGCCTTGCTAGCGAGTTATAAGCGGGCATGCCCGCGCACCACTCGGGTCAATGTCTCCGATCGGACGCGTGGCGGCCCACACTTTTGAGAATCGGCCTGACCGAGTGTCCAGGCTCTTGCCTTGCCAGCGAGTTATAAGCGGGCATGCCCCCGCGCACCACTCAGCTCAGTGCCCCCGATCGAACGCGTGGCGGCCCACACTCCTGAGAATCGGCCTGACCGAGTGTCTAGACTCTCGTTTTCACGAGTTATAAGCGGGATCAGCTCTCGTGCACCCCTCGGTTCGGCTCCCAGTCGGACACGTGGTTGCCCACGCTCCCTGGGTACTATCAGACCGAGTGTCCAGACTCTCATCTCCACACAAGTTATAAGCGGGCATGCCCCCACGAACCAATCGGCTCAGCTCTCAGTCAGATGCGTGGCATCCCACGCTCCATGAGAACTATCCGACTGAATGTCTAAGCTCTCGCATTCATGCTAACTACCAGCACGAAAGTTCTCGTGGATTCCTGGACCTAACTCCCAGGCAAGGCATGTGGAAGCCCACGATGCCCAAGTTCAAGCTAAACGACAAGGCTCTGAATTGCCCCGAGCTGGCATCCTTACGCGCTCAGCTCAGTTCTGGTCGTCGAACTCTTTGTCAATCACCCCGAGTGGCAAATACTTAGAAGCTATCGCGCTCAAGTGTTTAACCCAGTTGCTCGTGAAGCGGAATCACTCAAACGTACTCTCACTCCGAGTGGAAAATACTTAGAAGCTATCGCGCTCAAGTGTTTACCCCAGTCACTCGTGTTGCCAAATCGCTCTAGCACACTCTCACCCGAGTGGCCAATACTCAAAAACTCTCGCGCACTATTGTTTCCCCGGCCACTCGCTAGGCCGATGGGATCGATCGCTTGTTCACCCGAGTCGCTCCCACTAATAATCGCCCGAGCCGTTAATGTTTGAAAGGCGATCACGTTCGAGAAAGCTTAAGTGAAAGAAAGATTATATTGAAAGAGCAAAGGCATTGCAAAATTTAGAGGCAAGCCTCTACAAGAACGAAGAAATGAAAAGACAAAAACTTGACCCTTACTTGAAGGGTCGATGAACCTCCTCGGGCAGGTTCTGGGATATGCCCGACATCTTAATCGCCGAGAGGGGCAGGTCGAAGGCAATATGCCCGCCCTGCCTGAGCTGCTCGAACATGTTGAGCATCTGATGCTTCAACATAACCCGAATCCGCTCAGAGACTTGTTGGGTGAACTCCGCAGAGTTGATGTACTCAACCCTACAGGCGTCCCACCGACCGGTCTCCCCCTCCTTGTAAGAGCGCAGCTCCCCCAGCTCCGACTGGGCTGCCTCGGCCTTCTCGGCCCTTAGCCGCTTGAGCTCCTCCTGTTGATCGTTCAATTCTTGCTCCCGGGAGGTCAGCTCGGTTGTCAACTCCTCGGCCCGCTTCGCCTGGGCCGTCGCCTCTTCCTCCTTGGCCTTGAGCTAGGCTTCGAGGGACTCGACAACTCCAACGGACTCTAGGAGATCGGCTTCGACTTTTGTCAGCTTGCCCTGAGTCTTCGCCTGGAGAACCCAAGCCTTCCGCTCGTTATACTCCAAGGTGGAGATTCAGACGTTTGATTGAGCAAGGACCGAATTCACCATCTCGTCTTGGCCTTGAGCCATCCCCAACTGCCCCTCGAAGTGAGCTAGGCGGTCCTGGAGGGTAGCAACCTCAGCTCGCAGGCCGCTCAAGGTGGATTCGTTGGAGATGAGTTGAGTGTGCTTGAGTCGAGTCTCCAAGAAATCCACCCGTCACTCGGCTTTCTCTCGGGCTGAGGAGTGGGTCAAGACTGCCATAGAGGGGCTACGACATGACCCTCAAAATGGCGAAAAATGAAGGTCATACGACCATAAGGCCAGATAATAAGCAAAAGAAAAAGGTTGATCTCGAACATACCTGAGTAGTGCCAAGGAAGAAAGAGTTGATCTTACTATCCGATCGTCGATAGTAAGAGCCTTCGAGCCCTTGTAGTTAGCGGTCAGCCATGGGCCCGTATAGCTGTTGCTCTTGGCACCGTTCGGGTAACTCGCCCCGCGGCAGGCCCACGCGGCAGTCTGACCGAGTGGGCACCAATAGGTGCATTGCCGGTCGGTTGATTTGACCCTCGGCCAGTGGAAATCCTGATCCCTCGGGTAGTGGGAGGTTGGGAGTGTCGGAGGAGACCGAGGGGGCGGCAGCAGGAATTAGGACGAGACCGGAGCCTTCTCGGAGGGCTCCTGAGTCGGAGGCCACCTTCGTCGTCTTCTTCTTCTTCTTCTGGCATTTGCTGGAAGAAGGGCCAGCCGAGTCCCCAGCCGGGGAAGCAACCCGTCGACGCCTGGAAGAAGAAGGCTGCTCGGCCGTTGCTGGCGGTGCCATCTCGAGGTCAGGGGCTGCAGGTGTTTGCTCCGGGGCAGCTGGAGTCGTGTCCACCGGAGTGGCCTCAGTCGGGGTACCCTCCCTCGCCTGTAGTTTGGCGGTGACCCGAGCCTCCAGCTCGGCGTCATCCAGGCCAAAACCTTCTGCTAAGGCCACTGCCAACATTTTCGGGGCTGCAAGAACAACACAATCTTAGTTAGAGCTAAAAAATATTCTAAGAAAATATCACAATGCTTACCAAATGAAGTCGATCGAGGGATCGACACGGGGCTAAGGCCGAAGGCGGAGAGGAGCTCCTCCTTCAGCAGGTGTACTCCGTGGTAGTGCCTACCACCTAGCTTGGACAGCGCCGACTGGTAGGCCGTGGAGGTGTGGTAATACTTAGAAAGGGGAGGAGAAGACGGAAGATCCTCAACTCAGGCCGAGGGCCAACTCGGGGTTGGGGTAGGCTTGACAAAAAAGTAGAGTTCTTTCCATCCTTTGTTAGAGGATGGAAGTTTCGCTAAGAAAGACATTTTGGCTTGGGCTTGGAAGAAAAAGTCGCCCCGCTCTTGTTTTTTGGAGTACAAGAAGTAATGGAAGATCTTGGGTTGGAGGGGCACTCGATACAAGGAGAAAATGATAATCGAGCCGCACATTAAACGGATGGCGTTCGAGGCTAGTTGAGGAAATGGTATGCAGAAGAATGTACAAATGGAAGAGATGAAAGGATGGATGGGGAATCAGAGACCGGTTTGTAGGTGGTCTCGTGATAAGTAATGAAGCCTGAAGGGGCAGAGTCAGGTCAGTCAGTTCAATTGGGTAAATGGAGTCTATGGTAGGTGGGAATCTGGTAGTCAGATTGGATTTGGTCGAGGTCATGAGTGTTGGTGCTTAGATGGCTAGAGAGGGGGGGGGGGGGGTGAATGTAGCCAGACACTAAAACTTAGCTTCTTTGAAAATCTTTCTGTACTTAAGGTTAGGTAGCGGAAGACAAAATGCAGAACCAGAAATGACGAACAGAAATTGAAACAAAGGAAGCAAACCAAACGACACAACGATGTACAAGGTATTGGATCGGGTTGGACCGGCTAGAGGGGGGTGAATAGACGGTAAAAAAAAAAATGAAAGTGGAGGCACTCGTCTTTAAAAAGGAACTTGGTCGCAACTGAGAACGTTGCTTCCAAGGCAGTGGACGCTCAATAAAAATCTCCTTGTGGCAGAGAAGCCTTACAAAAATAGCACGCTAGACTTTTAGAGAGTTTACAAGAATGAATTAATTGAATGATTGAAAAGGTTGAAACTCTAAGCCTATTTATAACCTAAGAGAATAAATCTAGTTTGTTGATTGTTGAGGAATTTTCTCTTGACCGTTGATCCATGGATGTAATCTGGATGGTTTATCTTGGATGGGATTAAACTGCATCCATTGGATCTGATTAAAGGATAAAGTTATCCTTTAAGAGATAACTTTGTCTTCTACTCGCAACAGATAAATAACTTTATCATCTGCTCGCAACAACTTTAATCATATCTCTTCTTTATCTCAGTCGGTAAGGCTGGTGATATATGTAGGCGAGGTTGCTGGTTCGAATATTCGCAGCAACAAATAAAATTCTTTTTGTTTTAGGTGCCTGGTTTGACTTGGTCAAACTGACCAGTCTTTTGGTTCATCTTCTAGGTGATTTCCGGCCAACCGGAGTTAGGCTCACCCGAACCTGACTCCGGCTTTTCGCCCCTCGAGCATCCTTCCTCCCGGCTTCTCGTCCCTCAGACATCGTGCACGTCCTTCTTGCTCCACCGGCGTACTCTTCCGCAGCTTCCACGTCCCTTGGATTGTACCGAGCCCGTCGGCTCACTTCCCCGCATAATCCTTCTCGTCCGCTACGTCTTACGCTCGACTTCCTCTGTACCTAAGCTCCTGCACACTTCGTAGAGGGATTAAACATACCAGGACCTAGCTTAACCTGGTTGATCACATCAAAATCAACCAGGGGTACTTACAATCTCCCCCTTTTTGATGTGCATCAATCTGAGTTAAATTAGGGTAACCAAAATAAAAAAACATACATAATAATGTAAACAGTTTAAGTTAAAAAAAAACTTAAATTTCGAGTAAATTAAAATTCTACCCCTTAACTTAATACTATTTCTCCCTCTTTGATCACATCAAAAAATTGGGAAATATAAGTAGGGAAGAAGAAATTTTTTTGAGTGCGATAAAAAAATATTCTAAGTGAAAAAAAATCGCGTTGCAATAGTTTTTCAAATTTTAAAATGGCATATTTTTTTCAACGTTAATTCCATTTTTTTAAAAAAATGACTTAAATAAAATCTAATTTTTTTTGATAAAATCCATAGCTGATGAGGAGTTCCAAAAAAAAATTGAATCCTGTCAAAATATTTTTCTATCGAATTTTGAAAAAAAAATCATATTTCGATAAACAATTCATACAAAATCAAAAAAAAAATCAGAATATTTTTGTTAAAGTCGAAGATGAAGATATGAATTTGGACAAAAATTTTGAGTTTTAAATTCGTTCATCAAGCCCAAAAATGACAAACCAACATATAATAGTTCTTGAAGAATAAATTTTAAAAAATTAGAAAAAAATACTTCTAAAAATTTGAAAAAAAAATTGTAATGAGTCTTTCCCCTAAATTCTTAATTTCAAATTTCGAGAGAAAAAATATTCGAAAAATTTTGAAAGAAGTTCCAGTAGATAGACAACATAATTGTGCATAAAAAAAATAAAGACATAATTTTTGTTAGAGAAACAAAATGCGCACATATATAATAACTAAAAAAAATTATCAGTTTAATACAAATTTAGGAACCCAAAATAAGTTCCTGTCTACATGATTAATTAAAAACTTAGGCGGAATATAGCTTTTGGGCACCTTTTTAAATTGGTACTTATGATTTTTAAAATACCAATTTAAATTATTAGGAAAGCTATTTTTCTTTTGGCGTAAATATGCAATATCAAGTTCTAATTTTTGCACTAAGTTTTTCAAATTATCATTTTCATTATTCAAAATTTCGGACGAGGATGTAAGTGTTAATTCATTTTTTAATTTTTAATTTTCTTTTTCTAATCTACAATTAGATTTGAGCAAAGCTTTAACTTCAGCATATAACTGATCATGAGGAAGAAAACAAACCTCATTTACCGGGTCGCTTTCGAAAGCGAGGTTCTTTCTTCGTTGTCGGTTTCTTCTGACGTCTCTCCCCCTTCATCAGTGCTTCCTTCTTGATGATTTGCCATCAGCGCAAGTCCCGCGTATTCTTGACCTTCCGACTCTTCTGACGAGGACTCATCCCAGGTGCCCTTCAGTGCATTTTTCTTCTTTGGCTGGTTTTTGAGTTTAGGACACTGGTCCTTCAGGTGTCCCTCCTCTTTACAGTTGTAGCATTTGATTATTCGCTTCTTTGGGGATCGTCTTCTTTTTTGCGTTCTTGAAAATTTGTTAGCTTTAAAAAAACTTTTAAAAGAACTTACCATTTTTGTTGTTTCGTCGTCAGTCAAGGATTCCTCGTCGAATTGGATCTTCCTTGTGTTCAGTGCGACGATGTCTGCTTTCTTATTCTTTTCTACAAAATGAGATTCGTGAAGTTCCAAAGTAGAAAATAATTGCTCTAATGTACTTACTGCTAAATCTTTCGAAATGAAATAAGCGTCGATTACCGAGGTCCATTCCGGGGTTCTCGGAAACGCATTTAAGACATACCTTTGAGCGTCCCGACTTGTTACCTTTTCTCCGAGGTTTTTAAGGTCTGTGATTAGTTCCTTTACCTTGGCGTGTAAATGCGCAACTGATTCTTCATCCTCCTTTCGGAGGTTTGTCAGTTGGCTTCGAAGAAGGTCTCGTCGCGCTAGTTTTGCCTCTGAGGTACCTTCATGCAATTCCAGGAATTTCTCCCAGAGCTCTTTTGCCTAGTTGTAATTTCCGATGCGGTTGACTTCTTGTGCGGGAAGAACGGCTTGCAGATGAAATTCCGCTTTGTCGTTTGCTACAAAGTCCGCTTGCTCCTTCTTAGTCCACGACTCTATTTCTTTATCCTTGTCATTGTTGTCTTTTGGAACCGAAAAACCATTTTTCATAATTAATAGCAGTTCAATATCTGTTTTAAAAAATACCTGCATTCGGCGCTTCCACATCGCGAACTACCCCTCAAATTTCGACGGGTAGATTACGGCTCCAACCATTTTTCTTGAAATTGCTGCAGTCGGTGTTTAGTCCTTCTGTGGCGACCTTGGCTCTGATACTACTTGTTGGATCAGGTTGGACCGACTAGAGGGGGGTGAATAGACGGTAAAAAAAATATGAAAGTGGAGGCACTCATCTTTAAAAAGGAACTTGGTCGCAACTGAGAACGTTGCTTCCAAGGTAGTGGGTGCTCAATAAAAATCTCCTTGTGGCGGAGAAGTCTTACAAAAATAGCACGCTAAACTTTTAGAGAGTTTACAAGAATGAATTAATTGAATGATTGAAAAGGTTGAAACTCTAAGCCTATTTATAGCCTAAGAGAATAAATCTGGATTGTTGATTGTTGAGGAATTTTCTCTTGACCGTTGATCCATGGATGTAATCTGGATGGGATTAAACTGCATCCATTGGATCTGATTAAAGGATAAAGTTATCCTTTAAGAGATAACTTTGTCTTCTGCTCGCAACAGATAAATAACTTTATCATCTGCTCGCAACAACTTCAATCATATCTCTTCTTTATCCTAGTCGGTAAGGCTGGTGATATATGTAGGCGAGGTTGCTGGTTTAAATATTCGCAGCAACAAATAAAATTCTTTTTTTTTCAGGTGCCTGGATTGACTTGGTCAAACTGACCAGTCTTTTGGTTCATCTTCTGGGTGATTTCCGGCCAACCGGAGTTAGGCTCACCCGAACCCGACTTCGGCCTTTCGCCCCTCGAGCGTCCTTTCTCCCGGCTTCTCGTCCCTCGGACACCGCGCACGTCCTTCTCACTCCACCGACATACTCTTCCGCAGCTTTCGCGCCCCTTGGATTGTACCGAGCCCGTCGGCTCACTTCCCCGCACAATCCTTCTCGTCCGCTACGTCTTACGCTCGACTTCCTCCGTACCTAAGCTCCTGCACACTTAGCAGAGGGATTAAACCTACCAGGACCTAACTTAAATCGGTTGATCACATCAAAATCAACCAGGGGTACTTACACAAGGTTCAGGGATAACTTGCCCCTACTCCTTAGCGTGCCCGTGAGGTGGGCGATCCCTTGATCGTCGGCAGATCAAGCCCCGGTGAACCTGGATAAACAATGCCTCCTTCTCGGTGGAGAACCCTCTCCACAGGCTGTCTCAAGAAGATACAAATTAAGCTCATGAGACTCTTGAAGGAAACTCTCACAAGAATGTAGCAAGAACACTTAAGCACAAAGCAACAGAGAGCACACGACAGACCCCAACCAAACTCCTCAAGTTTCTGTCTGTTCGTCTCTCCCGCTCCTCTGCATCCAACTTTGTCTTAAGCTCTGCTCCCATCACCAGGCTCCATTAGCATCCACTGAGCCACAGCCTGACCCCCTGACTCCCTGAGCACTCAGTCCCTGAAGACCTCTCCAGCTGAGCCTCCGTCAGTCGCCTGCCGCGCGCCAGAAGACGTTGAGACCTGAAACCAGTAAACAGACAAACCTGCACCAAGGAAAGTCCTCAGTTGACTCTCCTCCAATGTTTGAATCCTTCCTGTCTAACCTGCACACTGATCAGAGGCTTAGCTAATGGGTATCAAACAATATCAGCAGTGTATCAGAGGAAACGTAGAGAAAACAGACGCGATCAGAGCGTCTGACAGTGATTTGAATTAAAGTGATCGGTCACCAGACCGATCAGAGATGACCGATCAGGGTAAGCCCAGACCGATCAAGCTCCAGCCTGATCGTCCACAGTGAGAAACCAAGAATCGCGGGATTCTTGTGATCGGTCACCCTAACCGATCACAACTCAGGGATCGGTCACCAGACTGATCCATAGCATTGCTGGGATTCCCCAGCTTCGCAGGCCAAACACACTGATCGGTCACCTGACCGATCAGGGTGTGCCCTGATTGGTCTGGTGACCGATCAGGTCACTTCCTGACCGATCAAGATCCATCCTGATGGGTCATAATGAGGAACTCGCGATATTTGATCGGTCCAGCGTCTGATCCAAGTTTCCCACTGAAACCTACTGACCTCTCCCTGATCGTTCACCAGAACGATCAGAAGCTCTCCCTGATCGGTCACTAGACCGATCAGGAGCCGAACAGAAGCCAACCAATGTTTCTGTTCTCTCCCTGATCGGTCACCAGACCGATCAGACTTCTCTGGATCGGTCACCAGACCGATCCACAACAGAGAGTTCGTGCCAACTCCCTGATCGGTCACCAGACCGATCCAACTTCGACCAAAACAACCCTAAGTCAAGAGAATGGGCTCCCTAGCCTTCTCTGACTCGTGCTCAGTCCCCCGGACCAAGACTCCATGCCCAACTTCACTCACCGGGACTTCATTCAACCTAGCTTCCCAAGCTAGGACCCGGCTTCACTCACCAGGGTTTCAGCCACTCGGCTTCACTCACCGGGGTTTCCATCACTTAGCTTCCCAAGCTAGGACCTGGCTTCACTCACCAGGGTTTCAGTCACCCAGCTTCACTCACCGAGACCCGGCTTCACTCACCGGGGTTTCCATCACCTAGCTTCCCAAGCTAGGACCTGGCTTCACTCACCAGGGTTTCAGCCACCCGGCTTCACTCACCGGGGTTTCATGCCTAGTCCTCGACTAGGACTTAATCCAAATTCGCTCAACCAAACTTAAATCGTTGTCAACACCAAAATAACAATCGGGTCAGACTGCATCAACAATCTCTCCCTTTTTATTGTTTGACAACCCGATTTAAGTTTAGGTATTAATGATCAATTGAGGTCAATTATCGTAAGAGAATCAAAATCCTCCCCCTACAATAATTAACCCTAAACTTAATCAACCATTCACTCCCCCTTTGTCAAACATCAAAAATGGTATGGTTGTTAAGTTTAAAAATATCTCCCCCTTAACCGAGGGCCTCTTCCCAAACACAAAATAATCAAAGGTAATTGTGAATTGCACATGAAAACATATACAAAAATAATATCATGGTCATACATGTATATGTTTCATATGACAAGTAGTAATACAGCTTCATCTGATACATAGTCCCGATTGGTCTCCTTGACCGATCGAATTCATTGATGATTGATACAGAAAAATTTCTGATTTATCTATGGACGATCAGTTTTTCAAAAAATTTCTGTGACGTTGATTCGGTCAGGATTAGACTGCATTAACAATTGAAATTTCCAGGAACATGTTTAATCAATTCAAAACTCATCCGACCACAGGGGTGTAGACAATAGGTATTTCAGAAAATTTTTTGAAACACGACATGAGTTTCTTGACTAAATGTTATTACTCATCAAGGAACAAGAGTCATGATTCAACCAACCCTTTCTTATGAATTTTAAAAATTCCAACATGGGTTTGTATCGAATCAGTATTATATTTGTTCTAAGTATGATGAATATGTTCCAATTGTAATTGGTTTGTATCAGATTTGTTTGTATCAGTATGATCAGTAAACTAATACAATTCGATGAAAAAGGGATCTGACTGAGGAGTTTTTATCCCAATTAGGGAATTCCCTGATCTGATCGGTCACCAATCCGATCAGAAGGACCTCTGATCGGTCAGGTGACCGATCAGGGTTAGTCCTGATTAGTCGGTGGACTGATCAGGTTCGATACAGAAAGTTTCTTGATCAAATTTCAGAGAATAGACTTTCAGAAACTCTGATATGAGTCAGAACCAAGTGTAATTCGACTCTTAAACTTTCTAGACCCTAATACAACCAGAATTAATCCCTTTGATCTTAAAGAGGGGTTCCCTTAACCAAAATATATTTTCCCATATCATCAAGAAAAATCATCAAAGACACTCATTTCCTTGGGGGTTAATCTTCTTAAAAACAGGCATGTACAAGTTTGCATCAACATGTTTTAAGTGAGTTCAAAATATATGTCAAGTCTATAATCCCCAAAACAGGTTTGCATACAACCATTTGAGCAGAAAATTAATACTCATGAATAACACATTTCCAATGATAATATTACTTGAGAGTAAAGCACAAAGTTTAAAACGTGATTCCGAAAAATATGATGAACCTCAATATCATGAGCTAGATGTTGGAGATACTTTTGTATATATCCTAAGTCGTAGAACCCTGATTTAGTTTGACACAAAGAAGGTACTAATCATAGAACTTAAGTAATGAATTTTGGAAGCTCATGTTGTTTGTTTGGTGATGCCTTGTGAGAATTTTGATAATGTTCATCACAAACTATGTGTTCTTCTTGTTGGCATAATACATTCATGTTTTGAAACACATACAAGGAAATCATGGCATACTCAACTAGGTTCATCTCCAAAAAAAAATATTGAGGAAAACTTAAGCCTAAGATATATCATAAGATATTGCAAGAATAAACTGTAAATTTTGATATTGTGGCTAACTCCTAGATTTACAGTGAACTATAGAGTTCAATCCTAAGCAATTCATGGTCCTAATTCCCCATTCTATTGATAACTCATGGATTGGATTGGAAAAGTCATACTTCCAAGTGTAAATCAAGTTCATGGTTCCAACCAATTTGAAATCAAGTTTGTATAAAAAATTTATTCCCCAAATGGCTCATAAAAAAATAAATAGGAAAATTTTCCAGTATAGATGGAGGAATTTTCAAAGTATCTATATTGTTTATGATTCCTAATTACTTAACTCCATTCATCTAAATTCAAGATGAAAAACCATTCCTCAAAGGTAGTAAATGGTCATTCACTAATTGGAGGAAATGGTAAGCACAATCCTAACTAGGAATGACCATTTGTTTGGAGCATCAAATATCAACCACTCATGTTGATAGATGCTCCCCCTCAATCAAAGCTATACAATTCTAAAGATAGAGGTTTTAAGTACCCAAATTTTGGGACCTAAAGAACCTTCAATGAAAGACTTTGGCACCCATGCCTTAGTCAATTTCTTTCTAGCTTTTTGAACCCTAGAATCATTTTGTGATCTAAATTGGGTTCTTGACATTAATGATATGACACTAGATTTTTTAGGTTGGTAACCCAAACCAACCTTGTTGTAAGCCGCTTTTTAAGAATTTAAGATCATATCTAAAGTTCTAGAGCTAGTTGAAAACTTCTCAAGAATATTCTTGAGATTTTCAACTTCGCTCTTCAAGTCCTTATTTTCACTCTCAAGGATCTTAACATGCGAGTCATCAACATCATGATCCTTAGGTGTTTTCAATTCCTCTACTTTTAATCTTAATTATTTAACCTTGTTTTTAGACTTTCTGAGCATGTTTGTCAAACAAGCTATTGTTCTATAGCATTTATCTAACTCCGGAGAGATTACCTCTTCATCATCCAAAGATGATGAAGGTTCAGAAGACGTTCGGATTTTAGGATTAGAGAAATTACGCAGCGGAATAAAACACTCAAACGCAAACACGGGTAGATTTACTTGGTTCGGAGCCTAGGTCGACTCCTACTCCAAGGCCCACGATCGTTGACCGTTTTCTGCGGGCAATTCTATAAGTTCGCAAAAGGTTTACAAATCAATATTACAATTGCAGTATCGTAAACAAAAAAAGGAAATTGCTCTTCGTTACCGACGTCCGATGTAGATTGACTTTTCGGAGGGGAGGGACGTCGTTGACTCGAGTTGGGAAGTATCCGGAGCAGAGCGTGGGAGCAGAAGAGCGTAGAAGTGTTGAATTGAAGTGTTGTCACAAGCCTCGGGGTCGAGGGCCCTTTTATAGGGCCTGGGGGTGCCCGGAACGTCGGGAGCGCCCCCCCACGTGTCGGCCGATCCACCTTTACCTCGGTCAACTTCTGATCCCTTCAACCTCGGGATCACATCTTGACCGGGGCGCCCGGGTTGACCGGGTCAAATCCTATCCCTTTGGCTTGGCTGGCTTCTCTTCGTAGGCTTGCACTGGGGGCGCCCGGAGCGCTGGGGGCGCCCGGAGCACTGGGGGCGCCCGGGAGCACGGGGGCGCCCGGCAGATGAGCTATCGAAGCCTACCTTTGTTTTTTGTGTTTTGTGTTCACCTTGGGGGCGCCTGGGACACTCCAGGCGCCCTGGTCAGCTGTTGCCTCATTCCTTTGAGGCTCTCTGAGCTGCAGACACTCGTTCCTTCGGTCCTGCATCCAAGGTTAGTCCAAAACACCATAAAACAATAAGATGTTAGTTTATACAGCCTTAGCTGTCTTGGTTCTGACTTTGGGCCTCCCAAATGGAGCCCTAGGTCGAACCGACGCCTACTGTTCCCTCGACGGGGAACGCGTCCTCACCTACTCCTCTCGGGAGAATGTACCTGATGCCAACCGCTCCTCTGGTTGGACTTTTGCCTAGCGGTCCTTTGCCAGGTCTTGGATACCGAGCTGTCCTTCGCCCGGTGCCTAGCATTCCTTCGCTAGGGCTTCAGTCCCAAGCTGTCCTTCGCCTGGCGCCTAGCAGTCCTTCGCTAGGGCTTCAGTACCCTGGCATTCCTTCGCCAGTGCCTAGCAGTCCTTCGCTAGGGCTTTTTACCCTGGCATTCCTTCGCTAGTGCCTAGCAGTCCTTCGCTAGGGCTTTGTATCCTGGCATTCCCTCGCCAGGTGCCTAGCTATCCTTCGCTAGGTCTTTGTATCCTGGCTGTCCTTCGCTAGGTGCCTAGCAGTCCTTCGCTAGGACTTTGTTTCATGGCAGTCCTTCGTCAGGTGCCTAGCAGCCCTTCGCTAGGACTTTTCCTGCACACTTGAGTAACATTATTAGATCACAAATAAACTTAACTTTGAATCCTTTGCCAATATCAAAACTAGGTTCGATATGGTGCTTCCTGCACCAACAATCTCCCCCTTTTTGATTTATGGCAACACAATTCAAAGTTAAGTAAAAACTTATAGCATTTAAGCACGACAGTTAAAACCAATCAATTTGAGCAAAGTAAAGTTAAACAACCAATGTAGTTTTGAACTGAGAAAAATTTTCTCATACTCCCCTTGAATAATAAAACACTTAACTTAACACTTAACTTTGACCCTTCCTCCCCCTTTGACATATATAAAAAACAAACATGGGTGAACAAGGTAAAGTAAAAAGTTTTTGATTTATGACAACACAATTCAAAGTTAAGTAAAAACTTATAGCATTTAAGCACGACAGTTAAAACCAATCAATTTGAGCAGAGTAAAGTTAAACAACCAATGTAGTTTTGAACTGAGAAAAATTTTCTCATACTCCCCCTGAATAATAAAACACTTAACTTTGACCCTTCCTCCCCCTTTGACATATATCAAAAACAAACATGGGTGAACAAGGTAAAGTAAAAAGTTGTTGTAAACCTAAATTTTGTTACAAAACTTTTACTTGGCTTTGCAAAAAGAATTTTACTTAGGCAAAATTTTGAAGCCAAATTTCCCTAACAAATGGTTCAACTTTGAGAATTGGGAGAAAATTTGTTTTAAAAGACTTTGTTTGGAAATACTTTGTGTATTTTGAAAAACAAAATCTTTAAAAAAAATTCTAGACAAGTTTTTTAAAAAAATCTTTATTTAGAACCATTTGTCAAAATTTTCAAAAAGTTTTTGCTCAGACAAATTTACTAACAAAGATTTTACTTAGAAAAGAGACATGTACTTAAAAACATTTGAAACATTTAGACATACTTGAAAGTACTTGAAGTAGTTTGAGATTTTAACAGCACTTGACACTTAAAAACAGTTTGAAGTACTTAGAAATTTTTAAAGTACTTTAAAAAAAATTCTTAGACCAATTTTAAAGCACTTAGAAATACTTAGCTTTTTGTGAAAACGAGATAAAAAATTTCTCTCTCTTTTCTATTTCTCTCCCCCTTGGCCATATATCAATAAGGAGGTTTTGAAAGAAGATTTAAGAAAGAAATGTGTGTATCAGAGTTTATGAGCTTTGAAAATAAAAATACTTGTTATAATTCTGAAAGTATAGCAAGTAGCTTAAATTGTACCAATGAAAACTCTACTTTGAAAAGTATTGAAAAAAAATATTTTGTATTTGTAGGCAAGTTTTTAGAAAATTCACGTACTTAGAATACTATTGTCTTAGAAAAGTATTAGTACTTTTTGAAAACATTATATTTTGAAAAATAGAAGTACTTTTGAAAGATATTATGCAATTTTTGAAAAATATAAGTACTTTTTTTTAAAAAAAAATTATGGATTTTTGAAAAATATGTAAGTACTTTAAAAAAAATAGATTGAGCCTTTTTGGAAAGTCTAAGTACTATTTTTGAAAACTATTAGACTTTGAAAAATATAAATAATTTTTGAAAAGTATTATGTATTTTGAAAACATAATATTTTACTTGACTATGTTTCTTTTCCAGTCTGACACAATCCTAGGAAACCTTGTTGACTACAAGGATATTTTCCTAAGTGTCTTGGAAAGTTCTCCAACCCAAGTAAATATTATAAAAGTCACAAGAATTTTGAAAAATAAGAGTATTTTAGAACAAAAATTATTTAAGTTTTCAAAAGGATTTTAAACTTGCAGTGCATGAAAACATATAATTTTGAAAAAAATATTCAATAATTTTTTTAATTTAATCTCTCCCTAAGCTTGACCCAGTCCTAGGAAGCTTGTTGACTACAAGCGATCTTCCTCTGAGTTTTAGGGTTTGATTTAAATTATAAGAATTATCTAATAACTTCAAAACAAATAATTATTAAAAAAAACATTTCAGAAATTCTTTTGACTCAAACTTCCCCTAAATTTGACACATCTTAGGAGTCCTTGTAGATCATGAAGTGGACTTTCCTCTGTGTCTTTAGGGGTTATTAAAATCAAAAGAATAATTTTGAACAATCTTCTGAATATGATAACTTTCAAGATAAATTTTAGAAAATTCAATTTGGAATGAAGAGAATTTTTAAAGAATAAGCCCCGAAAACAGAATTTGAAATGATAATGGTTTTTTGAAATATAGTATTTTTGAGCTTCTTCTAATTTGATCTCCCCCTAGATCTGACACAGTCTGGCTTTTATCTAAGTTCCTTAAGGGGTTTCAGTGTTGAGCAAGTTTGACTATGTTGTCTAGGGTTGACTTTTTTGACCAAGTTTGACTAAGTTGACTATGTTTGACCAATCAATAACTAAATCAAACAAGCCCTAGATTATATTTAAAACGAGTCTATTGAGATATTTAATATGAAATTTCATATTAAAAAAATGTTAGAATTGAAAGACTAGGGTACCGTAAACCGAAAAAAAAGAGATAATTTTGAATAACTTTTGAAAACATTTTTTTAAAAAGATAGTGAATTATGCTTTTAGGTCCTAGATGTTTTACCTAGTTCTACATGATCAAGCATGATAACCTTATGGGTTTTGTGAGACAAAAATAGAAGTAAGGATTTTACTTTGAAAAATCATGATTAATTTTGAAAAACTGAATTAACTTTGAAAATCATTTTAATGAATTTTAGCTTTATTTTGAAAAAGTAGTTGAGTCTAAGATCAATTGAAATTTATGTTAGATTTGAATTGGACAAGAAGTAACTTGAATTTGAATTTCAAACATTGGCTTCCAGGTCTTGGCGAGGCACTAGACCTTCTTTGGTCGTAGCCTTATTGGATCATCAACCCTTTCCTAGACAAAGCCTTTTAGTGAAATTTCATCTTCAAAATTACTTTTTGATAAATTCTGGTCTAACTAGTTTGGGTCTTGGATCGGTAGCTTCGGCTAGTACCGCCAAAATGGCTTCCCTAACGTTCTATCATCTCACCTTCACCCAATACTATGTTGTTCAAATTTCAGTTAAACCGTTTTAGTCCTTATCTAACCAGTCCTAATTCTAAGCAAAAATAAACAACTAAAATAAGCGCAACATACAATTAAAGCAAACAAGAAAAAAAATGATCTAAGTTACATCATAATCGAAATAAAACTTTGGTTTATACAAATTAACCACGTTATTTGAGATAAATGTTGGATTTTCAGGTATTGAAAATTTACTTTTTGATTCCCGGTTGGGAATCTCCCCCTTGATACTTGTCGTCTTTCATCTTTGTTTCTTTATCATCTTGTAGTGAACACGAGCTAATCGAAACAGTTTGGTTCTATCTCCTTCTTTGTCGTCAAATATTGAGTCTGAGTTGGACTCCGGTACTGGTTGAGGCCACTTTTGCAGTTCTCTTGGAGTTTTCCTTGCAATGAAAACTATACCTTCCTCGACCATTGCAGTATCAGCTTGATTATTTAACTTTAATTTAGAAGAAAATGATTCAAAATTAGTTACCAACTTTGTCTCAGAAAACTCGTCATCTGTCTCAGGTTCGATTTCAACGTCGGGTGTCGAGTTTGACTCGGCTGTCTGTGCTTGGACCGAGACTGCAAGATAACTTTGATAATCTTCTTCTTCATTTGATTCGTCCGATGATTCGAACATCTCTCCTTCAAAGACCTCAATATCGGAGCTCTTTTCGTGTAGGTTGAGTAGCTTCTCCCACATCTCTTTAGCACATCCAAATGAACCGACTAGCTTGAGTTGTTCGTTGGTTAGACCACATTGTAGGATTGTAGTAGCCCTTGCATCTGTCTCGATCTTCCTCAGTGTTGGTTCATCCAGTTTGTCCCAAGTGATCGATGTTCCTTCCTCTGTGGGGAATGTGAACCCCGTTTGGATTATCAACCATAAATCCAGATTAGCCTTCAGGTGGGATTCCATTAGATTTATCCAGGAGTTGAAATTTTCGCCAGAGAAGAGCGGTGGACGGGCACTGTTCCATTCTTGGTTGACCATTTATATTATACCTCGTACATAAAAGAAACACACAAAAAGTACCAAGACTTGGTCTTGGATTAGTAGTGCGGGAGAGAAAAAAAACTAGCTCAATAAAAGTGTTTGCACGAATTTCGAGGTAAAATAATAATATAATAAAATAAAAATTAATGACAAATTTTTGAAAATGTTGACTTTATCAATTTTGATTAATGATGAAAAGGTGAGAATTTACTGTTTGGAAAAAAAAATTTGCTTAGCACGAATTTCAGAAAAAAAATATTAAAATAATAAAAAAAAATTATGACAAATTTTCAAAAATGGTTCGTTTTATCAATTCTGAGTAATGGTGAAAAAATGAGAATTCAAAATTAAAAAAGACGTAAAGATATTTTAAATCCACCTACAGATATTTTTTATTTTAAAATAAAGATGAAAAAGATAGAGTGGTGTTGATTAACTAGAAAGAAAAGAAATAAGATTAAAAATTTTGTAAATCCGAAAAACTTTCAAACTGGTGGTTGCACCAAGTTTGAATTACCCCACTCTGATACCACTTGTTGGATCAAGAGAACCGATAGAGGGGGGGGTGAATATCGAAAGACGTTCGGATTTTAGGATTAGAGAAATTACGCAGCGGAATAAAACACTCAAACGCAAACACGGGTAGATTTACTTGGTTCGGAGCCTAGGTCGACTCCTACTCCAAGGCCCACGGTCGTTGACCGTTTCCTGCGGGCAATTCTATAAGTTCGCAAAAGGTTTACAAATCAATATTACAATTGCAGTATCGTAAACAAAAAAGGAAATTGCTCTTCGTTATCGACGTCCAATGTAGATTGACTTTTCGGAGCGGAGGGACGTCGTCGACTCGAGTTGGGAAGTATCCGGAGCAGAGCGTGGGAGCAGAAGAGCGTAGAAGTGTTGAATTGAAGTGTTGTCACAAGCCTCGGGGTCGAGGGCCCTTTTATAGGGCCTGGGGGTGCCCGGAACGTCGGGGGCGCCCCCCACGTGTCGGCCGATCCACCTTTCCCTCGGTCAACTTCTGATCCCTTCAACCTCGGGATCACATCTTAACCGGGGCGCCCGGGACGCTGGGGGCGCCCGGATTGACCGGGTCAAATCCTATCCCTTTGTCTTGGCTGGCTTCTCTTCGTAGGCTTGCACTGGGGGTGCCCGGAGCGCTGGAGGCGCCCGGGAGCAGCGGGGGCGCCCGGGAGCACGGGGGCGCCCGGTAGATGAGCTGTCGAAGCCTACCTTTGTTTTGTGTATTTTGTGTTCACCTTGGGGGCGCCCGGGACACTCCGGGCGCCCTCATCAGCTATTGCCTCATTCCTTTGAGGCTCTCTGAGCTGCAGACACTCGTTCCTTCGGTCCTGCATCCAGGGTTAGTCCAAAACACCATAAAACAATAAGATGTTAGTTTATACAGCCTTAGCTGTCTTGGTTCTGACTTTGGGCCTCCCAAATGGAGCCCTAGGTCGAACCGACGCCTACTGTTCCCTCGACGGGGAACGCGTTCTCACTTACTCCTCTCGGGAGAATGTACCTTATGCCAACCGCTCCTCTGGTTGGACTTTTGCCTAGCGGTCCTTTGCCAGGTCTTGGATACCGAGCTGTCCTTCGCCCGGTGCCTAGCATTCCTTCGCAAGGGCTTCAGTCCCAAGCTGTCCTTCGCCTGGCGCCTAGCAGTCCTTCGCTAGGGCTTCAGTACCCTGGCATTCCTTCGCCAGTGGCCTAGCAGTCCTTCGCTAGGCTTTTACCCTGGCATTCCTTCGCCAGTGCCTAGCAGTCCTTCGCTAGGGCTTTGTATCCTGGCATTCCCTCGCCAGGTGCCTAGCTGTCCTTCGCTAGGTCTTTGTATCCTGGCTGTCCTTCGCCAGGTGCCTAGCAGTCCTTCGCTAGGACTTTGTTTCCTGGCAGTCCTTCGCCAGGTGCCTAGCAGCCCTTCGCTAGGACTTTTCCTGCACACTTGAGTAACATTGTTATATCACAAATAAACTTAACTTTGAATCCTTTGCCAATATCAAAACTAGGTTCGATATGGTGCTTCCTGCACCAACAGAAGGCGCGGTTGAGGAGCCACTTGATTCATCTCCACTCTCCTTGGATGACTCTTCTAAGGCCACTAGAGCCACATGACAGTTGGTCTTCTCCTCCTCCTCCTCCTTCTTCTTCTTCCTTTTGTCACCTGCAACAAATGTCAACCTTTTCTCCTTTGGGCTTTAGTTAGAGATCTCATGTAGTTCCATTTCACAAAATAGATCTTCTAACTTAACAAATGAAAGATCCTTGGAAACCTTGTAGGCATCCACCATGGATGACCACAAAGTATTCCTCGGAAAGGCTTTGAGAACATACCTTACGAGGTCTCGATTCTCTACCTTTTCATTAATGGAGTGTAGACCATTCAAGACTTCTTTGAACCGTCCATGGAGTTCACTTACCTTTTCATTTTCTCCCATGGTGAGATTTTGGAGCTGATTGAGGAACAAGTCCCTCTTGGCTATCCGGGTATCTTGAATGCCTTCATGAAGCTCAATGAGCTTGCTCCATATGTCTTTAGCACTCGAGAAGGGACCAACTTTTATCAATTGGTCCTTGGTCATCCCATATTGCAAGGTGACCATAGCTTTGGCATTTGCTTCCCCCTTTTTGAAATACTCAGCCGACCACCTTGAGAACTCAAGCTCTTTTCCCTCGTGATCCTTTGGAGGGGAGAAACCTTCCTTGACCGAGAACCACATGCTCATATTTGTCTTCAAAAAATATTCCATTCTTGACGTCCAATATGAGAAATCAGCCCCGTCCAAGAATGGTGGTCTGCTGGTGCTGTAACCTTCTCCTCCCATCGCCATCTTGTTAGATCTCAGTTGTTAATCCATTTGAACAGAGCCCCAAGCTCTGATACCATTTATTGGTGCTTGGATGGCTAGAGAGGGTGGGGGTGAATGTAGCCAGACACTAAAACTTAGCTTCTTTGAAAACTTTCTGCACTTAAGGTTAGGCAGCAGAAGACAAAATGCAGAACCAGAAATGACGAACAGAAATCGAAACAAAGGAAGCAAACTAGACGACACAGCGATGCACAAGGTTCGGGGATAACTTGCCCCTACTCCTTGGCGTTCCCATGAGGTGGGTGATCCCTTGATCGTCGGCAGATCAAGCCCCGGTGAACCCGGATAAACAATGTCTCCTTCTCGTTGGAGAAACCTCTCCACAAACTATCTCAAGAAGATACAAATTAAGCTCACGAGACACTTGAAGGAAACTCTCACAAGAATGTAGCAAGAATACTTAAGCACAAAGCAACAGAGAGCACACGACACATCCCAGCCAAACTCCACAAGCTTCTGTCTGTTCGTCTCTCCCGTTCCTCTGCTTCCAGCTTTGTCTTAATCTCTGCTCCCATCACCAGGCTCCATCAGCATCCACTGAGCCACAGTTTGACTCCCTGAGCACTCAGTCCCTGAAAACCTCTCCAGCTGAGCCTCCGTCAGTCGCTAGTCGTGCGCCAGAAGACGTTGAGACCTGAAACCAGTAAACAGACAAACCTGCACCAAGGAAAGTCCTCAGTTGACTCTCCTCCAATGTTTGAATCCTTCCTGTCTAACCTGTACACTGATCAGAGGCTTAGCAAATGAGTATCAAACAATATCAGCAGTGTATCAGAGGAAACGTAGAGAAAATAGACGCGATCAGAGTGTCTGACAGCAATTTGAATTAATGTGATCAGTCACCAGACTGATCAGAGATGACCCTGATCGGTCACCAGACCGATCAGGGTAAGCCCAGACCAATCAGGCTCCAACCTGATCGGTCTACAGTGAGAAACCAAGAATCGTGGGATTCTTGTGATCGGTCACCCTGACCGATCACAGCTCAGGGATCGGTCACCAGACCGATCCACAGCATTGCTGGGATTCCCCAGCTTCGCAGGCCAAACACACTGATCGGTCACCCGATTTCACTCACCGGGACCCGGCTTCACTCACCGGGACCCGGCTTCACTCACCGGGGTTTTCATCACCTAGCTTCCCAAGCTAGGACCTGGCTTTACTCACCAGGGTTTCAGTCACCCGACTTCACTCATCGGGGTTTCATTCCCAGTCCCCGACCAGGACTTAATCCAAATTCGCTCAACCAAACTTAAATCGTTGTCAATACCAAAATAACAATCGGGTCAGACTGCATCAACAATGAGCATGAAGGTCAGTGACCATGGTGGAATACCATGGCTCAGGGGGTGAAGAAGATGACGAGGGCGACTCCATGAGAAAAGACAAGGGCGGAGGAACTAATCGGGAAAAGAGAAAATTGCCGGAGAAGAAGGTCGGAAGGACGGACTCGCCGAAACCCTAGCAGAGCTCGAAGCAGCAGCAGGACGGGGTAGAAGTTAAAGCGCGATGATAAAAGTTGTGGGGTAAAAGTCCTATTTATAGGGTCCGAAAAACGTCACCGACCATCCGATGGCGAGCTGGGAAAATAGGTGGGATCGAGCCTCGACCGTCTGATCAGGCACGAGGCGGCTCACGATGCGACAGAGCGCATGTGTGGGTCGGGCATTTGCAGGGATGGGCGGCAGACTCATCGTTGCTCGGGAGACAAATGACTGGGGATCACGTGTCCCCAGCAATTAATGGGCAGTCAATGAGGAGATATGGGGATGATTTGGTAGGGGGAGATCGAAGAGACGTTTGATGAGAAGGTTTATCGGTCGAGTGAGTCGCTGACCCATGGTCGACCACAGAAACCAGGCGTAAGAGCGTGCTATTCGGGTATGCTAGGCTTGTGCCGGAACAGTGGTCTAGTCAGTCGGACTGTGTGCCTCCTTCGACTAGACTCGAGGGGGATGCTTATGATCCTGGGCCAGCTTACGTGTAGCCTGGCCTGGTAGCCTGGCAACCCATCAGGAGGAGATAGGCTTACGGGCCCCGGAAGTCCGTCGAACGTAGGGCCCATACGGGGGGATCGACCCATTTCCCCCCATGCGTGAGGAAAGATGGGCCCTGGCCATGGCAAAGAGGGCCAGCAACCCCGAGGGCCCCTGAGTCCAGGAAGTCCTGGGTAGGGGAGTTCCGAATTAGTAGAGTCCCGAGTCGGAGAAGTTCTGACTCACAACATCACTAAGTTTTAGCACTCTCGAGTCAGGGGAATCTCAACTCAAAGCAGCCTAAAGTTATAAGTGGATCTGCTCATGCGCACCTCTCAGCTCGGTTCCTAGTCGGGCGCGTGGTGGCCCACGCCCCTGGGTACAATCCGACCAATGGTCCAAATTCTCACCTTCGTACAAGTCGTAAGCGGGCATGCCCCTATGCACTTCTCGGCTCGGGGCCCAGCCGAACGCGTGGCGACCCACGCTCCTGAGGTCCTCCCCAGCCAAAGAAGTCTTCACTCAGAGTATCACCATGTCATATGATCCCCGAGTCAGAAGCACCCCGAGCTAGAGCCCTCAGTCGGCTCCAATACTCTAAGCCCTCAGTCGGCTCCAATACTCTAAGCCCTCAGTCGGCTCCAATACTCTAAGCCCTCATTCGGCTCCAATACTCTGAGCCCTCAGTCGTCTCCAACACTCTAAGCCCTCAGTCGGCTCTAACACTCTAAGCCCTCAATCGACTCCATCGCTATAAGCCCTCAGTCGACATCATTACTCTAGGCCGCCAGCCGGCACTAGCATTCAAGGTTTTGTCTTGACTTATCAGAACAACCACTCCCTGATATAAGACTCGTAGAAGCTGTACGGGGTCGGCGCAGGTCAGATACCATTCTGGCCCGAATCACGAGTATCTTGCTGACGCCATGATCTCCCTGCCATACCCTATCCCCCCGTACTGCGACCACATACGTTGGTGTCAGGCCGACCATAATTTGGTGAGTCAGGACAATAATATTCATCTTGACAAGTTATATTAACACCGTATAATTTACCATGAAGGATGTGCATGAAAGATAAATTTATGTTCCTTACTGTGATGATTCCTAGTTTAAATAATCGAAAAGAAAGATAAGGGGGCGTTTGGTTTGCTCCATTTTCTATTTTCATTTTTAGGAAAATCATATTTTCTCATTTTCTGGAAAATGACTTTCTTTCATTCTCTAGTTTTCCAGAAAACGCTATATCTTTTTTTGGAAAACAAGGTTGAAAAATGCAAACCAAACACGTTTTTCAAAAAATCATATTTTCTACAGAAAATGAAAATGAAAAACAAGCCTACCAACGCCCCCTAAATGTTTTCATGCCATCTCTGATTGCCGAATTGAATGAATTATATAATGTAGGGTTGGTGACTTATGATATTCAAAGTAAAACTAATTAGAAACTACAAATGTTGATCAGTTAGATATTAATGATGATTAAATATTAGAATTATTGTTTATCAAGTATGTTATGCTTTCATATTATTTTGTATTTTTATTTTCATGTTAATAACCTTTATTATGATGTACTGTAATGTTATTTCATAGATATTATTATGGTGGAGCAGCAGACAGTAGCACCCTGTGACTACAGGGTGCTTAGAGTTGTTGGAAACTCTTAAGTGTTTTTTGTTATTAGTAATTGAAGTTCATATATTACTTTATTTATAATATATTTCTTATGCCTTTCTATTTTTTCATGCAGGTTTACTCCAGAGGGCCACCGAGTTTCCTCCTATATCATCGAAAAATTTAAAAAACAAGTATGTGCTACTATTACATGGAGGCACATAGACGCCAAGTTGAAGACATTTTATTATAATAAATTTGTAGAAAGTAAAGTTAATATATTTGGTATTTATAATTTATTTATCCTTTAATATACTAAATTTTTAACTTATAATTGTAGAAAAAATATACATGGAAAGTGGGGTAGGAGGAATAATTTAAACAAACTTGGAATAGTGATTGTGTTAAACTCTATAGAGAACTCCTGTACAATATTAGATAAAAGGCATGAAATCAGCATATGCTTCAGCTGAGATATGGGGTGCATGGACAACCACCTGGGTTGAACAAAGGTAGAAGGAAATTACTAGTAAGGTTAGACCAAATAGAAACACAGAGCCTGGTGGCCTAAGTACCAGAACTGCTCGGTATTTGTCAGGGTCCAAATCTATTGTTGAGCATGTCATGAATTTGGTGAGTTTAATTTAAACATGGTTTAAGGCAATGTTTATAATTATTACTAAACTTGTATAATTTTACCCTTGTATATATGTGTATGCAAGAACATGAACTAGCTCAACAACTCACCTATTTGCAGGTCTTTTTCAAGACCCACAAGAAAAAGGATGACACATTTGTTGATTCTGGTTTGAAGATCATAGACATAAGATATTTAACTTTAGGTCAATATGTAATCATTTTTATATTGCTTAACTTTAGTCATTGTGATAAAATTGAATATTAATCCTATTATATTTTACCATACAGGATCAAATCACAGATAGAGTGACTCAGACATTTCTGTAGGACCGGTGCCGTCGATAGAGGGGGGTGAATATCGATCGTGAAAAACCTTCATAAAACTTTCGTAATACTATCGTTCATTCTGGACACAGAGTTAGTAGCAGCAGAAAAGCAATAGAACGAGCGAACAAAACAAAAGACAATTTTACACGCGGGATTTATCTACTTGGTTTCCGACCCCCAAGGTCAGTACGTCCAAGGCCAATGTACTCGGCGTGAGTCCACTATTGGTCTCCTTTCCAGAATTTCCATAGGCGGAGAAACCTGTCTTACAGTACAATAATTGCAATCACAAATATAGAAAATTAACTGCAGTAAAATTAAAGCGAACCGAACAGAACAAGTTTGAAGCTCGACCAATCTGGATCTCCGAAGTGCCGCGCGCTTCCTCCTGGAGCCTCTCGGTCGTAGAGCCTCATCTTTACCACGTTGTCGTCGGTCAGAGTGATCAGAATGGTACTTTTCAGTTGTTGTTGAAGCAGAGGGGTCGAAGCCCCTTTTATAGCACTCTTGCGGGCGCCCTGGACGCTAGGGTCGCCTCGATAAACCCGGTCAAACCTTATCCCCACGTCGACCTCGCCGCAGCTGACAAAAACCTTTGACCAGGGCACCCCGGACCTCCCGGGCACCCTCATGAAGGCTTATCTGTGTTTCGAACTCGAAACGGCAAATACAGGTTTCAACCAGGGCGCCCCCATCGTTCCGGGCGCCCCGCTTGACAACTATTCTGCTTACATCAGCAAAACTGCATTCTTACTCTTTGGTTTGGGCGCCCCCAGCAATGGGGGCACCCTGGGTGCATGGGGGCGCCCCCACTGATGGGGACACCCTGCTTCAGGGCTTCCAGCAGCCTGCTTTGTCTTCCAATCTTGGTACCTGCAAGATACACAAACACAAAGCACATATACATATAATATTAGCCTTAAGGACTTGGTTCGGACTTCGGATCTCCACGAAACCCTAGGTCGAACCGGCACAAGTTCCCATCCCCGAGAACTCGCCCTTCACCTACTCCTTTCAGGAGACGGTTGACACCCATTCCTTCGGGTGGACTTTTGCTTAGCTTCCGATACTTTCGGATCTCGAGACGCCCAAACCCCGACCCGTCTCTACTCCTGTCCTTAGTCATCGCTTAGCTAAGTTGCTCAGTCCCTTGGACCAAGACTTCATTCCCTAGCAGCCCTTCGCCAGGTGCCTAACAGTCCTTCGCTAGGTCTTCATTCCCTAGCAGTCCTTCGTCAGGTGCCTAGCAGTCCTTCGCCAGGTCTTCATTCCCTAGCAGTCCTTTGCCAGGTGCCTAGAATCCCTTCTCTAGGTCTTTGATGCCTAGCAGTCCTTCGCCAGGTGCCTAGCAGCCCTTCGCTAGGTCTTTGATGCCTAGCAGTCTTTCGCTAGGTGCCTAGCAACCCTTCGCTAGGTCTTAGGGTTTCGATGCCTAGGTTAACTAGGACTTTTCTTCTACTTAGTTTACTTCTCCTTTGCTCCCCTTTGTCTGTTTAATGTATCACTGACTAAAGTATATTGTCAAACATTAAAACACTTAAAGGAGAACATCATTGATGCAACTTGCACCAACAATCTCCCCCTTTTTGATGTTTGACAATAACTTAAGTTAGATTGGTTGAAGGGGCTTACTATCCTTGGGATAAAAAAAAATAAAAAAATGATATAAGTTTTGAAACTATATTTTTTATCTTTGGGAGAGAATTTTTCTAACTTAAGCACACCTCTCCCTCTTTGTCATACATCAAAAAAAACTTCAAGAAAATACTTGCACCAACAATGAAAACTTTTAGTTGTTTTTGAAAATACATAGTGCAAAATTTTTGAAAGCATTGCATTTTGAATGATATATTGCATTTTTTTTTTGAAAAATGCATAATTTTGAAAAAGATGCTATGTACTTTTGAAAGATTATGTAATTTTTGAAAAATATAAGTACCTTTGAAAAATGTATTGAATTTTTTGAAAAATTAAGTACTTTTAGAAAATGCATAATTTTTGAAAAAATGTTATTTTGGAAAATATAAGTATTATGCATATTTTGCAAGTACTAACTATTTTTGAAAAAGATGAGACTTTGAAAAATATAAGTAATTTTTGAAACATAATATTTTACTTGACTAGGTTTCTTTTCCAGTCTAACACAATCCTAGGAAACCTTGCTAACCGCAAGGATATTTTCCTAAGTGTCCTGAAAATTCTTCAAACTCAAGTAAATATTAACAGAATTTTGCCAAAAAAAATGATAGTACTTTTGAAAATATATGCTAGTGGATTTTGAAAAATGTGTGAACTTTTGAAGACCCAATATTTTACTTGACTTGGTTTATCTTCCAGTCTAACACCATCCTGGGAAACCTTGTTGACTACAAGGACATTTCCTAAGTGTCCTGGAAATTCTTCAACCCGAGTAAACATTATTTCAAAAATAATTTCATAAGTAACACAAATTCTAACAAATAGAATAATAGTATTTTGAAAGACTTAGATTTTTAGCAAGATTTTGAAGATATGAAAATATGTTATTAAATAATTCTTTTAATTTGACCTCCCCCTAAACTTGACTCAGTCCTGGGAAGCTTGTTGACCACAAGTACTCTTTCTCTGAGTCTTAAGGTTTGATTCAGATTAAAAGGAATATTAAAAAAAAGTGAATAATTACCAAAAAACTTTTCTGAAATTCTTCTTTTGACTCAGACTCCCACTAAATTTGACACATCCTAGGAGTCCTTAAAGATCATGAAGTGGGCCTTTCCTCTGTGTCTTTAGGGTTTATCAAAGTCAAAGAAACAGGTAAATTTTTGAACATATAATTTTTACAACATAACCCCTTTTTGAGAACACAAGTAATAATGATTTAAAACACAGTTTTCGAAAAGTATTTTTCAAATGTTAGTAATGTTTAAAGTGCAGTTTTTGAAAACCATTTCAAAAAAAATGAAAAGCACTCCCCCTGTACCCGATACCGTTTGACTCTATCTAAGTGCCTTAAGGAACTTTAGTGTTGTCCTAAGAGGCTTGTGTCTAATTGTGTGAGTCAAACAATTTTCAAAAGAATATAATTTTTGAAAGCATATACTGTATTGGCAATCAACAAGCAAGAAATCCATACAAACATTATTATGTTGAAGCACTATTTTGAAAATATATTTTTAGGAAAATATTCTAACAATTTTGAAAAATATTTTTGAAAAATATTTTTCAATTCATTAGTCCTTAACATCTCACTCATTTTAGATGTATCAATACAACAAGCATGGTTGCCTTATATGTGTATTGTGAGATGCTTGAATCATTTTTCTAAATTTATTATTAACTCTAAGATTTAATTGAAGCTTGTGTTAGATTTGAATTTGACATGAAGTAACTTGAATTTGAATTTCAAAAATTGGCTTCCAGGTCTTGGCGAGGCACTAGGCCTTCTTTGGTCGTAGCCTTATTGGATCATCAACCCTTTCCTTGACAAAGCCTTTTAATGAAATTTCATTTTCAAAATTACTTTTTGAAAAATTCTGGTCTAACTAGTTTGGGTCTTGGATAGGTAGCTTCGGCTTGTTTCACCAATCTAAAGAGACCAAGTAGAGTATACTTGACCTTATTAGAAGAGGCTTCCCTAACGTACTATCATCTTACCGCCACCCAATACTATGTTGTTCAAGTTTCAATTATTCTTTTTCCTATAGCCGTTCTAATATATGCATAAAATTTAAATATGAACGACATGTCATATATTTAAAAGAAATAGCAAATGCATGACATGACAATTATGCATGATTCAAACAAGTCAAATCATTTTATTTAAGTTTCTAATGATGTATCAAATTCCCGATTTGATACATGTCGTGTGAACTCGCGAATATGTCAACCCACTTTGACATATTTAATTTTATTAAATTAATTGTTGCAGTTTAGGTAAGGTTTTAGTTATTTTGGATTCAAGTTAATTAAGAATTAATTGAAGTATGAATTAATGAATTGATTAAGAATTAATTGAAGTGAATTAATTTGAATCAATTAAAGTTGAATTTATTTGAAGTAAATTGAATTAATTAACTTTATTTGCATTAAATTGATTTAATTGACTTAATTAAGATTTGATTTAATTTAATTTGAATTTAATTTAATTAAGATTTAATTTGAATTTAATTTAATTAAGATTTAATTTGAATTTAATTTAATTAAGTTTTAATTTGAATTTAATTTAATTAAGATTTAATTTGAATTTAATTTAATTAAGATTTAATTTGAATTTAATTTAATTAAGAATTAATTTGAATTTAATTTAATTAAGATTTAATTTGAATTTAATTTAATTAAGATTTAATTTGAATTTAATTTAATTAAGAATTAATTTGAATTTAATTTAATTAAGATTTAATTTGAATTTAATTTAATTAAGATTTAATTTGAATTTAAGATTTGAATAATTAAGGTTGAAATGATTAATTAATAATTGTGGGTTTAAATTCATCATTTTCATTATTTCGAAAATTTCTTCTTAATCTTTATCTATCTTTTCAAGTTTTTCTAATAATTTTGATTTATTTGAATTTTTGTAATTTTATTGATTATGGCCCTAATCTTCGAAAATTTTATCTCCTCCTCAACATTAGATCTTTCACTATCCTCAACATAGGTGGAGTAATTTGGGCCACTAATTAAGGTTTTGTAATAATCTTCAATATTATCTATGATTAAGTTATTATCTAGGAGAATTTCATCTTCAAATTTATCCTCAGACACATCTTCAATATTTTCAAGAAATTCAAAATTAATCTCTAGATTATCCTTAAGATTTTCAAAATTAATTTCTGAATTATCCTTAAGATTTTCAGAATTAATTTCTGGATTATCCTTAAGATTTTCAGAATTAATTTCTGGATTATCCTTAAGATTTTTAGAATTAATTTCTGGATTATCCTTAAGATTTTCAGGATTAATTTCTGGATTATCCTTAAGATTTTCAGAATTAATTTCTGGATTATCCGTAAAATTATTAGAGTTCATTCCAGATTTGAGTTTAGAATTAATTTTAGCAATTATTGAATTGGTATTAATGATTAAACAATTTATTTCTAACATTTTAGTCATATTCACATTTTGTAACTTGTCATTCAAAATATCTACTTGACTATGCAGTAATTCTAACTTATCAGGGAAATTATCTAAATTATTCAAAGACATTGCAGGAATTTGTAAAACTTTTGGAACATAAATCTTACGTACCTTCGCCGGACACTTGTTTTTGTAGTGTCCGTACTTCTTGCATTTGAAGCATCGTATGTGATCCTTGTTTTTTCCGGATTCTTGGCGCTGGTGCCCCCTTTACCTCCGGTGGTGTAGATCGAGTCTTACGAGTAGGGCACTGATTTTTATAGTGTCCTCTCTCCCTGCACGTGATACAAATAATATGGAACTTTAAATTTGACATTTTAGAAAATTGTACCTGATTCACCCCTGGGCTCCCCCTCAACTCCTGACGTCGTTGCTCCGTCGACGGTTAGTCCGGTGAAGAGCGGCTCGGCTCTGATACCACTTATAGGACCGGTGCCATCGATAGAGGGGGGGGTGAATATCGATCGTGAAAAACCTTCGTAAAACTTTCGTAATACTATCGTTCGTTCTGGACACAGAGTTAGTAGCAGCAGAAAAGCAATAGAACGAGCGAACAAAACAAAAGACAGTTTTACACGCGGGATTTATTTACTTGGTTCCAGACCCCCCAGGGTCAGTACGTCCAAGGCCTATGAACTCGGCGTGAGTCCACTATTGGTCTCCTTTCCAGAATTTCTGGAGGCGGAGAAACCCGTCTTACAGTACAATAATTGCAATCACAAATATAGAAAATTAACTGCAGTAAAATTAAAGCGAACCGAACAGAACAAGTTTGAAGCTCGGCCAATCTGGATCTCCGAAGTGTCGCGCACTTCCTCCTGGAGCCTCCCGGTCGTAGAGCCTCGTCTTTAGCACGTTGTCGTTGGTCAGAGTGATCAGAATGGTACTTTGCAGTTGTTGTTGAAGCAGAGGGGTCGAAGCCCCTTTTATAGCACTCCTGCGGGTGCCCTGGACGCTGGGGTCGCCCCGATAAACCCGGTCAAACCTTATCCCCGCGTCGACCTCGCCGCAGCTGATAAAACCTTTGACCAGGGTGCCTCAGACCTCCCGGGCACCCTCATGAAGGCTTATCTGTGTTTCAAACATGAAACAGCAAATACAGGTTTCAACCAGGGCGCCCCCGTCGTTCCGGGCGCCCCGCTTGACAACTATTCTGCTTACATCACCAAAACTGCATTCTTACTCTTTGGTTTGGGCGCCCCCAGCAATGGGGGCGCCCCCACTAATGGGGGCGCCGTTGCTTCAGGGCTTCCAGCAGCCTGCTTTGTCTTCCAATCTTGGTACCTGCAAGATACACAAACACAAAGCACATATACATATAATATTAGCCTTAAGGACTTGGTTCGGACTTCGGATCTCCACGAAACCTTAGGTCGAACCGGCACAAGTTCCCATCCCCGAGAACTCGCCCTTCACCTACTCCTTTTAGGAGATGGTTGCCACTCATTCCTTCGGGTGGACTTTTGCTTAGCTTCCGATACTTCCGGACCTCGAGACGCCCAAACCCCGACCCGTTTCTACTCCTGTCCTTAGTCATCGCTTAGCTAAGTTGCTCAGTCCCTTGGACCAAGACTTCATTCCCTAGCAGCCCTTCGCCAGGTGCCTAGCAGTCCTTCGCCAGGTGCCTAGCAGTCCTTCGCCAGGTCTTCATTCCCTAGCAGTCATTTGTCAGGTGCCTAGCAGCCCTTCGCTAGGTCTTTGATGCCTAGCAGTCCTTCGCTAGGTGCCTAGCAGCCCTTCGCTAGGTCTTCATTCCCTAGCAGTCCTTCACCAGGTGCCTAGCAGCCCTTCGCTAGGTCTTTGATGCCTAGCAGCCCTTCACTAGGTGCCTAGCAGCCCTTCGCTAGGTCTTAGGGTTTCGATGCCTAGGTTAACTAGGACTTTTCTTCTACTTAGGTTACTTCTCCTTTGCTCCCCTTTGTCTGTTTAATGTATCACTGACTAAAGTATAAAGTTCATGCAAAATTTTTAATTATCTATCGTATTTTACTTCATGCAAGTTTCTGTATTATTATCTTTTAGTTGGATGTAGAAATCCTTTTATGGATTTAGATATCTTTGCATTGATATTTGAGTTTAGATATCTTTATATGGATTTATATATTATGATTAGATATTTGTATGATATTAGATATCTTTGCTTTCTATTTATGATGAATTGTGTTTGTGTATTTTTTAATTATAGTATGATGAAATTGTAAACAAGGTGTGGTTGTGTTTGTATACCATTGCTTGTGATGGTTTTATATTGATATGTAAATTGGGAAAAAAAGTATATCCTTAATACAAATATTTGCTTGTAATTATTTTTTATTTATCGACGGAATATCGATCGAATCATGATTCCATAATTTCCGTTAGTATTTATCGACAGAAGTAGAGTTTTCCGTCAGTAAATACTGACAGAATAGTGTTTTTGTCGGTAAATGTTAAGACCAAAAGAAATTTAGATATATCCACAATGATATGATATTGTCCATTTGGGGTCTAAGCCCTCATGATTTTTCTCTTGGGCTCTTCCCAAAAGGCCTCATGCCAATAGAGATATCTTTTCCCTTATAAGCCTATGATCTTTACCATGTGTTTTCAATGTGGGACTATGCTTGCAACCTTGTAACCCCAACAATCCCTCCTCAAACAAAGGACCACATGCCCCCTTAAGCGGAAAGCCTTTCTGTTGGATGTTCGATCCTCAACCCATCAGGACTTTCTGCCCTTCTGTCCACTCGACCTACTAGGACTTCACCATCTAACCATAACTAGAACTTCTCTGTCTGGTGTCTGGTCCTCTTGATCAAGACATGGGAGCCTACACTTCCTTTGTTCAAGGCTTAACCCACATGGTTAGATCTAGATCATAGCTTTAACTCGTGCTTCTTCTGATGGCTAGTCCTGTGAAGAGCGACCTGAGTTTGATACTAATTGTTAAGACTAAAAAGAATTTAAATATCTCCACAATGATATGATATTGTCTACTTTGAGCCTAAGCCCTCATGATTTTGCACTTGGACTCTCCCCAAAAGGTTTCATGCCAATGGAGATATCTTTTCCCTTATAAGCCTGTGATCTTTCCTATGTGTTTTTATAATAGGACTATGCTTGCAACCTTGCAATCCCAACAGGTAAATACCGACGGAAAACATTACTTTTGTTTGTAAATACGGATGGCAATAGGTAATTCCATCAGCGATCACCTTTATCGACGAAAAATAATATTTTTATCGGTAAATGGCTTACCGAATTCATTGTTCTGGTGGCCTTATTGCCGACGAAACTATATATCTGTAAGAAACATTGTTACGTCGTTAAATATATCGACGAAAGTTATAATTCCATTGATATATCATTGTCGAAGGAATTTTCCCCACCGCAATAATTCCGTCAGTGTGTCATTTAGAACTCCATTTACCAATAAAATACCAACGGATATTTCTTTCTCTAATGCTGAATTCTTTTTAGTGGGAATCGAGTCGAATAGCATGAAAATATTAATATTTAAATTCGAGCTTGAAAATATATGTAATATTTGAATTTGATTGGAAACTCAAAAATATAAATAAATTTTGCTTATAGTTCAAAATAAAAAATATATAGTTAAAATTCGATTTGAATTATTTAAACTTAAATTTATCATATTTAAATTAAAATTATATATATATATATATCTATTAATATCTATAAAACATAGTTTTGCATGCAGACGTGGCATTCACAGGGAGCTTAGAATTCCCGTCTAAACCAAATATAAATTTTCTAAATAAAAATTTTATAATTAAAATTATAATAAATAAATTAATATATATAAAACACAGTTTTGCATGCAGACGTAACATTCACAGGTAGCTTAGGATTCCCGTCTAAATCGAATATAAATTTTCTAAATAAAAAATTTATAATTAAAATTACAAATTCAAAAGAAAATATATAATTATAAATCCTAAAAAAAAATTCATATCTTAATCCAAAATTAAATTTTAAAAAATAATTTATCAAATTTAAAAAAGATAATTCAAAAAATAATTTTGATGTAAGAAAAATAATAGTCTCATATCTGAAGTTACCAAGACGAATTACACATAGAAAAATTATAAAAATGGACAAAGAATGGTAAAGCAATTGATACCTTTCTCGGCATTTTAGCTAAGATCAAGTGTAGTATCTGTTCTTATTAGTCTAATATCTGATATGTGGGTCATTGGTCCACTTTGATGTTAAATTAATTTTTATATGGGGGATGGTCAATCACAATAGCTTGCTACTAGGGTTTTCATGTGTCGCCTGTGTGTTGCACTATTGCACAGGCATGACACACCCCTATCAAAGCAAAGTAAACTTTTGTGTGTTGCACTATTGCACAAGCATGACACGCCCCTATCAAAGAAAAGTAAACTTTAAATCGCATCCACATTCACCACCCTTATAAAACTTTATGATCACCATTAATATCTTATATTATAAAAAATAATACTATATTTTATATTGACATGAATCCATGATGAAATAAAATTACTTTTTATTTTAATTTTTCATTTAATAATAAAAATTGACATATATATTATCACTAAATATGTTATTTGAATTGTGTAAGATTCTCGTGCATAAAACCAATTGAATTAGACTGTGTGACCCCATCAAAACATTGAACTAAGAACAAATCTTTCTTGTTGATTTATTGATCAATTAGAAAAAAAAATGTATAGATCATAGTAAAAAGCATCAAATTCCTAATAGAAATGCCAAAATTCCGACGGACCAACCGTTTATTTATATATTTTTTTATTTAACCCGAGTTAAGGAAAAAAAACATCTTCTATGATAGTAAACCCGGCAATACAAACCCGTCATTTGACTGAAGTGAAGATTTTCCTGTTGAGACACAGTTCTATCTTCAAGGATTTTTCTAGATATCTTCTTACGAAGTTTCGTTATAGCATCTATAACAGCCTCTGGTTTAGGTGGGCAGCCCGGCAAATAGACATCGACAGGAATTAGCTTATCGACTCCACGAACAGTACTATAAGAATCAGTACTGAACATACCTCCTGTAATAATACAGGCTCCCATAGCAATGACATATTTTGGTTCGGGCATTTGCTCATATAATCTTACTAAAGAAGGAGTCATTTTCATTGCCTTCCATGGATTCACCTATATAAGCCGCGGCTAAGGTTGCAAAAATAAGAGCTTGAATACCACTTGTAAATAATCCAAGAAACATGACAGGTATAGGAACTACTGAAGGGACTAAAGAAACAAGAATAACAACTACTAATTCATCAGCTAATATGTTTCCGAAAAGTCAAAAATTAAGAGATAAAGGTTTTGTGAAATCTTCTAGGATGTTAATTGGTAAAAGGATGGGGGTTGATTGAATGTATTTCCCAAAATAACCCAAGTATTATACTAATTCAAAAAGGTTGGAACCGCCGACCTAGCGGCCCCCTGGTCTCTGCCCCACAAGTGTCCAGAGGGGGTAAATCACGGTGAATGCTGGGCAGGCTAAGACACCCAGGCGCGAGGGATTTTTTTTTAAACAGCAGCCGAGGTTTTACCCCTCGCGCATACCGTCGACCCTCGAACCCACGCCCTCTGATTCAAGTGCGAGTATCTTAACCAGCTGATCCAGCCCGTGGGGGCAACCCAAGTATTATACTAGTATATATATAAAGAAGGCATGTGATGGTGAATAATTAAATAATAATATTATTTATCTAAATTCGGTTTTAAAATATATTGGAGTTCCGTTCTATAATTTCAAATAGGAATTACAGATTTACGGAGCCCGTTAGAAAATCTCTACGACAAAAAATATAAACAAATTAAACATACACTTGGTTCGTCGCTAGCCATGTAATTTTCTCTTTTAAGTCCAATTATCTTTCCCCGTCAATAAGTACAGTGCCGATTAATACGCGAGATATGATTTATAAAATTTTAGTAAATTTACGAAATATTTTACCGAATATTTCTCAACAACCTTTAGGACTTCTATAAATACGAACGCTGTGCACTTCCTATACTTCTATACGATCGAACTACGTACTAAACCGAATATTCCACCTTCATCCATTATCGTACGCCTCAATCGATCGAAATCCACAAAAGTCTCAATGGAGGCCGAGGGAACAATCAGTGCGCAAGAACTGCTCACGTCGCCGGCGGAAGGAGGCAGGGAAGTAGCGCGGCCGCAGAAAACTAGGAAAAGAAGATCGTGGACGGCGGAGGAAGACGCTGTGCTGGCGGCGTACGTCCGGGCTCACGGCGTGGGGAAATGGAATGCGGTGCCGCAGAGCACCGGGCTGGCGCGCACCGCCCAGAGCTGCCGGTTTCGGTGGCTTAACAGCCTCCGCCCCGGCCTCAAGAACGACGGCGTCGCCTTCTCACGCGACGAGGAGATCCGCCTCTGCCGCCTCCATGCGGCGCTCGGTAATAAGTGGTCTCGCATCGCTGCCGAAGTACGTCGAACGATCCTCATTATTAATTTCCATCGATTGATCTGTTTTTTGTTTTCCCTCTTTTAGTTATTGGTTTTGTTGTTATGGCGCAGATGGAGGGCAGATCCGAGAACGAAGTCATGCACTACTGGTTTTGCTACGTCAATCGATGCCAACAGACCGGCCTCAACGTCTACCCTCCGGAGGTGCAACAAGCCGCCGCCGGACAATCTGCCCTCCACCAACCACAACCCAAAAGGCACAAGAGTTTGAATTCTTCGTTGCCGCAACAGCTTCCTGTAGGCTATCCCAATTATCCCATCGTCCCCTATCATCCGCTGCAACCACTCGGTACCGTTTATCCTGTGACGATAGCTATGCCTCCTCCTCCTCCTCCTCTCCCGGTCATGGCCGAGGCATCGTCCACCAGCCCATTCTGGGCGTCGGTTCTGTCATTGTCGAATCAGAATGTTGAACAGGGGATGCAGGAAAACACAATGGAATATAACGAGAATGGCCGCCAGCGCTTGGCGTCGTTCCTGGCACTGTTGGATCAGAATGTTGAAGAGGGGCGGCAGACACAGCCACCTGAGCTGCCGTTGGAAGATGCGAAGGAATTTACCGAGGAAAACCAGCTCTCAGTGTCGCTCCTGCCGCAGTCCAATCAGAATGTTGGACAGGAGATGCAACCACAGCCGCTGCGGCTGCCGTCGGAAAACGCAACGCAATTTAACAAGGAAGGCCAATCCTTGCCGTCGCTCCTACCATTGTCCAATCAGAATCTTGAACAAGGGAGCCAGCCACAGCGGATGGAAAACACAACCGAATTTAACGAGGAAGGCCAACCCTTGACGTCCCTACCGCCATTGTCCAATCTGAATGTTGAACAGGAGAGACAGCCACAGTCGCCGGCGCTAACAACAGAAAACACAACAGAATTTAACGACGAAGGGCAACCCTTGACGTCCCTACCGCCATTGTCCAATCTGAATGTTGAACAGGGGAGGCAGCCACAGTCGCCGGCCCTACCGTTAGAAAACGCGACGGAAGTAAACGAGGAAGGCCAGCCCTTGTCGTCGCTCTCGCCACTGTCGGATCAGATTTTCGAACAGGGAATGCAGCCACAGTCGCCGGTACTATCGTTTGGATACGCACCCGAATTTTTCGACGACTTTTGGGGCTCCCGCTGAAGAATTGATGCCACCTGGCCGCCGCCAATGTTTTAAATACATTTTTCCCCACTTTAATTCTTGGATGATAGATTCTTTTCAATTCTGACTGTCTTTCAAATCTGAATATCGAGAACATGAGCTATTAATGTACACCTCAGATGATTTATTCTTACCACAAGGCTTGTGTCTCAATATCAATATTTTAGGCTTGAAAGGATATCTTCAAACCAAGAGAAGATTAATATGTATGATTATACGTCTCCAATTTGTAGATGATGTTAGATCCGATCATGGTTCGGAATCGACGGTTCAATAGTTCATGGGAGGTCAATCATGCCCCCACGGGCTGGATCGGATGGTAAGACGCCTGTTGTTTGAAACGGAGGTCATGGGTTCGAGGGCCGTCAGTTGCACACGGGGATAAAACTCTGGTCTGCTGGCTTTAAATCCCCTCGACCCCAGGCGCCTCACCACACCAGTGATAACCGTGATTTACCACCCTCTGGATTCCTATGGGGCCTAGGCCAAGGAGCCGCTAAGGTGGCGGTTCTACCTTTTGAAATGGGAGGCCAATCCTTAATCTTAACCGTCTAAGACGATTACGGTTTACGGTTCAAAACCGCCGATTTACAATTCATCACGGTTCGGGACGGTTCAAGATGATTATATTAAAAATATTAAAAATTAAAGCTATCACTCAAGAGTTATCAAAAACTCTATAAGCTATCAATCTTTTTTTGGAGGATCCAAGAGTTATTGATCCAATGGCAAGTCATATGTATATAAGAATGAGTTTGCCAATAATCACTCCAAATATCGAAACATAAAAAAAATATTATTCAATTTACTAAATTAATCAATTAAATTTTTATTTCTTTATTTTACTAATCTTTTAATTGTATGAGTAAGTGTAGTCCTAGGAACATATTTAGCACATGGATTAAGAGATTCTTTAAAAAAAATCTGTAAATGTGCATTTAGATCCAAAAACTAAAAGAAAGATATTCAACAGAAACAAATTTAGTTAATAATTCTCTTAATTTATTATCAGAGTATAAAAATAAACTAGAATCAGTACTACTACCGCTAGAAAATATTGATAATTGTGATTGAGAGCAGTCGAGTCCATATTCTGTCGAGTGCTTTGTTTCTACATGTCGTTTCAACGACCCATAGACGCCGCTGGCTTGGAATTTGCAAGAAGCATTGCAATGCTTACATTTTGCACGTAATTTTCTCGACGAAAGTGTGACCTTCTCCAAATGTTTAGTGAAAATAGAAGATTTTAGAGGAGGATTTTCCCGAACCTTAGAAGTAATTGCATTGGTACTTCCTTGTGTTTCGGTCATCAGAAGGTGTTAGGGTTGGGCCTCGAACTCATCATCGGTGGATTGAATTTAAATGTCGGGATTCTCGTGCGCTATTTTTTTCCCCTCCGAGATCAAAATGATGAGGCTCTGTAGCCTCCTTCTATTTTCGTCGAAAGATGGAGTTGAAAACGCGTAGAGAATATGAAGTTGAGAATAAGAGTAGAGAAGATGTGTGTGAAAATGATGAAATGAACTATCTATTTATAGAGTTTGAATCATAACGGTCACTAAATCATAGTCATTGATCAAAAAACGGTCAAATGATCTTAATCGGCGGTTCGGAGTCGATGGAACCGCCGGGTTGGACCGATGGTTTGACCTATCGGTTCATCTTAGGCTGGAATCAGAATCGGCCTAGCATCAACCTGGTGAACCAGGTCAACGGGGCGCTCGGCCTGTTGACCCGGGTGGAACCCGACCCTTGGTCGGGTCTAGATGGTGTTAATTGAGCATTTTTAAAGGCATTTCCAATATTCATCTTTTTTTTTTTTTGAAGTAATTAAAACTCTTCCCTCGAAGTGATCCTTAAATGCAAAAGAAGAGGAAAATGCCGAAGAACATTTGCAGTATTTCTTGAACACACACTACTTATTTAACTGATAGATATCTTTGTCGGAGATACTGTTGGAGAGTTTAAAAATAAATTAAAATTATGATATAATTCCAACTTAGCTATTGAGTGACTTGAGCTGTCATATATGCAGAATGCAGACTCCCGAGCTAGAATTCCAGAGCAGAATTTCTCGAAACGGACTTCCCGAACCAGTTTCCTCGAACTAGAGTTCCCGACCCGGAGTTCTCGAACCGGCCTTCCTGAACTGGATGTCCCAAATCGGACTTCCCGACCCAGACTTCCTGCCCGGACTTTCCGACCCAAACTTCCCGAACCGGTCTTCCTGAATTGGACGCCCTGAACCGGACTTCCTGACTCGGACTTCCCGAACCGGAGAGGAAGAGTTACTGAGGCCTGCGTGATGCAGTTTCCTTGAAATAAATTTTTGTCCTCCTCCATCTGTGCTTCAAGATTCCGATGGATGTCTGTTTCTCAGGATACAACCGTGGTACCACGGGCACAACGAAATACTGGTTGCTCGTGGCGAACTGAAGAAGTACCTGATTGCTACCAGGGGTAATCGACCGAGCAGGGAACACACATAAACTTGGGAACGAGGTGGAAGACAATTGTTGCTCATCCTATATCTTTGCTCTCGGCCACAACCTCTTTATATAGCGCTTAGATCCATGCAGCATTTAATGACCAAATTAATGTCATTTACTGCTAATTAACCATCCAGATCCAAACGTCTGGAGGTTACTGATTTTGCATTAATCAACAGTTAATGCATCCGTTACATTTGAGCAAAAAACTTTATAGGTAGTAAAATGTTAGTTTATTCGCTTGGACAAATTTTGCCCTGACTGGTCCGACATTCGACGCGTGCAGGTCGTGCATACACATGAATCAACTTGGTTTAGTACAAATTCGGGCCCTAGATTTGCACCCCCCTGCACACCCACACATGAGAGAAAGTCTCTCCCCATGCATTTGTTCACAACTAACATGCTTGTGAAACAATTTAAACCAATCAATATGCATTGAAACTCCCAATGTGAGACTAAAGTCTCATTCACAATGGAGCATTTTTACTCTCCACCTCCCTTTCCAGTCACTTGTATCGAATAATCCCCCACATGAATGGAAACAGGTATGTGATAGCATTCAGCAGTTGAGTCCAGTATAGGGCAGGTAGGTTTCACCCTTTGAACTTTCCCTTATGAAGATATGTTTACTTACTGGCTGGTAGTAGACATGATGTCCTTAAACTGTGCTGTCGTTCATGTAAGCATTGACATATCTCACCCAGGACTCTCCCTGATACACCTCAGTTCTCATGAGTGTGTTCGTTCTTGGCAATGAACACGCCTGATTCTGTGAGAAGTTTTTAGAATTGTGTCTCCAATTCTCTTCGAAGCGACCCCACTTCTTTCTTACATAGGTGATATCTTAAGAGTTTTCCACATAACTCTATTGAATCATTAAAAGGTGCATGCTTAACCGCTATCATTCACTGTTTTAATGGGGCGTTCCCTCTTAGTGTGCAACTTTATCAGTGCAGTTAGGTTCTCCCTTTGAACCTAGTTCTTGGGATATCCAGTTTGCATAGGTTGGGTTTCCTTTGCACCAACATTTTCTACAGGCATCAAACTCATCCTTCTTGATAAGCTTGCAACTAACTCTCGATTTAACTCTTTGGTTATCAGATCCGCTAAGTTATCTTTTGATTTCATATAGTCAACAGTGATAACTCCAGTTGAGAGTAGTTATCTAATGGTATTGTGTCTCCGACGTATATATCTAGACTTACCATTATACAGATGGCTTTGTGCCCTGCTAATTGTCGATTGACTATAACAATGTATGCAGATTGCCGGTACGAGTTTCGTCCATCTCGTACATCTTCTAAGAATTGTTTGTTGGGTTCTCTCGGCACAAAAAACATAAAACGCAACGGAAACAAGAACCCACAAGCGATCCATGCGACAGAAAAACTCGTACAAAATTATCTATCTAATAGACGTATCTACTGTGTATACCTTTAGAGCGTGCCCTTTGCTTATCCCGCTCGTCCAAGATGCGCCGGATCTCTTGCACGTTCAAATGTCCGTGCCTCTATTCGTATTCACACGGACACAATCTCTCGACTTCGGGAGAACTACCTTAGTTGTGCTAGCAACTTGAGGTAGCTCGCAGAACACTAAGAACCCTGCAATAGGGTTTCGGCCAAAAGGGAGAAGAGGAAGAAGAGAGGAAGGGAAGAAGGAAAGCACACACTTATCATTCAAAATGACAAAGTCCCTCTTTTATATTCATCCCATGAATATGAAGAGTCTTTTGTCTCTTTGACTTCCCTTCATTAAAGCCAATAAAGAGCACATCTTTTTATGTGACTCTTCACCTTCTCTTCATCAAATGAAGAGAGCTTTTTCTCTTTCCTCATGCAATTTCGACCGGGCCTCTCGGACTTCCGACTAGGTCTCCCGACCAAGTCTCCCGAGTGTCGAGCTCCCGACCCAGTCTGCTGAGCTCCCAGCTCAGTCTGCCGAGTGCCAAGCTCCCAACCCGCGCTCCCGAGTTCCCAACTCGAGCTCCCGAATTGACCTCCCGAGTTCCCAACTCGGGCTCAGATCTGCCGTTCAGATTTTCCGAAGCATTGTGTCATTTGTGTGTGACCCAATAGGTTCTCGTGACGTTGGCAATGCGCCTAAACACTTTAGACACATAAGCAATGAGCGGCATCTAGCAATGCATCATTGCTACCCAAGTAATAAGAAAAAGTCGAGATCCGACTAAACCTCTGTGACTATGATAGTGTATGACATTGTCCTTCTATCCTTGATATCTAGATTGACCAATGAGGCATAGACCGTGTCATCCTCAATCAATCTTGTGTTTATTGATCCCCGAGTAGACTCACTCAAACAAATGAGCTCAATATCTCATATTGACACATTTGAGCATGATCATGCGTTTCAGTAGTCCTACTCGATCAAGGGGCCCATAGATATCACTCCCGTCATATGGGAGGGATAGATCACATCTACATCACTCACATCCCTCCGCATAATTCATTATATACCCAGTGATCGCCTTTATAGTCCACCCTGTTACGGGTGACGTTTGACGATACCAAAGTATATAACTCCTTATGTAGGGAACCGTAGTGACTTCAGGTCTAAGGACTATTCATATCAATAGTCACATGAGAAAGATTATGACACTCATATGAAAATCTATGAAAATTTCTCATGGCGGGTCAATTCAGTACACATTCTCCAATGTATACCCATGTGTCAACTTGATATCACATATCCATGACTTATGAGCTCAAGTCATCAGTTTACCTACATGCTAGTCTCCATGCATTAATATTGTCCCTGAATATTAATGCTTAACTAGGAATAATTTAGTGTAGTGTTCTCTACATTATCTCACTATCGATTCAACCAATCAATATAATGTAGATAAGAACCTACTACACAAGGGCATTATTATACTTAGTTATTCGGCACAGAATACAAAGTAAGTATAATAACCAAACATGTCTTTATTAATGATAGAATATGATACAAAATGTCCCTAGTCAATCATCACATAATTTGTTCTAGGGCTCTTACTAACATTGTCGTAGTCATTCAGCCTCTTCACCACATTTGTCAAGAGCTACAAACTCAGATTCCATCGTGGATCTGGTTATTATGGGTTGCTTAGAAGATTTTCATGAAATGGTTATACTTCCCAGAATGAATACATATCCACTCGTAGACTTCGAGTCTATTATGTCAAATATCCAACTCGCATCGCTATATCTTTCAATAACAGCAAGATAGCTCATATAGTGCAGTTCGTTTCCACGAGTATATCTCAAGTACCTCAGTACTCTTGTAATCCCTTTCTAGTGCCCAACACCGGGATTACTCGTGTATCTATTCAATTTACTTACTGCGTAGACTAAGTCTGGTCTTGTACAATTCATCGAGTACATCAGACTTCCAATCACCCGAGTGCACTCTACCTGAGAGATACTTTTTCCTCGATTTTTCGATAGATGTTGGCTTGTATCTATCGGTGTTCGTGCCAATACAATATCACCATTGGTAAAATTTTCAAGAATCTTATCCACGTAATGGGACTGACTAAGAACATGTCCTTTTTGTGGGATCGGTGCCGTCGATAGAGGGGGGTGAATATCGACTCGAAAAATCTTTCGGAAAACTCATCGTTCGTTCGTTCTAATCAAAGAGTTATTGCACAGCGAAAAATAGAAAAGAAAGACAGAACAGAGACTCACGGGATTTATTTACTTGGTTCCCGACCCCCCTGGGTCAGTGTTAGGATGTATACTAAAAGTCTTTCTTTTTGTATAAGAACATCTATGTTATGAAAGAGAATCACAAAATCACAGGTTGCACAAAATGTCTGATACTTTGCATTGTAGATAACATGGTGTGTGGTGACGCACAGAAGATCATGTTATCAGTCCCTTGCAAACTATAAGTAGAGGCTCTCAACCGAGATGGAGTTGGGCAAACCATCGGGATGGTTGTAGTGTAATTAGGTGTGGTTTGTCTTAACTATATAATTACACTAGTGCACTTTGTGTGCATTGAACAGGACCAAAATAGAGGTGATCTAATTTATACTAACTTTGTAATTGGATCAGACCTCAGTTATATTATGGAAGTATATGCTCTAAATCCCGATATAATAACGGGCACATGTACTTAATTATTGTTTCTTTGATTTACTAATGGGCGAGATTTATTCTGCTAAATCGATAGGCCCGGTAAGTTGGGAAATAATATTATTTACATGGTGTGTCGTTGATTATAGACGAAATTCGTGTCCTGGTGGGTCAAGATGATGATGCCCCTTGATGAGCTCATAAGACTTATCATGTTCAATCTTGCAAGTGGACTATGGTCCAATATGATGATAAGGATGAGTGGTACTAATCAAGGAGTTAGAGGTTGATTAAATAAAATTGTCAGTAATTTAAATTAATCAACGGACATTCGATATCTTAAACACGGGGAGATGGATGTACTCATAATAGGTGGAGTCCATATGAAAATATGGGGGTTAGTGAGGAAATTCAATGGGGATCCTTTAGTGGAATGGATCTTCATTAATGGATCGGATTTGGATCCATTAGCGGGCCAAGACCCAACTCCTCCTCATGGTTCCTATCGTAACCCTATATATACCCCATGGGAGTCATGAAACCAAGGCGAATTAATCCATAATTAATCATCCAAAGCCACAACCCAAAAACCCTATTCCTCTCTACTCTCTCTCTCTCTTAGGGTTTCTCTTGCGCCCGGTGTAAGGGAGGAAGAAGGAGGTGTGCTCTTCGGTTTCCACCTCCATCAGCTCCTCCTCTTTGGCGTGGAGCTTCAACCAGATCTAGGAGAGTTCGGCGAGAGGAAGAAGAGAGGGAGAAAGACCCTCCGGCGGTAACCTCTTGGCGTTTTTGCGACGCCAACAGTGAGGAAGAGAATTCCCATTCTCTTCTTCTTCTTCTTCTTCTCTGTTTCTTCTTTCTTCTTTATCACTTCTTCTTCCTTGGTGTGTGCACGCAAGGAGCAAGGCAGAGAGGTGGTCGGTGGCCGGAAAACAGGGTTGTTTTCTCCCTTGTTGGAGCCGGTAGAATTGAAGAAGGAGACTAGGGTTTCGGCGGGTTTGTGGAGAAGGAGAAAAGATATTTTCTCTCTTCTCCTTCCTCTTCTTCATCTTCCTGTCCTCCTACACCTCAACTCCCTTGTGGCCAGAGCTCCTTGGATGTTGGTGGTCGTCGGCGGCGCAAGGTAGAGGTGAAGGGGTGGCCGGCCGAAAACCCTAGGTTAGGATTTTTGTTGGTGGAAAGGGATTGAAGAAGGTGGTATATTGGTGGACCCTTGGTGATTCTGAGTCTTGGTAGATCGTCACCCACACGACATCCAAGAGGGGAGGGTCATATGGTAGAAGACTACGAGGTAAAAAAAGGGGTATAATCTGTAAGGATCGATTCCGTACGCTAGAGGGGGTGAATAGCGTTTCGAACTCTTTCTTGAATCTGCGTTTTAGTAGCACAGCGGAATATACAATAAACAACAAAAACAACGCTAACAATACCAGATTTAGTTGGTATCCACCCCGGTCGGGTGACTAATCCAACAATCCTTCGGCGGATCAAACCCCGGATAACCTCCGGCTAGAACTCGTCGCTCCTTGTGGGTGGAGAAACCTCGCCACAACACCAAGGACACTTAGAGAACAAAGTAGACTACTATCTTGCCTTAGCCAAGCAAGATTCGTCGAGAAACTCAGCCACCACGATGTCCTCTTTAAATAGGACTCGGGGTTGATTTCTCGCTACCATGGCAGTCGACTGGTGCCAGCCAAATTCGACCGTTGCACCTCAACGTTCGAATTCTCAGCCAGCTCACCAGCTACCTACCAGTCGACTGCCACAATAGCAGTCGACTGCCCTACTCACACACCTAAGGTTTCCCATCCTGAGTACATTCCACTCCGCACTCAAACCCTAGGATTTCCCGAGTACAATCACACTGCACTCGTACCCTCACGACTCGACTGACTCCTCCTCTGCAGCCTCGACTGTTGCCTTCGCGCCCTCTTCATCTTCGGCCCTCGTCCCTCGAATGCGCACGCAAGCCTCCAGCTTGCATCCATGCCACCCTTCACGTACGCCTCAAAGTCCGCGCCCATCAGCTCATCGTCCCTGCACTCCAACGTCCCTCAGATGCGCACACAAGCCTCCAGCTTGCCTCCATGCCATCCTTCATCGTACTGAGGCCGTCTAGTCAGGTCCATATGCGTAACCTGTACAACCTGCATACTCAACATACACATATCAAATACAAGGGTAAACCTAACTTAAACTCTTTGCCCAAACATCAAAATCCATGGTCACACCGGACCATCTTAGGGTCGATTGCTCCAACAATCTCCCCCTTTTTGATGTTTGACAATCCTTTTAAGTTAGGGAAAGCAATATAGTAGTAAATAGAAAAAACCATGCTAAATGAATGCATATGCAATGCATAACTGGATCATATCCCAAGGCATCCCACACCTAACCCTCCAAGTTAGGAATTTTACACCTAGCCCTCCAAGCTAGGATTTTCACCACCTAACCCTCCAAGTTAGGATTTTCCAACACCTAGCCCTCCAAGCTAGGACTTTTACCACCTAACTCTCCAAGTTAGGATTTTCTACCAAACCGGGCTTTTTAAAGCTTCTCCCAAGCTCCGCCTTATACTGGACTTACAAAGGCTTTTTAAGAACCTTTCCAAGGTTCCCCTTACGCCACGAATGGAGCAACCATGCTCCCCCTTAATCTCAACTCCCCCTAAACATAGGGTTTCTTGCAAAGATAAGTTTGGTTTCCCAACTTAAACCAACACTTCTCCCCCTTTGCCTAACATCAAAAAGAACTCAACAATAACCCAATTATTGATTCTTTTAATCCCAAATGGTCCTAAAAACGTGTAATAACCCCCCATACACTTGTTTTGCATCATTTGGACCCCAAACCAGCTGCTGATACAAAAATTGGCCTTGACCAGTCGACTGCCAAAATGGCAGTCGACTGATACTCTGAAAGTCTGAAATTTCAGCATTTCTGACGAAATTCAGAAATGCGCCAAAAATTCCACAAATCTCCAAAAATTTCCAAATTTTGTGGAGAGATTTGTGGTACCCATATCTACTTGGAAAAAATACATTCCAAAATGTATCTATCACCATTCCCAAGTTTGACATAAAATCCAAAACTAGCCAAAAACTTCAATCAAACCTTGACCTAAAGTCCTAGTTTTGGTTTCCTCTTGATGTCTTTGCCCATGCCACCCCACAATGCATCCCTAGCATTGATTTACATGGCAATTACACACCAAAAACTAATTTTCATGCAATATGACCTCAATGTCATATTTCCATGCATGAAACTCAAAAACACCGTGCCAAAACCCAAGAATTGAGACTCAAGTCCGTCTCCAATTCTTTTGGCACACTCCATGGTCCATCTAGACCACTAGGAGCACCCCTCCTAAGGTCAATTCACCATATATCCCAAAGACTTCTAGAGCTCTCCCTTGAGCTCTTAGCCCTAGCCACCTCCCTAGGTGACTCAACAAATGTTAAACCACACCGGTGAACCTCCGGTGACTCTTGGCCTACGAACTCAACCCTCCTATCCTTGGACCCCTTGTCCTTAGTTAAGACCTTTTCCTTTCCTTTTGATGGCATTCCCTTGCCATTCTTGCACTCACCCTTCTTGCCATAATCATATGCTGCCCTAACATATCTCTTTTCCTTGGCATGGGAGACCCTAGATCGGTATCCTAGACCCGATCTATCATTATTGGGTTTTAGACCACCCAACACTATATCCAAACCGTTAGATCCAATAGTGAATCTCTCTAGGGTTTTCTCTAACCTCTCAAGCTTTTCCCTTAAAGCTTGATTTTCCCATTCTAGGTTCCTAAACCTAGAATCCACATGCCCATTTTGGATATTCCTAGAACTACCCATTTTCTTAGGCGTTTGTTTCCCTCCCTTGGGATTAATGCCTTTAGCCTTGGATACACAGGTCTTAGATTTACCATGATGCATGCTTTTCTTAGGATATGTATCTACCTTATTTTCCTTATTCCTATCATGATATTTAAAACCATGGTTATGCACAAAAAGACAATTTTCATAAAATCTAGCATGCATGGGTGAGTGATTTGTATTATTTCTAATATTCATGGATGGGTAATTGGCATGATTCTTAGTATTCATGGAGGAACTTAAATATGAATGGCAATTTAATCTAGGGTTAGGAATTACCTCCCTTACCCTTGTAGTCCCTCCTTGATGTGGGCTTCTTCTCTTCTTTCTTTCTTCTTTTTTCCATCTCCTTAGATGCTCCATTTTCTTCAACTCTTTCTTCCTTGGGCACTTGGTGTGGTAGCGCCCTAGCTCACCACACGTGAAGCATCGAATCCTCCTCTTCTTCTCTTGATTTTCTCCAATCCTACACTTTATGTTAGAGTTTAAAGAACTTGAAATAAGTGTAGATTTTACCTCCTTTTTACCTTTCGGGCACTTGTCCTTATAGTGCCCCTTTTCATTACACCCAAAGCATGTAATGTGGTCCTTTCTCTTGGCTTTGGTGGGGGTGGAGACTAGGTTGACTTCTTCTTCTTCAACCTCGGATGATGTGGAAGCTTCCTCTTGATCATGTGTAGATGAGGGTCTCTCCTCCCCCTCAATCCTTGAGGTGGTGACCTCCTCCTCTTCTCTAGATGAGGTGGATGACCTCTCACTTTCTTCTTCACTTGAGGATGTGGACACTTCTTCCTCCTCTTGAGCTATTGAGCTCACTTCCTCGGGTTCATCTACTCCTTGAGTTTGTGTAGGGTTCTTGTGATATTCCACCAACTTGGTCCATAATTCGTGTGTATTTTTATAATTCCCTACAATACTCAAAACATTGTTAGGCAAAACATCAATTAATACATCTATTACCTTCTTGTTTGCCCTAGAGTAGTCTTGTTGCTCTTGAGTCCAATATCTAGGACGAAGCTTCTTTCCATGCTTGTCCTTTGGGACTTCGAAGGGCTCTTCTAGCATGACCATGCACTCCCACTCCATGCTAAGCCAATTCTTCATCCTCGCCCACCAATAGTCAAAATCCTCATTGTCGTAGGGCGGTGGGGTGTAGATGTTATCCCCCAACTTATCTTCCATCTTCTCTTCTACTCTAGCGTGTGCTCCCTTGGCGGTTAGTCCGATCAAGAGCAATCCTTGCTCTGATACCAATTGTAAGGATCGATTCCGTACGCTAGAGGGGGTGAATAGCGTTTCGAACTCTTTCTTGAATCTGCGTTGTTAGTAGCACAGCGGAATATACAATAAACAACAAAAACAACGCTAACAATACCAGATTTAGTTGGTATCCACCCCAGTCGGGTGACTAATCCAACAATCCTTCGGCGGATCAAACCCCGGATAACCTCCGGCTAGAACTCGTCGCTCCTTGTGGGTGGAGAAACCTCGCCACAACACCAAGGACACTTAGAGAACAAAGTAGACTACTATCTTGCCTTAGCCAAGCAAGATTCGTCGAGAAACTCAGCCACCACGACATCTTCTTTAAATAGGACTCAGGGCTGATTTCTCGCTACCAGTCGACTGCCCCCATGGCAGTCGACTGGTGCTAGCCAAATTCGACCGTTGAACCTCAACGTTCGAATTCTCAGCCAGCTCACCAGCCACCTACCAGTCGACTGCCCCCAGGGCAGTCGACTGGTCCAGGCCTGAGACCATTCTGTGAGTTTCACCAGTCGACTGCCACAATAGCAGTCGACTGCCCTACTCACACACCTAAGGTTTCCCATCCTGAGTACATTCCACTCCGCACTCAAACCCTAGGATTTCCCGAGTACAATCACACTGCACTCGTACCCTCACGACTCGACTGACTCCTCCTCCGCAGCCTCAACTGTTGCCTTCGCGCCCTCTTCATCTTCGGTCCTCGTCCCTCGGATGCACACGCAAGCCTCCAGCTTGCATCCATACCACCCTTCACGTACGCCTTAAAGTCCGCGCCCATCAGCTCATCGTCCCTGCACTCCAAGGTCCCTCAGATGCGCACACAAGCCTCCAGCTTGCCTCCATGCCATCCTTCACCGTACTGAGGTCGTCCAGTCATGTCTATATGCGTAACCTGTACAACCTGCACACTCAATATACACATATCAAATACAAGGGTAAACCTAACTTAAACCCTTTGCCCAAACATCCAAATCCATGGTCACACCGGACCATCTTAGGGCCAATTGCTCCAACATAATCTCTCTTTGACTCCTTCTTTGTTTATCATATTATGTGATAGCTTTGTTATCGTATATGTGTTTTTAATTAGTTATCATAGTTTAATTATTTGTTAATTAATATTGATAATTAATTATGTCTTGGATCCCGATAATAAACACAAAAATCGGTGATCTGCTCGTCGTCTTTTCCGCGACTTTGGTTAGGCGAGTTACAAGGTCTTACCTTCAAGTTTGGCTAAGTTGTAACTCGAACCAATTAGTACGACGACGAGACAGTCGTCTGGGAGATAGGTCTCCATTCGGATTAAATTTTTAATCTATAGACATGGAGAGGTCTCTCATGGACGACCCCGTATTCACTTAGGAAACCTGCCAAGCCATACCAACAACCAACAATTGATATCAGAGCTGAGGTTTCCGGTTTTGTGTGTTTAGGATTCGGTTACTTTTTTGCACATTGTCATATGTTTTATTTTTTCCAGATAATATGAGGATGTGCATAGGCTAACTCTTTGTTGCAGGCACTAGATTCCAACTATTATGGCTAAAATAATTTGTGTGTGATTGGATTGTGCATTATTGTAATTAATTGAATCCTCGGGGTTGACGAGGCTAAATTAGGTATTTAATTTTTGTAATTAAATACGACACATGTTTAGCCGAGCTTTTTGTTTACTTTCGATCTAGATTATATGTACACTCCTTCGTGGAGTATAGGATCGATGGATGTAAATAATTAGCTTCTCATCTCGGCTCGGAGATCCCTTCATGGAGGCTTGCGCATGGATAGGGAGGAGTGGACGAGGTGGCGACACGACTGGAGGCGCATTGGAGACCAAGGCCATGATAGTTGGAAAAATCTATGATTTTTCTTGTTTATTATGTTGGTTGATGTGCTTGTCGTGTCTGTGCATGAAAATTCCTCATTACAAATAACTAAGTGGGAGAGGGACCCTAAGGGTCCCGCGACCTTCATTACTAATTTGACAAGTGATGCGAACAAGTTTGCGCGTTGGCTCTGAGTGCCTTCCTCCCCATTAGATGGGCTTGTTCTGTGGGTCACTAGTCAGACATGATTATAGAAAATTGTTAAGGAGCGTGTGCTTTTCCCCATCGGATGACACATCATCTGAGGCAATTTTTTTAGTATCGTGTAATGGTAAACACTTAGATGCAAATAATAGTATCCTCCCCATCGGAGTCGCTGCTATTATTTGTAGGGCCGAAGAGGACCAACTATTAATTTTATTTGTCAAAATCTTACGTTGACAAGATAATAAAATTAATGGGTAAAACCTCCTCTTATAAATGTAGAATTCGTATACGTCCACACTATCGTGGCTTACGAAATTTTCGGTGTTTTGAGGTGTTGGTTGTTTTCAAAATTATTATTTTGAGGAATTAATTTATTTTCGAAATCTAAAGTGTGTGATTGTTGTGATTCTCTGGTATTTTCAAAATGGATCTAGACCCACTTGACTTAATTCTAAGGGAAAACCAACTTAATGCCCTTAATAATAAAGATTGGGAATTAAACCTAGACTTTGATGAAACTGTCGAGGAATCCAAATGTGATCTTGTCGAGTTCTGTGCTGAAAAACCTAGCGAGATTAATGGTGATGAGGAGATGGAATATTTTAGGCAGTGGTTAGAAGCAAACGAGATGACTTAGAGTCATCAAAATCAGGCTTCTTCCAATACCAGTGATAAAACATCCAATCTCGTCGAACTCTTTGGACATTATTATCGGGCCGCTAGGCAAAAGGTCATGAAGAACTTGACAACAACCACCATGATTGAGGATATGCCCGTAAGGGAACATGTTCTCAAAATGATGGCCTGGATGAAGGAGATGGAAATCCTTGGAGCAGAAATCGATGGGGAAACCCAGGTCGATCTCATCCTCCAATCTCTACCAAATGGTTTTGAGAAGTTTCGCCTGAGCTACAATATGAACAAACGAACATATTCGTGTGTGGAACTTCTGACAGAACTCGAGGTGGCAGAGGGGTTTTCTCTTCAGAGTTCACAGACTTTCATTGCTCAAGGGGTTTCTACTTCTAAATCGAAAGAAAAGAAGAAGAAGAAACAAGCTGGGGCAAAGAAAGTGACAGGATTACATGGACCTCACAGTCCCGTGAAGAAGCTCAAAGGCAAGTGCTTCATGTGCAAGCAGTCTGGATATTGGAAGGCGGACTGTCCCCGCCGTCAGAGTAATAATTTAGGTATATCTTTTCTTTTGTCGTTGTAACATGCTTAGCGGTGATATCTACCGGTACCTAGTGTGTAGATACGGATGCCACTAATCATGTCCGCATTTCTTTGCAGGGGTTCCAGGAAACCCGACGATTAGCTGAGGAGGAGATACTGTCTACATGGGATAGGCTACAGAGATGACTATTACAGTAGGAGTTATTTATTTATTTGTCTATTAAATAGGATAATAAAGTCTTGGTTTTAAAGAGATTGCTTTTATGTACCTAATTTTTGGAAAGAACTTTTGTTCAGTTTCTGAAATAATTGATATTCTATTATTTTTATGAAAAGTGGAATAGAAAGATTATCTGTTTAGGAACATGGATAAGCAATTTATGTATTTTAGAACCAAAAGCTCCCATGATGCAATTAGTTGCTAAGATCTTATCATCTAACCATAATAAGAGGAAAGTTCCTTCCGAGATGAACTAAACATATCTTTGGCATCTAAGGCTTGGTCTTATTAACCTTAGTAGGGTTCAAAAGTTGATAGCCAATGGGCCCTTGGGTTCATTAGTAGTGGAAGACTTCCTACCTTTTGAATTTTGCTTGGAAGGTAAGATGACCAAGAGGCCTTTTCAAGGTCGTGGGGTATAGAGCCAAGGATTGGTTCATTCTGATTTATGTAAGTACTTAGTCTATCCAAGATAGAGGTAGCCATGAAAACTTCGTCTGTTTTATGGACTATTATTCAAGGCATAGGTACATTTACTTGATGCACCGCAAGTCTGAATACTTTGATGTGATCAAAGAGTTCAAGACTGATGCGGAGAAACACCAATATAAAAGTATCGTGACACTACGATCAGATCGTGGTGGGAAGTACCTCTTGGGAGAGTTTTAGGACTTACTTATCAAAGGTTGGGAGTCAATCCCAATTGACTGCACCCGGTATGCCCCAACAGAACAGTGCAACAGAGCGAAGGAAAAGGTCTCTTATGGTAATGGTTAGGACAATGATGAGCTGCTCCGAGATGCCGGATTTGTTTTGGGAATATGTTCTGGAAACGACAGCGTACATACTTGATACTATCTAGGTCAGTACTCTCTACTCCCATAGAAGTGTGGACTGGGCAAAAGCCTAGTCTAAGACATATTCAAATTTGGGATAGATCAGCACATGTGCTGAAGGGAGATACTTATAAGTTGGAATCTAGTGTAGAAGTGCGCTTGTTCGTAGGTTACCCTAGAAGAACGAAAGGTGGTTCTATAGTGCTTAGGATCAGAGGGTAATCGTTAGCATGAATACTCGATTCTTAGAGGAGAACTATGTGATAAATCATAAACCCATAAGTAGATTATTTTGAGTAATTAAGAGGGGACATTCTTGTCAGGGTACATACTAAAAGCTTTGTTTTCAGTTAAAATACATTTACATTTTAAAAGAGAATTGCAAAATCACACAGTGCATATTTATATTAGTATATGCACAAAATTTCTCATACTTTGCATTGTAGATAACATGGTGCATAGTGACGCACAGAAGATCAAGTTATCAAGTTCCTTGCAGAAGTATAAGAAAGAGGCTCATAACCAAGATGGAGTTGGGCAAACCATTGGGATGGTTGTAGTGTAATTAGGTGTGGTTTGTCTTAACCAAAGAATTGCACTAGTGCACTTTGTGTGCATTGAGTAGGACCAAAAGAGAGATCATCCAATTTTATACTGACTTCATAAATTGGATTAGACCTCGGATATATATTATGGAGTACGATCTCTTAATCCCAAAATAATAACGGGCACGTATAATTAATTATTATTTCTTTGACTTACCAATGAATGAGATTTATTCTGTTAAATCGATAGGCCCGGTAAATTGGAAAATAAAATTAATTATATGGTATGTCATTGATTATTGAGAGAATTCGTGTCCTAGTGAGTCGGGATGATGATGCCCTCTTGATGAGCTCAAAAAGATCGTCATGTCAAATCTTGCAAGTGGACTATGGTCCGACATGATGAAAAAGTTGGGTGGTACTAATCAAGGATCAAGAGGATAATTAATTTAATTGTCAGTAATTTAAATTAATTATCAGGCATTCGATATCTTAAATACGGGGAGATGGACGACTCATAATAGATGGAGCCCATATGAAAATATGGGGGTTGGTGAGGAAGTTTAATGAGATCCTTTAGTGGAATGGATCTCCATTAATGGATCGGATTTTAGATTCATTAGTGGGCCAAGAACCAACTCCTCCTCATGGTCCCTACCTTAGCTCAATAAATACCCCATAGGAGTCATGATACAAGGCTAATTAATCCCCAATTAATTGAGAATTAATCCAAAAATAACCTATCTCTTCTCCTCTCCATCTCTCTCCTAGGGTTCAAGAGGCCGGCGGTGGTAAAGGGAGGAGATCTCTCTCTTCTCCTCTCCTCTCAACTCTCCTCTCCTCCTAGAGCTCGGGCAATCAAGTAAGAAGGTCTTCACCAGCTTCCTCCTTGGTCGGAGCGAGCTTGAGAGGGAGTTTCAGAGCAACCTCACGCCTTGTTTGATCGCCGACGAAGGGTGAAGAAGTCTTCTTCTTCCAAGGTGCCAGCAGTGGATACAAGCAAGCAGGAGAAGGGATTATCTTCTTCCAACTTGGTCGGCAGCAGCTACGAGGAATCCTCCTTGCTTGGTCGCTGACGCAAAGGAAGAAAAGGAGAATTGCACTGGCGGCACACCTTAGAGGTGGGCGGCGCCGGCGCAAGAAAAGAAGATTGACGAAGGGGTTTTTTGGCAGCCATTCCTGGAAGAAGAAGTTCCTCTTCATCTTCTTCATCTTCCCCTACTCATTGGTGGCCGGAGCAAGCAAGAAGAAGGAGCTTCTTCCTTGAAGGGTCACCGGCGACCGAAACCCTAGATTAGGGTTTTGAGGTTGGCGCAAAGTAAGGATGAAAATTGGGTGATCAGTGGAAGCCTTGGTGACTCCGCGTCTTGGTAGATCGTCGCCCACATGACGTCCAAGAGGAGAGGGTCATTAGGTAGAAGACTGCGACGAGGTATAACTCTCCCTAGCTCCTCTTGTTTTCTTGTTACTTTCATACTTATTTTTATTATTGCATGTGATTAATTACCATGGATTAATTATTTGTTAATTAATATGTCAATGAATTTATGTCATGGACCCGAATAATAAACATAAAAACCGACGATCCATTCGTCGTCTTTTCCGAGGTTAATTAACCCGGAAAGTTACAAGACCTTGACTTTGATTTTGGCTAAGTTGTGATTTAGATTAATTGACACGACGACGAGACGATCATTTGGGAGATGGGTCTCAATTCGGATTAAATTTTTAATTCGTAGACATAGAGAGGTCTCTCATGTTCGACCCCGGGGTTGCTTAGGAAACCCTCAGGCCACACAAGGGTTAATTCCCATCAATTGGTATCAGAGCGAGGTTTTCGATTTTGTGTAACGCTCCGAAATTTCCATATTGAAGTTCTTAAAGTCCTTAGAACTATTTAAAAATGTTTTAGAAATATTCTAGATATTTTTAGGAATTTTTAGAATATTTTTATGAAATTTTTCGAGTCCGTTAGTATTTTATTAAAAGAAATAGAATTTTCGGCAAAAAGTTGCCTGGATGAGTTTTGAACCCGAGACATCCCATGGGATCAACGACTTAAGTTGGTCGGGTTAACCAGGAGCCCCAGCAGGGGTGTGCTGAAAGAAGATAGAGAGATATTAAGTTAAGTTATAAGTTGGACTTAAATACCCTAAGTATAAATAGATAATTAAAGAGAGAAATTTTATTTTCTCTCAACTAAAACCCTCTCTCCCTCGCCCAAGCCCCACGCACGCCGCCCCCTTCTCCTCTCTTGGGCGAAACCACACCAAGCCCTAGGACCTTCCTCCGGTGGCCGGCCAAGGCTCTCCTCCGAGAGATCTTCCAATATTCGGAATCCCCGCGACGAGAGGAACGCGTGAGCGCGAAGAAATCTCCGAGACTCCGAGTTTCTCTGGAACCTCCGACGCCGTTCTTGGTTGTAAGTCCAAGATATCGAGGTAAGTACTGCTCACCTGCAGTAAGAGGCGGTTTTCCGCAAGTTTCTCCCGTTAGAAAGTTAAAAATGTAATTTTCCTTTAGTTTCTGATTTTGCATGTAACTCTAGTTTAATCCATGCTTGTATAAGTTTGATTAAGTACCCTATATGAGGTTAGGGGCTAAGAAAAGTTATGAGAAAAGAAAAGAGAAGATAAAGATAAGAAAAGAAAAAGCCAAGGCCTTAAGAAATCTCCAAAAGTCAAGACTTAGGGATTTGGGCACACAAGGTGCTCGTTAAAATGCCAAGGCATTCAAGATAAGAAAAAGTAAGTATTTTATTTTCCAAGGCCAGTACCCGGCGTCCAAGGGCGTCGTTAAAGAAATTTAGGTGTCCAATTCCAAGGTCATGGCCCTGGTAGACCAAGGTCTGCTCTATTAGGATTGGTGGCTCGCTACCCCAACCCTTTTAGGGAACGCGCATAAGATGGTACTTACGTCTTAAGTGGATCCAAGTGAGTTATTATTTTCAAGTATATGCTTTAGCAAAGTTTTTCAAAAATTTAAGGAAGTTTTCTAAAAGTTAAAGAAAGATTTAAAGTTAAAGAATTGCTAAAGTTTCAAGTTAAGCCAAGAAAAAGTGAGTTAAGACTTATAAATGCTTGAGTATGCATGTTTTGAGTTATACATGTTTTAGTGTTTCCTTTAAGCATAAAAGTATCTCATGTGATTTCACATTGTTTAGAAAGCATGCTTGCGCATTTTGAGATTTTGTGAGCTAGATAGTACTTGCTAAGCTTTATGCTTATTAGTTGCATTTCCTCTTGCTGCAGGTAAAGGTAAAGGCAAGCAATTCTGAAGGAAGGCAACGAGGCGGTGCTGAGTAACGTGTGTGTGGTGGCTGACCTTGGAGAGGTCCTTGGGACGAGATGAATAAAAGACTTAAAGTGCATTTGTTACAGATTCTTAGTTTAAGTTAGATCACATCGAATTTATCCGAGTGTTTGCGTTTTAGATATTTTGCATGTCTTAAAACCACGAGTAAAGATTCCATGTCATTCTATTTAGTGTACATATCCTTATGATTGCATTAGATGAGTATGAGCGTGAGTAGTTTCGAATATCGATACTTTGATGGAGCTATTTGATGCATGTGCCAAGATGTTGTTAGTCTCCTTTTGAATTAAGTTTTTATTGCTTTAAATATGCTTAGAAAAGTTGCATTCATATTTTATAATGCTTTAGTAATGTTATAGAACCTTGTGTGATGAGTTTAAATGGTTAAAATTGTTTAAACCTTGCATAGATATAAAATTTGGTCCAAACTCTAGTCTAAAGTTCATATAGATTTTCATAACTTATTTACTTCCGCAAAAGTCCTAATTCCAAGTTTATGAAGTTGTTTTGATTGGCTAAAATGTTTTTTTTCTTTACGAATTTTAGAGAAAGGAAGTGTGCCATTGTATCATGCATGACTATTAAAGTTAGAATATCATTCTTAGATAGATTTAAATACAAAAAAAAAGAAAGTTCCGCATTCTTAGTCGTGCATTAGAGTCAAGAAGTAGACAAGTAACGGTCCGTCTAAGGTAGAGAAGGCGGGTCGCTACAGTTGGTATCAGAGCAGTTCCCNCTTAAAGTCCTTAGAACTATTTAAAATGTTTTAGAAATATTCTAGATATTTTTAGGAATTTTTAGAATATTTTTATGGAATTTTCGAGTCCGTTAGTATTTTATTAAAAGAAATAGAATTTTCGGCAAAAAGTTGCCTGGATGAGTTTTGAACCCGAGACCTCCCATGGGACCAACGACTTAAGTTGGTCGGGTTAACCAGGAGCCCCAGCAGGGGTGTGCTGAAAGAAAATAGAGAGATATTAAGTTAAGTTATAAGTTGGACTTAAATACCCTAAGTATAAATAGATAATTAAAGAGAGAAATTTTATTTTCTCTCAACTAAACCCTCTTCCTCGCCCAAGCCCACGCACGCCCCCCCTTCTCCTCTCTTGGGCGAAACCACACCAAGCCCTAGGACCTTCCTCCGGTGGCCGGCCAAGGCTCTCCTCCGAGAGATCTTCCATATTCGGAATCCCCGCGACGAGAGGAACGCGTGAGCGCGAAGAAATCTCCGAGACTCCGAGTTTCTCTGGAACCTCCGACGCCGTTCTTGGTTGTAAGTCCAAGATATCGAGTAAGTACTGCTCACCTGCAGTAAGAGGCGGTTTTCCGCAAGTTTTTCCCGTTAGAAAGTTAAAAATGTAATTTTCCTTTAGTTTATGATTTTGCATGTAACTCTAGTTTAATCCATGCTTGTATAAGTTTATTAAGTACCCTATATGAGGTTAGGGCTAAGAAAAGTTATGAGAAAAGAAAGAGAAGATAAAGATAAGAAAAGAAAAGGCCAAGGCCTTAAGAAATCCCCAAAAGTCAAGACTTAGGGATTTGGGCACACAAGGTGCTCGTTAAAATGCCAAGGCATTCAAGATAAGAAAAAGTAAGTATTTTATTTTCCAAGGCCAGTACCCGGCGTCCAAGGGCGTCGTTAAAGAAATCCAGGTGTCCAATTCCAAGGTCTTGGCCCTGGTAGACCAAGGTCTGCTCTATTAGGATTGGTGGCTCGCTACCCCAACCTTTTAGGGAACGCGCATAAGATGGTACTTACGTCTTAAGTGGATCCAAGTGAGTTATTATTTTCAAGTATATGCTTTAGCAAAGTTTTTCTAAAATTTAAGGAAGTTTTCTAAAAGTTAAAGAAAGATTTAAAGTTAAAGAATTGCTAAAGTTTCAAGTTAAGCCAAGAAAAAGTGAGTTAAGACTTATTAATGCTTGAGTATGCATGTTTTGAGTTATACATGTTTTAGTGTTTCTTTTAAGCATAAAAGTATCTCATGTGATTTCACATTGTTTAAAAAGCATGCTTGCACATTTCGAGATTTTGTGAGCTAGATAGTACTTGCTAAGCTTTATGCTTATTAGTTGCATTTCCTCTTGCTGCAGGTAAAGGTAAAGGCAAGCAATTCTGAAGGAAGGCGACGAGGCGGTGCTGAGTAACGTGTGTGTGGTGGCTGACCTTGGAGAGGTCCTTGGGACGAGATGAATAAAAGACTTAAAGTGCATTTGTTACAGATTCTTAGTTTAAGTTAGATCACATAGAATTTATCCAAGTATTTGCGTTTTAGATATTTTGCATGTCTTAAAACCACGAGTAAAGATTCCATGTCATTCTATTTAGTATACATATCCTTATGATTGCATTGGATGAGTATGAGCGTGAGTAGTTTTGAATATCGATACTTTGATGGAGCTATTTGATGCATGTGCCAAGATGTTGTTAGTCTCCTTTTGAATTAAGTTTTTATTGCTTTAAATATGCTTAGAAAAGTTGCATTCATATTCCATAATGCTTTAGTAATGTTATAGAACCTTGTGTGATGAGTTTAAATGGTTAAAAGTTAAGTTTGGTACAAACTCTAGTCTAAAGTTCATATAGATTTTCATAACTTATTTACTTCCGCAAAAGTCCTAATTTCAAGTTTATGAAGTTGTTTTGATTGGCTAAAATGTTTTTTTCTTTACGAATTTTAGAGAAAGGAAGTGTGCCATTGTATCATGCATGACTATTAAAGTTAGAATATCATTCTTAGATAGATTTAAATACAAAAAAAAAGAAAGTTCCGCATTCTTAGTCGTGCATTAGAGTCAAGAAGTAGACAAGTAACGGTCCATCTAAGGTAGAGGAGGCGGGTAGCTACAGTTGGTATCAGAGCAGTTCCCATTCTCCAGCATCACACACACATCAGCATCAACCTTGCCGTCTTCAAGTAAGAAAGTTTTAAGTTTCAGTTTTTCTATTGCTCCTTTATTTAATTGCAGTATAGAGAAATGCTTAAGTACTTACTCATATGTGCATAGAACAAGGAAGCATGTTTAATACCTTAGTATCACGGAATCATGTTTAATCCCTAGAATGGATATTAGGTTACTAAGTAAGAAGACAAGTTTATACCTAGAGATGTAGTAGTGATTTCTTGTTCCTTTATGCATTATTAGATGGCAAGAAGAGGCCGAGCTCCTAATGCAAGGGGCGGAACTCCAGTTCAAGATGACAATGAGCCTGGCGCAGAACAGCCAAACCTGATGGCAGTCATTGCTCAAATGCAAGCTCAGATTTCAGAGCAACAGAAGACTATCGCCACACTGATGGCAAATCAGCACCCAGTGCCCCCTACACCACCCATAGCAGGAGTGGAAACTCCAGTGGTGGCTGAAGTCCCACCAGGCACACAGGAGACCCCTGTCGTGAACCGAAGACAAGAAGCATACCTCGTCCAGTGGCAGAGGCTGAAACCTGAAAGCTTCTCAGGCACGACTGAGCCCTGGGATGCCCAGGCTTGGTTCAAGACTTTAGAGAGCACAATGGAGCTTCTTGACTGGCCAGAAGTCGAGAAGGTCAAATGTGCCTCCTTCTGCCTAACTAGAGATGCTCGTATGTGGTGGGAGCGGGTCAAGAGTAAGAGGATAGTCAACCAGATGAGCTGGACAGATTTCGAGCAAGAGTTCTATGAGGAGTTCTTCCACATGTGGGTTACCAACAAGCACTACGAGGACTTCATGGAGTTTAGACAAGGTAACCTACCAGTGGGAGAAGCAGTCGCGAAGTTCAACAGACTAGCTCGCCTCTGCCCAGAGCTAGTCAACACAGAGAAGGAGCGAGTCAGACTGATGCTCCGCATGCTGAACCCTGAAATAGCACTCAACGTGAACAGCGGGACGCATCGACCCCAGACCAGCGAGGAGTTGGTCAGTAGTGCTCTAATCTCAGAGCACTATCTGAATAGCATCAAGGCACAACAAACACAGCAGAAGCCAGTCCTGATTGAGAACAAGACAACAGGAGGCCAGAAGCCTCAGCCAAATAACCAGAACTAGAAGAACAAGAACCACAAAAGGAAGCAGTGGCCTGGCAGCCAAAAAGGAAACCCAGAGAACAAGCAAGCTAGGTATCCACCTTGTCCTAAGTGTGGGAGGACCCATCCAGGAGCATGCCTTTTGGGTGTAACTGGATGCTACTCATGTGGACAAGAGGGACACAGATCCAAAGACTGCCCAAACAAGTTTAATGTACTTCCTCAGCAGTCCGTACAGTATGGAGGCAAGCCTCAGTTACGTTACATGCCTACTATACTGGAGGGACCTCAGATTAGTCAGGGAGGGTTGGAAGCAGCACCAGTTTCAACCAATGCCAGAGTCTTTTCCCTCACGAAGGAAGAAGCTGCCAGCGCCTCCACGGTCGTAACAGGTCAAATAGTTATTTTTCAGCATTTAGCTACTACACTGTTTGACACTGGGGCGACCTATTCTTTCGTATCAGTATCTTTTGCTAGTAAGTTACAGGTGCCTGCAGAGAGTTGGAAGTCCGGATTCCTGACAACTCTCCCTTCAGGGGAGATCATGGAATCCACCCAGCGGCTCCGGGCTGTGTCAATCAAGATTTCAGACCGAGAGCTACATGTCGATCTAATAGTCCTTGCGATGCAAGACTTCGACGTCATACTGGGCATGGATTCCCTCAGTAAGTACAGCGCTTCAGTGGACTGTCGCTGGAGGAATGTGGTTTTCAGTCCAGAAGGAGAACCACCGTTTGAATTTCAAGGAGCCCCAAGGAGGAAGACTCAGAAATTCCTCTCAGCCTTGGCAGCCCACCAGATGCTAGAACAAGGGTGTGCTGGTTTTCTTGCACGCATAGTGGACATAGAAGCAAAGGAAGAGCGCAAGCAGGAGAATGTACGGGTAGTCTGTGAGTATCCAGAAGTATTCCCAGAAGAACTACCTGGACTACCTCCCAACAGAGAAGTGGAATTCGAGATCGAGCTAGTACCAGGTACCGGTCCGGTCTTGAAGGCCCCATATCGTATGTCTCCAGCAGAGTTGAAGGAATTACAAGAGCAACTCCAGGAGCTACTAGACAAGGGCTTCATTCGCCCGAGTCATTCACCATGGGGAGCTCCTGTACTTTTTGTCAAGAAGAAGGATGGGTCTATGCGTCTGTGCATAGACTACAGAGCTCTGAACAAGGTAACCATCAAGAACAAGTACCCCCTTCCTAGAATAGATGATTTATTTGATCAACTCAAAGGGGCTACAGTGTTCTCGAAGATAGATCTGCATTCTGGGTATCATCAGCTAAAGGTTAAAGAAAGTGACATCCCCAGGACGGCCTTCAAGACAAGATACGACCACTACGAATTTGTAGTGATGCCTTTTGGAGTAACCAATGCTCCAGCAGTCTTCATGGAGCTGATGAACCACATCTTCAGGGAGTATCTCGATAAATTCGTCATTGTATTTATTGATGATATTCTCATATACTCACAGACTCCAGAAGACCATGCTACACACTTGAGGATAGTGCTGCAGATCCTTCAGCAGGAGAAGCTCTATGCAAAATTCTCAAAGTGTGAGTTTTGGCTAGATCAGGTGACCTTCCTAGGTCACATTGTATCCAAAGAAGGCATTCAAGTTGATCCAGCCAAGATAGAAGCAGTCAGCAACTGGTGTAGACCCAAGAATGCCAGTGAAATCAGAAGCTTCTTAGGCCTGACAGGATATTACAGAAAATTTGTGGAGGACTTTTCCAGAATAGCCTCTCCACTCACAGCCCTGACCAGAAAGAATCAGAAGTTCGAGTGGTCAGATAAATGCGAGCACAGTTTCCTAGAACTGAAGAAAAGATTGACTAGCGCTCCCATCCTGACTGTTCCAGAGAGTGACAAGGCCTTTGACATCTACAGTGATGCATCCAAGATGGGCCTTGGAGCTGTCCTCATGCAAGACGGTAAAGTAATAGCATATGCCTCCAGACAACTCAAGGACTATGAGAAGAATTACCCTACTCATGACCTTGAGCTAGCAGCTGTGGTTTTTGCACTGAAGCCCTGGAGACACTACCTGTATGGAGTGCAATGCAGAATCTTCACAGACCATCAGAGTTTGAAGTACTTCTTCACTCAGAAGGATCTGAATATGAGGCAGCGCAGGTGGCTAGAGTTGGTCAAAGATTATGACTGTGAAATCCTCTACCACCTAGGTAAAGCTAATAAAATGGCAGATGCACTGAGCAGAAAATCCTGTGCAGCACTGATGTCCCTATCATCACTGTCTCTACCACTTCAGAAAGAAATAAAGGATTTTGGAGTCGAGGTAATAATTGGGCAACTTTCTGCATTGACTCTAGAGTCAACCCTGCTTGTGGATATACAAAGAAAGCAAAGTCAAGACCCAGAGATCCAGAAGATCAAGCAGGAGATCCAAGAGGCAGAAAATCCAGAGTTTCGAGTATCAGATAGTGGCATCCTCTATCTTGGAGACCGCCTTTGCGTCCCCAATGATGAGGAACTAAGAAAGAATATTTTAGAAGAAGCCCACAGTACCCCGTACTCTATGCATCCTGGTTCCACCAAGATGTACCAAGATTTAAAGCAAAGGTTCTGGTGGTCTGGACTCAAGCGAGACGTGACCAGATATATCAGTACCTGCTTGACCTGCCAGAGAGTCAAAGCAGAGCACCAGAGACCAGGAGGAGTTCTGCAGCCTCTTCCCATTCCAGAGTGGAAGTGGGAAGAGATATCCATGGATTTTATCACAGGTCTCCCAAGGACCACCCATGGACACGATGCAATATGGGTGATAGTGGACAGATTGACCAAGTCTGCCCACTTCCTAACCATCAAGTTATCGCATTCGGTAGAGCAGTTAGCACAGCTGTACGTGAAAGAAGTGATCAGGCTTCACGGAGTTCCGAGGTCGATCGTGTCTGACAGAGATGGGCGGTTCATCTCCCATTTTTGGAGGTGTGTTCAGGACGCCCTAGGCACCAGACTTCAGTTCAGCACAGCTTTCCATCCCCAGACAGATGGACAAACAGAGAGAGTAAATCATATTTTAGAAGACATGCTCAGGGCTTGTGCGTTGGACTTTAAAGGTAGTTGGTGCAAATTTCTGTGCTTAACTGAGTTTGCCTACAACAATAGCTATTAGGCCACCATCAGGATGGCACCTTATGAGGCATTGTATGGCAGAAAATGCAGATCACCCATATGTTGGCAAGAAGCTGGTGAAAAGTAGAGGCGGAGTCGGAAATAGGCAGCCAGACTGAGCTTGTAGATGAGATCACTCAGGCTATCCAGACGATCCGCCAGAGGATGGAGACTGCCCAGAGTAGACAGAAAAGTTATGCTGACACACGTCGTAGGCCACTGGAATTCCAAGTTGGAGATTCAGTATTCCTCAAGGTCGCTCCTATGAAGGGAGTGATGAGATTTGGCAAAAAGGGCAAGCTAAGTCCTCGCTACATAGGACCCTACAAGATCATAAAGAGGGTTGGTAAGGTAGCATATGAGCTGGACTTACCAGAGGATATGTCAGCTATCCACAGTACATTTCATGTCTCTATGCTAAAGAAGTGTATTCACGATCCTAGCCAAGTGATTCAGCCTCAGTCAGTACAGATCCAAGAAGATCTTAGCTATGAGAGCAGACCGACACAGATAGTGGACAAAGCAGTTAAAAGATTAAGAAATAAAGAAGTGCCACTAGTGAAGGTCATCTGGCAGAATCAAAAGCATGAGGAAGCTACTTGGGAACGTGAAGACAGCATGAGAGAAATATATCCAGAATTATTTTAAGTTCGAGGACGAACTTTTTATAAGGTATGGGAGATTGTAACACCCCGAAATTTCCATATTGAAGTTCTTAAAGTCCTTAGAACTATTTAAAAATATTTTAGAAATATTCTAGATATTTTTAGGAATTTTTAGAATATTTTTATGGAATTTTCCGAGTCCGTTAGTATTTTATTAAAAGAAATAGAATTTTCGGCAAAAAGTTGCCTGGATGAGTTTTGAACCCGAGACATCCCATGGGATCAACGACTTAAGTTGGTCGGGTTAACCAGGAGCCCCAGCAGGGGTGTGCTGAAAGAAGATAGAGAGATATTAAGTTAAGTTATAAGTTGGACTTAAATACCCTAAGTATAAATAGATAATTAAAGAGAGAAATTTTATTTTCTCTCAACTAAAACCCTCTCTCTCTCGCCCAAGCCCTCACGCCGCCCCTTTTCCTCCTCTCTTGGGCGAAACCACACCAAGCCCTAGGACCTTCCTCCGGTGGCCGGCCAAGGCTCTCCTCCGAGAGATCTTCCAATATTCGGAATCCCCGCGACGAGAGGAACGCGTGAGCGCGAAGAAATCTCCGAGACTCCGAGTTTCTCCGGAACCTCCGACGCCGTTCTTGGTTGTAAGTCCAAGATATCGAGGTAAGTACTGCTCACCTGCAGTAAGAGGCAGTTTTCCGCAAGTTTCTCCCGTTAGAAAGTTAAAAATGCAATTTTCCTTTAGTTTATGATTTTGCATGTAACTCTAGTTTAATCCATGCTTGTATAAGTTTGATTAAGTACCCTATATGAGGTTAGGGGCTAAGAAAAGTTATGAGAAAAGAAAAGAGAAGATAAAGATAAGAAAAGAAAAGGTCAAGGCCTTAAGAAATTCCCAAAAGTCAAGACATAGGGATTTAGGCACACAAGGTGCTCGTTAAAATGCCAAGGCATTCAAGATAAGAAAAAGTAAGTATTTTATTTTCCAAGGCCAGTACCTGGCGTCCAAGGGCGTCGTTAAAGAAATCCAGGTGTCCAATTCCAAGGTCTTGGCCCTGGTAGACCAAGGTCTGCTCTATTAGGATTGGTGGCTCGCTACCCCAACCCTTTTAGGGAACGCGCATAAGATGGTACTTACATCTTAAGTGGATCCAAGTGAGTTATTATTTTCAAGTATATGCTTTAGCAAAGTTTTTCAAAAATTTAAGGAAGTTTTCTAAAAGTTAAAGAAAGATTTAAAGTTAAAGAATTGCTAAAGTTTCAAGTTAAGCCAAGAAAAAGTGAGTTAAGTCTTATAAATGCTTGAGTATGCATGTTTTGAGTTATACATGTTTTAGTGTTTCCTTTAAGCATAAAAGTATCTCATGTGATTTCACATTGTTTAGAAAGCATGCTTGCGCATTTCGAGATTTTGTGAGCTAGATAGTACTTGCTAAGCTTTATGCTTATTAGTTGCATTTCCTCTTGCTACAGGTAAAGGTAAAGGCAAGCAATTCTGAAGGAAGGCGACGAGGCGGTGCTGAGTAACGTGTGTGTGGTGGCTGACCTTGGAGAGGTCCTTGGGACGAGATGAATAAAAGACTTAAAGTGCATTTGTTACAGATTCTTAGTTTAAGTTAGATCACATCGAATTTATCCGAGTGTTTGCGTTTTAGATATTTTGCATGTCTTAAAACCACGAGTAAAGATTCCATGTCATTCTATTTAGTGTATATATCCTTATGATTGCATTGGATGGGTATGAGCGTGAGTAGTTTCGAATATCGATACTTTGATGGAGCTATTTGATGCATGTGCCAAGATGTTGTTAGTCTCCTTTTGAATTAAGTTTTTATTGCTTTAAATATGCTTAGAAAAGTTGCATTCATATTCCATAATGCTTTAGTAATGTTATAGAACCTTGTGTGATGAGTTTAAATGGTTAAAATTGTTTAAACCTTGCATAGATACAAAATTTGGTCCAAACTCTAGTCTAAAGTTCATATAGATTTTCATAACTTATTTACTTCCGCAAAAGTCCTAATTCCAAGTTTATGAAGTTGTTTTGATTGGCTAAAATGTTTTTTTTCTTTACGAATTTTAGAGAAAGGAAGTGTGCCATTGTATCATGCATGACTATTAAAGTTAGAATATCATTCTTAGATAGATTTAAATACAAAAAAAAGAAAATTCTGCATTCTTAGTCGTGCATTAGAGTCAAGAAGTAGACAAGTAATGGTCCGTCTAAGGTAGAGAAGGCGGGTCGCTACATTTTGTGTTTAGGATTCGGTTATTTTTCTGCACATTATCATGTATTTTATTTTTGCTGGATAATATTTGGATGTGCGTAGGCTAACTTTCTGTTGCAGACACTAGATTCCAACTATTATGGCTTTAATGGTTATTGTATGTGATTGATTGTGTGTTGTGTAATTAATTGAATCCTCGGGGTTGACGAGGCTAAATTAGGTATTTAATTTTCACTACAAGAATTTTTGTATTCAACAACACCCAATAGACAACGATTTTTTGAAAACCCGTTGTCTTTTTTTATTTAACAACGGTTTATTAAAAAATCGTTGATGTTGAAAACATTTTTGCGGAAAAAGACAACGGTTGTTAAAAAACCGTTGTCTTATGTATGTCAAAGACAACGATTTTTTAAAAACTGATGTCTATTTGGTTGGTTACGACAACTGGTTTTAATTAACCGTTGTCTATTTGTGTTGCTTACGTGGTAATGCACAACTGCGAGCTAGCGCGAAAACGAAAACGCCCGCCGTTTAATGAGTAATGAGAACCTCCCCTTTAGTTCATTCTCTTCATTCGCCACAGTCGCCGAACCCTAACACACCTCAAACTTCCATACCATCTTTTCCTTCTTCTCGTTCTTCTTCTTCTTCCTCTTCGCCACGTGCGACAACGCCGAACCCTAACACACCTCAAACTTCATTGCCATCTTTTCCTTCTGTCTCTCTCTCTCTCTCTTTCCGTGATAAGATTGGGCATTGAGCATTCCCTTTTCTTCTCCATCCAAAATCGTTTTTTAACCCTAAAACCACTTAATCATCTCATTTTCTTCATATTTATAGTAGGTATGTGAGAGAAGCAGCACATGGCATGTAATCCTTGTGAAGTAATGCTCATATAATTTGTTGATTTCGATTGTGTAGATTCAACAGGGTGAAAGAGGAAGGCAGGATCAATGGATGAACATTTAGCTGCAAGATATTGGTGCCACATGTGCTCAACAATGGTGAATCTGATCATAGGAGCTGAGATCGAGTGCCCAATCAGCAATTGTGGATTTGTGGAAGAGATGAATTAGGGAGGAGAAGCAGCCACAACTCCTTACCTAGAATCGAACAGGGACCTCTCTCTTTGGGCTCCCATCTTGCACAGAATGCTCAGTGGTGGCTCTTTGAGGCATCACCATTTCCACCGTGAAGAAGAAGAGGGCAACTCTTGTTGTTTCAAACAGTAAATGTAATATGCACCAAAGCAGTAGACAATAAAATATTTATATGCAGGAATCTGATAAGGAAAGAACCGAGTTAGGAATAGTTATCCGGTTGAAGTGCCGGCGTGCCGACTGTCCTTAGAGAATTGATTGCCGCCCTATGGTGCAAAGGCTCCCGGCAAAATCCTCCCAAGATCCGACAACCTCACGACGTTCGTAGGTGCACTCCAAGATGAACGCTGCCTCCGGACCCAACCTCAGATCGCACAAAGTGAAGCCTCAAGACCGAGAAAATCGAAACAGAAAGAAGAAGAAAAGACACTCGAGAAGGAGATGATGCTCGAAGAGAAGAGAAGCAGTGAATGAGTTCTCTGCATTCTTCCTCTTCTTTTATAGATCCGAAGAGGCAATGAGTGCCTCTTCGCGTTTGCGCTGAGGCCGCGAGGCGTCGCGCCGTGCGCGACGCAGAGGAAAGTCATGCCTGTTGGTTTCTCAAAAAAAGAAAAACAATAAATAAATAAAGGAATAAAATAAAACCAAACCAAATTGGTTTAGGAATCAAACTGAAATCTGCAAAACCAAACCGAGCCGCCCGCAAGCGCGAGGCTCACGGGCTGGGGATTTGCACCCCTCCCTGCGCGCGATAATCGCGTGCGTCGTGCCCGGTTTATGGATTTCCGGCTCAGACCCCCTGAAACCACCTGGTTTGGGCTCAGCCCGCGTATGCGTGTAGGTCCCCCTAAGCTATCTAAGCATAGTTGGAATGACTTCATATATAAGGCCTTCCAACTCTCTTGGCTTAGCAATGTGGGACTAAACACATACACACTTCCTTCAATATATTTGAAATTCCAATCAAAAATCAACAATCCCCCACAAATTTCAAATTATAATAAATAAATAAATAAATAAAACAGGTCCTAAGGCTTTGTCGTAATGAGCTTTCAGTGAAAATACCTTCAAGTTTGAATTTTCACCTAAGTAAACCAATCTTATTCACACATGTTTGAAGTGAACTAAGTCTTAAACTTAAACCTTTAATATGTGAAAATCAATTGGCAACAACTCATCACAGGCGACGGTTGAATCCTTCTGGGTTAGTGCATTACGGCCATGCTACCGAATCTTGTTTCATAAGTGTTAAGGAGTGTTGCCTAGACCCCCCACACTGCGGCCTCACAATTACACTTACATAGGTGAGTTCTCCAAGGATGTACTGCAAGCATCCTGTTATAAAGACCTAGAACTCATTAAGAGCCTTAAGCTCATCCTTACTAGCAGTCAAGCATCTATCCAGGGAAGAGACTTTGAGATTATATCTCAATCAATTTATGCTTACGGTTCACCCTTATAGCTTGTTTATACCACATTGAACCTACTTCTTGGGATCTCCAATCAAATAGGTTGGGTTGCCGCTATAGATGAAATCAGAATAGGCCTCAGTCTCATTCCCTTACTGGATCTCTTGATTTTCTCAGAATCAAGTCCTTTTGTGAGTGGATCAGCAATATTATCTTTTGAACTTACAAAGTCCAATGACACCACTCCTAGAGACACTAGCTCACGAACAGACTTCAATCTTATTCGTACATGTCTCTTCTATTTCTGGTTATACTTGGAGCTTCTAATCTGAGCTATTGTTGTTTGATTATCACAGTTCACTGAAATAGGAGGTATTGGCTTCATAATCAAGGGAATCTCAATAAGAAGACCCTTAAGCCAATCAGCTTCAGTTACTGTGGTATCCAAAGCACACAATTCTGCCTCAGCTGTAGAACGGGATATGATCGTCTGTTTAACAGACCTCCAAGCAACTGCACCACCTCCAAGTGTAAAAGCATAGCCAGTAACGCCTTTACACTCAGCAGTGTCAGCTATCCAGCTGGCATCACTATATCCCTCCAGGACTGTAGGGAACCTCCCATAGCACAAGCCCAAGGATATAGTACCCTTTAGGTATCTGAGTACTCTGTCTAATGCATCCCAATGTGTTCTGTCCGGACAGCTGGTAATCCTGCTCAATTTAGTTATAGCAAACGAAATATCAGGTCTAGAACAATTTTCCAAATACATTAAACTATCAATTATTTGGGAATATCTTAATTGAGACACAGCCATGCTACTCTTATTCTTGTGGAGAGTCTTTGAAGGATCATAGGGTGTGACTACAGATTTTATGTGGCTATAGCCATATTTCTCTAACACCTTCTCAACATAGTATGCCTGAGAAATTGCTATTCCATCAGTTGAGCGAGTCAACTTCAGCCCTAAAATCACATCAGCACAACCCATATCCTTCATATCAAACTTACCACTTATGAGAGCCTTGGTCTCGTTAATAATTGAAATGTTAGATCCAAAAAGTAAAATATCATCTACATATAAACATAAAATGATACATTTATCACCTTTCATTTTAGTATAAACACATTTATCAGAGTCATTAATTTCAAAGCCAAATGATAGCATAGCTCTATCAAATTTTTTGTGTCATTGCTTTGGGGCTTGCTTCAAACCATAAAGAGATTTTACTAACTTATAAACTTTATTCTCACTTCCAGAAACTACATATCCCTCTGGCTGATCCATATATATCTCTTCTTCAAGATCTCCATTAAGAAATGTCGTTTTGACATCCATTTGATGGACCTCAAGATGATATATGGATGCTAATGCTATCAATACTCGGATTGTAGTAATTCTAGTAACAGGGGAATAAGTGTCAAAATAGTCAATCCCTTCTTTCTGTTTGAATCCCTTAACAACCAGGCGGGCTTTGAACTTATCTGATGACCCATCAGGTTTTAACTTCCTCTTAAAGACCCATTTACATCCAATGGTGGTACAATCAGGAGGCAAGTCCACTAACTCCCAAGTGGCATTAGAGATAATAGAGTCCATTTCATTTTTAATAGCTTCTTTCCCGTGCTTAGCTTCAGGAGAAGCCATAGCATCTCTATATGTCACAGGGTCACCTTCTATATTATAGGTGATAAAGTCTTGGCCTAAATCCTTAGACACACGTTGCCTCTTGCTCTTTCTCAATTCTGTGCACTCACTAGATTCATCTAATCTAGAGTGACTTGAGGAAAGTACACCCACTAAGGATAATGGGACCTCTATGGAGGCAGAGTTATTTCTAGTAAGAGTACTAGAAATAGATTGAGGTGTTCTAGTCTTCATAGGAAATATATCCTCAAAGAATGTAGCATCACGAAGTTCTACAATAGTATTTGCATCTATTCTAGAAATTTCTGATTTAACAATCAGAAACCTATATGCAGAACTATTCTGAGCATAACCCAAGAAGACACCATCTACAGTCTTCGGACCAAGTTTTTTCCTTTTATGTTCAGGTACTAGCACTTTTGCAAGGCACCCCCACACTTTAAGGTATTTCAAACTTGTTTTTCGATCTTTCCAAAGTTCATATGGGCTTTTATCCCTTGACCTCATAGGTACTCTATTTAATACATGACAAGCAGTGTATAGAGCCTCCCCCACAAGAAGTTAGGTAACTCAGAACTACCTAACATAGAATTAATCATATCTTCAAGGGTTCGATTTTTGCGTTCTGCTACACCATTAGATTGAGGACTATATGGAGCAGTGATCTCATGAATTATACCTGAATCTTGACAGAATTTTTGAAATAGGTTTGAGGTGAACTCTCCACCCCTATCAGACCTTATCTTCTTAATGGTTTGGTTTGTTTGATTTTCAGCTTCAGATTTGAAGATCATAAATTTTTCTAAAGCTTCATCTTTTGTTTTTAGCAAATAAACATAGCAATAACGAGAGTAATCATCAATAAAGGTAATAAAATACCTTTTATGGTCTCTCGTTATTATACTGTTAAACTCACAGCAGTCAGTATGAATTAATTCTAAAATATTAGAATTTCTATCAACTGATTTGAAGGGTTTACGGGGTTGTTTATATTGCACACAAACTTCACATTTTTTCTTATCATTTATGGCATGCTTAGGTATCATGTCAAGATTCATCATCCTTTTTATAGTTTGAAAATTAACATGTCCTAATCTATCATGCCACACATCATAAGACTCAATGTTATAAGAACAACCAATATCACTAGTTTTATTTATAGTCGTATTTTTAGCATTGAGTTTAAATAAACCTTCATTAATGTAACCCTTTCCAATAAAGGTTCCTAAATGTAACAATACAACTTTATTACATTTGAAGTTTAGCTCATAACCAGCACGAACTAATTTTGACCCGCTAATCAAATTACGTCGGATCGCTGGAACATGATGCACCTCATGCAGTGACAGGACCTTCCCTGAGGTAAACCTCAAGTCAACTCGTCCAATCCCCAACACTCTGGCTGCAGAATGATTCCCCATGGTTACGGAAGTGCCTTCAATTACCTGATAAGTAAGGAAGGCAGAACGATCAGCACAACAGTGCACATTAGCACCTGTATCAACTAACCACTCATTGGGTTAATAAATCAAATTTAGTTCGGGGTTAAAGAAAACAAACATATTGCTGGTGCTGGTCACAACATTGACCTGTGCCTTGGTGTTGGGCACATTGCCTTGGTTCTTCTTCTTGTCCTTCTGCTCAGGACAGAATTTGGCAAAATGTCCAACTTGTCCACAAGCCCAGCATGACCTAGTCTCATGCTTCTTCTGAACCTTTGATTTGGGTTTCATTTTGTTCTTCATTTTTTGGTTTTTGAATTTGTTCTTGTCAGAAGAGATCACCACATTTGCCTTTGGAGCAAAATCCATAGGCATCCCCTTATCATCATCTTTATATTACATCCGATGTTCTTCCTCGATATTTAAGGCAATCATTAAATCTTTAAGAGAGATTTTACCTCTCTTGTGTTTAAGTGTCATGCCAAAATCTTCCCAACTCGGAGGCAATTTTTCGATGATAGACAAGACTTGAAGTTTCTCGGGTATTGGCATATCTCCCTCAGCAAGACCGTGAATCAAAATTTGAAATTCATGGGTCTGCTCAATGACAGATTTACCCTCAACCATTTTGAAGTTTAAGAATTTTCCCACGGTGTACTTCTGTAAACCAGAGTCCTCGGAGTTATATTTTTTATCCAAAGATTTCCATAACTCTTTGGCCGAGGTTGTAGAGCAGTACACATCAAATAGTGTGTCCGAGAGGGCAGACAGGATTCTCCCATGGCAGAGATAATCCCTCTGTTTAAACCTCTCGGTGGAAGCACTACGGGCAGGTTCTTCTTCATCAGGCGAAGGAGGATCCGATTCTATAACGGAGAAAAGCCCCAGCGTAGTAAGCCAAAACTTCATCCGTTGTTGCCAACGTTTGAAGTTTTGCCCGGAAAGCCTCTCGGGTTTGGCACTAGCCTCATCAGACCTCGATGTTCTAATATTTAACATGTCTACTCTAGGCATAATTCAATTCTCTAAGATTGTTATTTCAAACAGTAAATGTAATATGCACCAAAGCAGTAGACAATAAAATATTTATATGCAGGAATCTGATAAGGAAAGAGCCGAGTTAGGAATAGTTATCCAGTTGAAGCGCCGGCGTGCCGACTGTCCTTAGAGAATTGATTGCCGCCCTACGGTGCAAAGGCTCCCGGCAAAATCCTCCCAAGATCCGACAACCTCGCGACATTCGTAGGTGCACTCCAAGACGAACGCTGCCTCCAGACCCAACCTCAGATCGCACAAGGCGAAGCCTCAAGACCGAGAAAACCGAAACAGAAAGAAGAAGAAAAGACACTCAAGAAGGAGATGATGCTCGAAGAGAAGAGAAGCAGTGAATGAGTTCTCTGCATTCTTCCTCTTCTTTTATAGATCTGAAGAGGCAATGAGTGTCTCTTCACGTTTGCGCTGAGGCCGCGAGGCGTCGCGACGCTGAGGAAAGTCGCGCCTGTTGGGTTCTCAAAAAAAGAAAAACAACCAAATTGGTTTAGGAATCAAACCGAAATTTGCAAAACCAAATCGGGCCGCCCGCAAGCGTGAGGCTCACGGGCTGGGGATTTGCACCTTTATCGTGTGCATCGCGCTCGATTTATGGATTTCCGGCCCAGACCCCCTGAAACCACCTGGTTTGGGCTCAGCCCGCGCATGCGTGTAGGTCCCCTAAGCTATCTAAGCATAGTTGGAATGACTTCATATATAAGGTCTTCCAACTCTCTTGGCTTAGCAACGTGGAACTAAACACATACACACTTCCTTCAATATATTTAAAATTCCAATAAAAAATCAACAACTCTGACCGGGACCATGACTCAGAAGCAGTCCTTATCCAGTGGCAGCGAGGGAGCCCAGCCATTCTTCGAATCCTCAACGCCCTCAGGGAGGGCAATGTGTTGGATTCTGATGGAGATGATAATGATAGGGAGAGGGAAAGAGACCGGGCACACTTAGTTATGGATCTCATCAACAATGCCATAGATGGCTCTCTAGATGCAAACCATGCTCGAGGACAGAGCTCGAACAACAGCAACAATGGCGACTTGTTGAGAGATTATTTCCTCGGATCGAGCCTAGAGCTTCTCCTACAGCATTTGGCAGATAGTGATCCAAATTTCTATGGCACTCCACCTTCTCAAAAATCAGCAGTGGAGGCAATGCCCAATGTGAAGATTACGGAGAACATGAATTGTTCAGTCTGCTTGGATGATTTTGAAATCGGCACCGAGGCCAGGGAGATGCCTTGCAAGCATAAGTTCCACACAAATTGCATCCTGCCGTGGCTTGAGCTCCATAGTTCATGCCCAGTTTGCCGATTTCAGATGCCTTCGGAGGAGTCAAAGGTCTCGGATGCTGCTAATAGGGAAGAGCTTCATGCTGCTGCTGGTGGTAGCACTAGTAGTGGCAACAATGGCAATGGAGGAAGTGAGAGGGGCTCTTGGCTACCAGTTCCTTGGCCTTTTAATGGCTTGTTCTCTTTGATGGGGTCTCACCGGAGTGAAAATTCATCCTCAACGCAGTTGTCTTCTTCAACATCACCCACCAGAGGTAACTCTCAGCCTGATGCAAACTAAAATTGTTGTTTCATTCTGTTTATCTTTCATGAGTGCCATGCCAGTTTGCTGTAAATACCATTTTGTTCAATATTTGAATGATGAAAGAATAAATTTGGTCCTTTGTTACTTTTCTTTTCAAGTGTTCAATGCAAACTAATGTCACTGCAACGATTGCAAGGCTTCCTTGCACTTTAGCAGCTTATTGAAACCAAGAAAAAATAGTGTTGCAAAGCGAGAATTAGTTTAGCTTTGTTAGGATTTAGCCCATTGAACATTGTAGTTCTTGTTGGCAAGATCGAGAATTTAAAACTGTATATGAAGTAGGTATGCTTCATCAGGGTAATCCCAACATACACTTGCAAAAAATACCAACAAATGAACAAACTGTAACACCATCAAATAATAATTAATTATTAATTATATCAATTTTATTTATAGCTAGGTTTATTTGTATTGTTAATTTTTAATAGTTACTCTGAAATAAGTAAATGAATTATATCTTTTATTCTGTAAATTATTTTGCTATGATTTTTTCTCAGATTTGAAAAGTATTTTCCATGTTTCATTTATTATTAATAGACTAAACTTATCTCCCTACTTAAAGCATTTTCCTTGTCATTGTCAGAATATGAACACGACCATGGGAAAGAACACATATTCCTGCAGTTAAAAAAGAGAGAGATCGTATCATATTTATTCATTCTTATCATTCTTTATATACATTAATGGAGAGTGATAGATCATTGAACATTTTCAGGCGCCATTAGATATTCGAAAAATTGTAGAGAAAATAATATGTTCTCCCATTATCACAAACTCACAAGTGGTGTTTCTCATGATAAACTGAACTTTATGCCCACTTTCATCCTAATTCCAAAGAAAAAAGAATCAATTGAAAAGTGGAAAATTTCAGGATGTGAACAATGTCTTATGCCGAATCACTTGCATGAGAGAGGATGTCACAGTGGTAAAACAGTGATGGAACTGGCTCTTGCAGTCAATCAAGTTTGTCTCCTTTTGTTCAGCACCAACCAAGCTAACTCCTTTGCTTCATCATTAGCTGATTGAGTTCAATGAATCAATGTCTCGATGACTATCTACATAGAACAACATCGATTGTTGCATGCCTCTCTGGTCTTCCACCCTGCATTCATGGCATGTGTCTCTCTTATCTTACAAATTCAGACACCATCCTCTTTTGTTACAAGCTAGGGATAAGAGGCGAAAGGAGAAAACAAGAGGTGAAAAAAGAACCAAAATTCCTTGCGAGTAAACTTGGCATCTTTCCAAAAAGAAGTGATGCGGAATATGCTGTAACGACACGGTCTCTCAACCTCTTTGGCGGCCAAATCAATATTTGGCGGCTCGACAACTTGGCCTCTCGGGCCCAACAACCTGGCGGCCAAATCAACATTTGGCGGCCCAACTATGTCGTCGACCAACAACCGATGTGTAGCGACCCGCCTTCTCCTGTCTTAGACGGATCGTTACTTCTCTCTACTTCTCTACTTTTGATACATGACTAAAAGTAAAATGCGGAAATCTTTTTTTTTTTTTTCTTTTAAACTTTTAGATTCTGCTAACAATTATATTCTAACTTAAGCAAATCATGTATAATAATACCATGTCATACTCTCTTCTCGAACCCATAGCTAATACTTATCGAAAATAACCTTACCCTTCTTAAACAGCCTGTATCAGTCGACTGATGACGTGGCAGTCGACTGATACGGCTGTATTCTGTTTTACAGAATTCGGCCCTTGCTGTCCAAGGCCACCATTCCTTCAATTTCGGGCCATATAACACTATGATGCCATTTCTATACTCTATGTCAGTTTCCTAAAAGGTTTAGCCAATCAAACGAATCCACAAACTTGAATTTAGGACTTTTATGGAAGAAAACAAACTACTAAAAGCTATTTAAACTTTAACACTAAGGTTTGTACCAATCTTTGCTTCTAACCATTTAAACTCATCATGCAAGGTTCTATAACACTTCTAAAGCATTATGGAATATGAATGCAACTTTTCTAGACATATTTAAGCAATAAAAACTTAGTTCAAAGAGAATTTGATACTATCTTGGCACATGCGTCTATTTTCTAACAAAGTATCAATATCTCCATCTACTCACATTTCTACTCATCCAATGCAAGCATAAGATTTTATAAGCTAAATGAAATGACATGGAAACTCTACTCTAAGCAATTGAGCATGTAAAACTATCCAAAACTTAAATGTTTACTAACTCCATAAAACAAGAACTTAAAATCTGAATAAACTATAACATTGTAGTTTGAATAGTTAAATTGTCTTGTCTCGAAGATCTCTCCATACTCAGCCACCACACACACTTTACTCAGCACCGCCTCGTCGTCTTCCTTCAGAATTGCTTGCCTTTACCTTTATCTGCAATAAGAGGAAATGCATCTATAAGCAAAAGCTTAGTAAGTACTATCTAGCTCACAAAAACTCGAAATATGCATACATGCTTCTAGAACAATATGAAAATCATATGAGATACTGATATGCTTGAAAGAAAACTAAACTAAACATGTATAACTCAAAACATGCATACTCAAGCAATAAATAATCTCAATCTACTTTTCTTGGCTCAACTTGAAACTTTAGCTATTCTTTATCTTTTGAAAACTTTTTGTATTTTCGAAAACTTTGCTAAAGCATATACTTGAAAATACTAATCACTTGGATCCACTGAAGACGTAAGTACCATCTGAATGCGCGTTCCCTAAAAGGTTGGGGTAGCGAGCCACCAATCCTAATAGAGCAGACCTTGGTCTACCAGGGCCAAGACCTTGGAATTGGACACCTGGATTTCTTTAACGACGCCCTTGGACGCCGGGTACTGGCCTTATAAAATAAAATAGCTTTTCTTTCTTTTCTTTCTTATCTGTAAATGCCTTGGCATTTTCTGGAGCACCTTGCGTGCTAAAAATCCCTAAGTCTTGACTTTTGGGGATTTTCTTAAGGCCTTGGCCTTCTCTTTTCTTATCTTTATCTTCTTTTCTTTTCTCATAGCTTTTCTGGGTCCCTAATCTCATATAGGGTGCTTATCAAACATATACAAGCATATAAAAACTAAGATCACATGCAAAACTAAAGCAAAAAGGAAAAATTCTCTTTAAAAAAACTTTTAAAGGAAATTCTCGCGGTAAAACCGCCTCTTACTGCAGGTGAGCAGTACTTACCTTGATATCTTGGACTTACAACCAAGATTGAGGTCTAGAGCTCGGGAGAAACTTAAGATCTCGAAGAATTCTTCACGTCTACGCGTTCCTCTCGTCGCGGGGATCCCGAATATAGGATTATTTCTTGGAGAAGGGTCTCGGCCGGCCCTCTTGACCTTGGTTTGCGTGCGCACAAGAGAGGAGAGGGAGAGGGAGAGGGGTCGGCGCAAGGGGTGTTGGCCGAAGGGTTTGAGAGAAATCCCAACTTCTCTCTTTAAGTTTTCTATTTATACACTTGGGATCGGATTTACTTAACCGCAGCTTAATTATAGGTCTTACCATCTTCTGTTGTGCTGATACCCCTAGCCCAGCCGGTTGGGCGCTTGTGCTGTTCGGTGGAGGTCGCGGGTTCAATCCACCGGCTGCACTAAATCTGTTTTCCCATTTTTGGCAATTTTTCCCTTTTTCCTTTTCTTTTTCTTTTTCCAAAAATACCAAACGGACTCGGAAAATTCCATAAAAATACTCTAAAAATTCCTAAAAATATCTAGAATATTTCTAAACCATTTCTAAATAATTCTAAGGACTTTAAGAACTAAAAATGGAAATTTTGGGGCGTTACACGATGTCGACGACTAACAACCGTGTCGTTACTAGTGAGTAAGCCAGGGGTGGAAAGACCTAGTGAGTAACGACACGGTTGTTAGTCGTCGACATCGGTTGTTGGTAGACGACATAGTTGGGCCGTCAAATGTTGATTTGGCCGCCAGGTTGTTGGGCCCGAGGGGCCAAGTTGTTGGGCCCGAGAGGCCAAGTTGTCGGGCCGCCAAATATTGATTTGGCCGCCAAAGAGGTTGAGAGACCATGTCGTTACAATAAAAAGGCGCCTTTTTATTGTAACGACCCGGCCCCTTGGGCGGCCCAACTAACAGCCCACTTGGCGGCCCTCGGCCCCTTGGGCGGCCAAATCTCATTTGGCGGCCCCTTTGGCGACCTCTTGGGCGGTCGTTACTCACAAGTACTTCCCACCCCTGGCCAGTGGATTTTTGCCTTCCTCAGGATTCGAACTCAAGACCTCCAGGCTAAGTACTAAAGTTTATGAATCCTGATACCAATTGAGCTACATAAATTGTCACGCCCCGAGACCCCAGGAGCCGCTGATCCAATAGAAAATCGGGCAACACCTCCCCTATCCGGCGGACAATTCACACATACACATATCACATAAAACACAACCACGCAGTTAAAATGGCCTCAGGCCTCAAATCAAGACAGAATATAATATAAAACTGGGTAAACCATACCTGACTGCGGACCGGTCCGACTTACGACAAAACACAAAGCATAAAGGTCTCACAAACGTACAACTATACTGCCGTATAGTATGACTAAATCCAACAGAAACAACAGCGGAAGAAGACAATAGAAAATACTAGCAACACACTAGACGATAAATCCCGAAGGCATCTCGACAAGTACGCGAACTGGGACAGGCTGTCGGGCACGCTCCAGTCAGTCATCCTGAAATAAAAACAAGGAGCTAACGGTATGAGTAATAAAACTCAGCGAATATCTCCTCATATATATACAAGATAGTCAAATATAACAACAGTGTAATAGACTACCGAAATCGTACGTGCACAGACAGTAATAAGAAGAGCTGCAAGAGACCAATAAGAACTACCATACCAATATCGTAGAGTCGCCAAGACCAAACATAAGGATCTCCTGTAAGTGCATGTCAATCATATACAACATCAAGTATAAACAAGCACAAGTAAGGGCAAAATAAACAAACACACAAAGTGCAATGACATGGTCTGGTCACCCCTGCCGTCGGTCAGACATCGTCACCTATGTACGGGAGGAAGCTGAACGGAGGCCACCCTCCGACGTAGGGCTGTGACTGCCGTCCCTACTCTGCCATCGCTACTACTGAGCAACCGAGTAGACGGTATGCTGTGGGTGTAACACTCCTACGCGAGGCCTATCCTGGCGATATCACTATCAGCCTCAGGTCATCTCTGGAGTACATCTCTGTCTAAGTGTTAACCCTACCCCATATATATAATGGGGGAGAGATATCTCCCTCTCATCTCCTGGTATCTGGACAACGCAAGGAGGGACATCTGCCTGCTACCACGCTCCGATTCACTAACCCATGAGTGCATGAGCGGAGCAGCACAGAGCACACTACCCAATACTCCATCAACCACTAACCCATGAGTGGTCGTATGGGTAGGTCAGTATGACTGTCGACCTAGCTCACCCAAAAGGGGCCCCTGCTCGACAGTGATGCACAGTGCAGTATGATGCATAACAACAGTCAAATAGCATCCACTATCTAGTCCACCTATATCAACATGATATGCAAGGATCGTGGAACATGCACCATATCCTAAATCCTACAGGTATAGGTATCACATATCAGTTGTGGCACAACCAGCATCGACAAAACAAATATAATAGTCATGCCACCATTCTATTACTCTATTGCTACATAAGCATATCAAATATATATATATCTGTGACAATTCTAAAAGAAGAATCAGAGATACCCGCCTCCGAAGTAGAAGTCCGTAAGCCAAGAATCCCCTCGTCCAGACAATCCGCAACGAAATAGAAAAGTCAATCAATATCCTGTATCAAACAAATTCAACTTAGCTAATTTACAATACACAATCAGCTAAGTTATCCCCTTCTATTTATAATTACCAAATAGCCTAACCCAACTAGATGAAACAAATTGAAATCTAATGTTCTGAGAGCTAGAAGTCAAAACCAACATCAACCCGTAGATGCCTAGCCAAAGCCCTAACACAACACCTGAACCATTACCACCTCCGATCAGGCACAACTGATCACAAATAATCCAACTCACACAGAGACTTGGACACCACCAACTCTATACAGAGCAACCCTCACTGATCAACAGAGCAATCGAAGCCAACCTGACCACCCAAAAATCTGATCACGACCAAGATTGGATACCAGCATCCTGAACCGAAACCTCTCAACCAAATCATTGGAACCCTACACATCAGTGAATCAAGAACAACATCAACCCAAATCAGATTCTTACACAAGACCAGAACCCATCCAATACCATCCGAGAATAATTCTGATCCCAACAAAACCGACAACAAAATTTACATCTCAATCCCCCAATCAGATCGTAAGAGAACAACATGATCAGAAATAATCAAAATCCAAATGTCCCTGCTCAACCTAGATCAACAAATTCGAAATTCACCACCAAAAACTAGGGTTTACCTCAGATCCGCGCAACCCTTTGCTCAGCTGGCTCGAAAGGAGGCTTCGCCCAATTCGCCGTGCCCTAGATCCCAAGAACCGGCTTCAGACCAAAATCCCAAATCGTGATCTGTTATAAGATTGAAACTTTACAATCGGATCTAGGGTTTAGATCATACGACTCACCTTCTCGTATCTTTGGTGATAGCGTGCTCGGAAGTAAAAGTTTCGCTCGACCAGGATCTCACCACCGGCCGACGGAACTCAGTGTGGAGGGAGGGAGAAGAGGTTGCAGTTTCTCCCTTGTCTCGTTCGCGCAGAGAGAAGAGACTGCCTTCACACGACCGAGGAGGAAGAGAAGAAAAACCGAGTGTCAAGGAGGCAAGAGGCGAGGCGTGGAAATCCGCCGATCGCGTGGAAGAAGAAGGAAACACAGCTTGGGGCTTTAATTGCGTGGAATTAAAAGGAATAGGAAATTAATTGGGTTTTGGCAAATTTTCAAATAAGCCCCTCTTCTTCCAAACTCGCCATATACACCCTCCTCCATAGCAATTTTTGCATCTAACCCCTTTTTAAACTCAGGTATTTTACATGGCGTCAGTTTAAATCTCATCTCATTCAGACATTCATTTCGAACAAGGCTGACAAACCCGAAGAGTTGCATGAACCACCAAGTGGCTATGGTCTTACAAGAGATGATTGGATGTCTTTTGTCCTTAGTCGATTGTCTGATGACTTCATTGTAAGTTTAGTTTTTCTTTGTTTCAAAATAAGTAAGTAGACTTTAAGACAATTGACGAATCAGTAAATTTGATATGTGGAATGTTTTACTTGACTAGAAACTAAGTGATCAACAAAAGGAGAAAAGAAAGAAGAACATATACCCTCATCGCCTTGCTCGTAAAGGCTATGCACAATATGCTGAAAAAATAGTATGTATATTTCAAAATTTCTCATAATACTAGACTGTTCTCGTAAAGGCTATGCACAATAGTTTTTTTGCTTCATTTATAATCATTCTTAGTTGTCATACATCATTCAATTGTTCTTGTTCTTAGGCAAATGAATTATGTGAAGATGATGAAATCAATAGAGCTATTATTTGGAAGAAAGGAAGGGTCAATAAAGAAGGAAAATTCGATGGCCAAGAGTTAAAACAAACAATAGACAAGATTGTGAGAAATTATACATAAAAATCAATTATTGTATTTCAATGAAATCTTACAAACTAGTTTATTTTTTCATTTGGATGATAGGATGATTACATACAACAGAAACGTCAGGGTACATTGGAAATAAAAGAGGCAAAAGAAGATATTCTTACCAAAACACTCGATTCAAAAGAACATGGTGGGCGTGTGAGGGGTGTTGAAGGTCATATTACTCCAACATTATTCTTTAGTGTTGGTGGAAAATGGAAGACTGACGATGTTGACAGACAGCTAATCATTGAGCAAAAGAGAGAGTTGGTGGAAGCTAAAAAATTAATTCAAGAACAAGATGTACGTATTCAAAAACTTAAAGCAATTGTCTACAAAAATGGTGCATGGGGAAGTGATATTGATGACAAAGGCAGTTGCTCGGTAAAGTTACCTCAACAAAATGATAATGAAATGAAAACTGACAAGATTTCCCCTCATGAAGAGTGTAATGATGTCAAAGTGGAAGTTGTGGACAAAGAATTTGCTTTATAGGTATATAAGTTATTATGGTTATATATATTACTGAAATACAGAGTTAGTACAATTCAATGACACAACTGTTTATCTTTTAGGGTAAATGAGTGATTTTGACATTAGATTCTAGCGCAGACATTGCTGCATATGGAATAGTTATCAAGGCCAATGGAGTTAATCACTTTATCCATGGTATTCCATTACCCAAGAATTGTATGCGTGTTTCCATCGATGAAGCAATTCAAAAATCAGCACGTTTGCTAGTTCCAATTCCCAATGAATGTGAAACTATTGGTGATGTTGTTGGAACACATGTGGCTTGGCCAAAACACTTGCTAATGCTATGACAGGAGGTACATCTAAGCTAATATTTCAAAGTAATTATTTGTAAAATTATTTAGTATTGCACCTATCTAACAAGCTAACGTTTCTAATTGTTCAAAGCCTCAAATGAAGAAAACTGCCCGTGTAGGAAACAACCTACCTTTGCCATCAAGTGTGCCAAAATTGTTGCACATGCTATATTGTTATTCAAAGCGTGCTCTCGAAAATGGAAGGAACTTGTCAATTATTTTAGATCATGAGGCATTTCAGGATGATTATAAACTAAACTTGCACTTTGAGGACATCAGTCCTTTGTATCACTTGGAGCCTATTTTAGGAAATTGTGTGGTTGTTTACATATGGTAAGTTTTCGAATTACCTTCAACTTTAATTTTTGTTTTATTTGTTCTTAGACATACTTTATTTGTTTAGTAATACTAATATAATTCTGATTTTCTTTTATTTTAAATGGTAGACATCTTTATAAAAAGTTGGTGAAAGAAAACAAGATTGATAAATTCAGATTTGTAAATACGCGCAGCATCCCATACTTTCAACAAACCACACAGGACAAAATAGGTAAAACTAAACGGTTGAACCAGAGGGCGAGTTTTTTAGCGGATAGGATGAGTGGTGCATCAGTTAATCAATTGATTTTGGTGCCAAGTTGCAACGGGTAATTGACATCCATAATATCATTTTCAATTATTTTTTTAGTGAATTGCACTGATTATGTGTTTGTGTGTAGTTTCCATTGGAATCTCAATTGGTATCAGGATTCATAAACTATAGTACTTATCCTGGAGGTCTAGAGTTCGAATCCTGGGGAAGGCAAAAATCCACTGGCCAGGGGGTGGAAAGTACTTGTGAGTAACGGCACGGCCAATGGTCGTCGGTTGACGACATAAGGGGTCGCCAAATGGGCCGCCAATTGGGCCGCCCATGGGACCGCCAGTTGGGCCGCCCAGGGGCCGAGGGGCCGGGTCGTTACAATAAAAAGGCGCCTTTTTATTGTAACGACCCGACCCCTTGGCCCCTTGGGCGACCCAACTGGCGGCCCTCGGCCCCTTGGGCGGCCAAATCTCATTTGGCGGCCCCTTTGGCGACCTCTTGGGCGGTCGTTACTCCACAAGTACTTCCCACCCCTAGCCAGTGGATTTTTGCCTTCCTCAGGATTCGAACTCTAGACCTCCAGGCTAAGTACTAAAGTTTATGAATCCTGATACCAATTGAGCTATAGCTCAATTGGTATCAGGATTCATAAACTTTAGTACTTAGCTTGGAGGTCTAGAGTTCGAATCCTGAGGAAGGCAAAAAATCCACTGGCCAGAGGTGGGAAGTACTTGTGAGTAATGACCGCCCAAGAGGCCGCCAAGTGGGCCGCCAGTTGGGTCGCCCAAGGGGCCAAGGGGTCGGGTCGTTACATTCAACAAACCACACAGGACAAAATAGGTAAAACTAAACGGTTGAACCAGAGGGCGAGTTTTTTAGCGGATAGGATGAGTGGTGCATCTCAATTGATTTTGGTGCCAAGTTGCAACGGGTAATTGACATCCATAATATCATTTTCAATTATTTTTTTAGTGAATTGCACTGATTATGTGTTTGTGTGTAGTTTCCATTGGAATCTCACTGTTATTGAACCTCATAAGGAGATTGTTTACTTCTTGGATTCCCTAAGTCATCGCATTCGCGATCAGGATTGGAAATATATTGTGGAAATGTGAGTTCATATATTGTTTTTATTATGCAGTTAATTTAGTCATAAAACAATCATATATCAACTATATTATATGTATACATGAAGGGCGTTAAAATTGTTTAATTCAAACAAAGGAAGGAAAGGAAGAAAGAATGTACAATGGGACGTAATCAAGGTATGTGTACTTCTATTTCAATCAAATATTTTAATATGTATATTGGTCATTAACCATATGAATTGTCTTTAACGTAGGTTCCTAGGCAGCCAGATGCTAAACAATGTGGTTATTATGTAATGAGATTTATGAGATAAATTACTGAAGAAATTGCAACAATTGAAGGGGATGCATTGCGATCGATAGTAATATTATCTTTATTATCTCAAATAATTAGAAGTTATTTTGTTATCATTTTTTTCAATTAATTTTGTTTTGTTCTTTAAGATTATATAATTTATGTGTGTTCGCAGTTCACACAAGTGGAGTACTCTCAACAAGAAATTGATGAAGTGCGCTCTGAGGTAGCCGAATGCATACAAGATTATATTTATGAATAGGTATGTACAAGTTCCTTTTCTTATTATTATTTTTCTACTATTTCCAACAAATTTGGGTCAAATGTTTTATTTTGTGCATGACTATTACTTGGAGCTGTATTAATCTAATTTGTTTAATATTCTGTTGTTGTGTTTATTTATACCAACAGTTTAAATTTCTAGGAAGAGCCAAATCCATAAGCTGATAGCTAACATGATTGCTGTGAGCAAAAATGATTGTGACAGCTTATCTCAATGCATGTCGATAAGGTATGAATCAATTCAGCTGTAAGTGTTTTACAAAAGGACAAGCCATTTGCTGTAAGTGTTTTATCTCAATGCATATCTCAATGCTTATCAATTCAGCTTATCTCACTTGCTAAATCAATTCAGCTTATCTCACTTGCTGTAAGTGTTTTATCTCAATGCATATCTGAATGTTGTCGATAAGGTATCACTTGTTGTATAGAGTCATTTTACAAAAGAACTCAGCTGGTTGCTTGTTTTGTTTCAGACCAATTTCAGATGACAACATTGCATCTCTGTCGTACTATAATATAGTTGTATCATAATTATCTTCTAGATTCTTTTGTTCTTCTATTTTTAGTTGTGAATGGTCATTTTATATTTCTATTTGTTGTGACAATTCATATCCAAGGGAAGGAATCAGCATATGGTGTAAAGCTAAGGGGATTGTCTTCATCTGGTTGACTGCACTTGGATGAAACTAGCTGCTGGGGATATTTTGATGATGTTTATCTTTAGTTTCTGGTTCTTGATGTATATGATATTTTGATGATGTTATCTTAATTTGGACTAATACTGGAGATATTTTGATGTATGATATTTGCGGAGTTTGATGTATAATATTTGATGATATTTTGATGTATATATGATAGTTTGAAGTGTGTTTGCTCAATATTATTTAATTATTTAAATAATTTAATTTTTAAATGGTATTTGTTGTAAATTGTTGGCTGTCTCAACCAAAAGACAACGATTTTTATTTGTTGTCAAACTATTGTTTAAATCACACACAAACAACGGTTTAATACTATTGTTAACCTGTTGTCGATCACAATAAAAGATAACGATGAAAACTCATTGCTACACTGTTGTTATTGACTATAAACGATAACGGTTTGTACCTGTTAATGTTGAGCACCCCTTTTAACAACATGACCTTTAACAATAGTGTTTTTAGCCTACGACAACGTTGAACGCCCGTGGTTAATAAGCATTTTTCTTCTAGTGTTTTGTAAGAAATGTGACGAAAACGTAGTGGTATTCTTGTACTATACGTAGATAATTTATTGTTGATTAGCAACAATAACAAAGTATTATCAGACGTAAGGGTATGGTTGTCCAAACAATTGATATGAAGGACTTAAGAGAAGCAGGGCACATCCTTGGGGATCAAAGTTCTAAGGGATCACCAGAGAAGGATGTTCTGCATATCCCAAGCTTCATAGAAAGACACTATCCTAGCTCGTTTTAGCTCCTAGAAAGGATTTGTACTTTCAGCCGTGGAGCTACTGTATCTAAAGAGATGTGTGCTAAAACATCTAAGGAGATAGAGGAGGTGAAGGTGGTTCCTTATATATCGGTTGTAGGAAGCCTCATGTATGCTACAAACGAGACAGGATATCTGTTTTGCCGTGGGCATGGTTAGCAGATATCAGAGTAACCCAGGTCAAGGAAATTGGATTGCAATAAAAGCATATATTATAGTACATGAGAAGGACTAAGAATTATAAGCTGGTTTACCGAGCAGACCAATCTCCTGTGGGTTATACGGATACAGAATTCCAATCAGATAGGGGCAAATATAAGTAATCCTCGGGGTTTTATGTTTACTTTAGGAGGTGGAACCATAGTTTGGAAGAGTGTCGAGCAGCGGCTGTGTGATGGACTCCACCGTAGAAGCTGAGTATATGACAGCCTCTGAGGTGGCCGAGAAAGTTGTATGGTTCAGAAACCTCAAGATGGACTTAGATGTGATTCCTAGTTTACCCAGAGCTATCACAATTTGTTGTGATAACAGTGGTGCAGTTGCAAACTCGATGGAACCACGAGCCCATAAGGCGAGTAAACACATAGAGCGCAAGTACCACCCAGGAGAGGAAGTCGAGTCAAGTTAGGTCCTCTTGTATTTGATCCTTGTGTCTAAGTGTGCAGGAGCCTAGGAGCGCAGGAAGTCGAGCGGAAGATGCATCGATCGAAAAGGATAACACGGGAAGGGAGCCGACAAGCTCGATGCATCCGAGGGACGCGGAGTTCTGCGGAAGAGTATGTCCGTGGAGCGAGAATGACTCGCGCGACGTCCAAGGGACGAGAAGCAGGGGGGAAGCACGCTTGAGGAGAAGGCAAAAGGAGGATTCGAGTGAACCCCACTCTTGAAGGCCCGAAATCATCTAAGAAGGCCCGTTGGAGATTGGTCAACAAGGAGCTGACCAAAGTCACTCGGGCGCCCCTATGGTTTAGGGCGCCCGAGTTCTCGACCGCTTTTGTGCCTGAGGGCGCTCGAAAATGAGGGCGCTCCTATACACTTATACGCCCCTATTCCGGGGTGCCCCAGTGCACACAAGCGCTCGAGAATTGATTCCTATTCAAAACTTAGCCGTTTGCGAACGTTGCGAAACGGATAACTTTCAAGCCATGTATCAAGCGCCCCCAAGCACTTGGGCGCCCCTGTTGTGCCATGTCAGCATTCGGATAGAGTTGACCGGGACTATAAATAGGTCTCCAGAGCTTAGCTCCAAAACTGTAATTCATTGTACTTGAAATTCATTTCTTTTTTTCACTATTTTTTGAGTTCTTCATTTTGTAAAGAGGCTTCTTAGCCCCAAGGAGTTTATCTGGAGTTGACGCTATATTTTGTATTGAATTAGCAACCTTTCTTATTGCAAACCAAGTAAATTTGTATACCTCTTTTTCTTTTGTTTATTGCTTTAATGTTATTAATTTGTTTATGTTATTTGTGGAACTAATTGCTATCATTGATTAGTAAGAACAAAAGATAAGTTTTATTTGAAGGGGCAATTCATCCTCCTCTTGTTGACCGTACGATCATCGACAGTAAGTGTTGTCATTTTGAAGTATGAGAGTTAAAACTTTACAATGTTAGTGTGTTTGCCCTTCCCACGTGCTAGCCACAGTATCCGAGTTAATAATTCTATAATTTACTTCCTCTGTATTGATCCTGAGATGAATTAGCGGGAATATTACGACTAGCAAATCGCTTGTTCACGCCTTGAGAAGCAAATCTATATAAAGCTTTTATATATTTAGGTTTTTATTTAAAATTTATGCCTAAAATCTTCATTTATTATTATAACAATACGAAAATAAGAATGTTTTCTATATAAAAAAAATATGACGAGTGTTTCCTTTCAGGATTGTAATGACTAAGGGGCGTCTTTTTTTTATTTTATCCAGTTTTAGTAAATAAAATTGAGTAAATGAATAAACTTGAACGTAAATAAATTTGACTTGTTTACCCCCTACTAATTAGAAATAATTATAATCTAATTTTTTCTCAAAATTAATTAATAAATAATAATTGTGCTTACATTGAAAATGCATCTAACATTTAAAAAAAATATTCTTATAAAAAACTTAATTTTGCAATGTAAAAACCCAACTTCACAGATTTATTTAAAAACACAATACTGAAATAAAATTATTTTAACAATAAAAAATATTTAAATGCTATTTTATTTTTTAAAAAAAGAGATATCTTACTTGTTTTTATGATTTGATTTTTCCTTATAAAAATTCAAGGTTAAATTTTCGGTAAATTATAAAAAACTCCCTAAATCTCCTTTGATATTTATTTTCACTCTTCATTCCATAAATTTTTTTATTTATCAAATACAAAAAATATTATGATTTTTGTAAAATATTGTGATTTTTGTAAAATATTGTGATTTTTTATTAATAAATAAATATTAACTGGATTAGGTCTTCGGTAACCTCTGCGGCTTTCTGCCCAGTATGTTCCTTTCTTCCGGCTGGTTCCCAGCATCATTCCGCCTTTTGCTTTGCCCTTTTCACCGCCAATGGAAACCACGCGGAGTTCCAAAAGCAGCTCAGAACTCCGGTTGGAGAATCCCTTCTCCCTCAGGGTTGCACAGGTCTTCACGGGGTTTGGCATCGGCTGTGGGGTCGGCATAGGCGTCGGCCGACCTATATATCTAGGTAACGCCATACTTCCTTATGCCCTCCCACCGTTCTTGCTGATGGATCCGAGAAGGTTTTTGGAGGCAAAGTTCGGTCTATCGTCCGCCACCTGCGATGGATCGGATGCTGTTCGATCCCGTAGGGGTTTGATTCAGCGGCGTTGTTTTTTTTTTTTTGTTAATGTCTTTGTTTGGGGAAATTCTCGAAGTCTATCCGCATTGGGTTTTTCATGATTTCAAAATGTGTTATTTTGTTGATTCCCTATCGTTACCATCATGATTTAGCAGTTTTATCTTCTTAATTTTCACATTTTTATGAAGTTCTGGGTGTGCATGAGTGAAGCTGTGGTCTTTGATGATAACAGAAATCTCTGACATTTAAGTTCACAAAAAAATGGTTAGCCTGATGCAGTGAGAATTACAGAACTAACTCCTTTTGAATGCCGTGGGTTATTCTCACAAAAAAATGGTTAGCAGATTTAATGAGGTTTTTCCGACCTCGGGCGACCGGCCCAACCTCACGGAAGTTTCTCACCGACCGCTAGGGTAAATCGGGAAGCACTCACGGTGGACGGTCTAGAAGCCTAGCGTCCCAAGGTTTGCGCCTCATTTAGAAGAAAAATTGCTACAATACGTCATAGTTGAGGATCGAACCGCGAATGTTTGAGATAGCGACTAGTCGCCCTACCGCTGCACCATAGCCCCGGAGGCAACCTGTTTCTATATTGAGTTTGGAAGGAATGATGACCTACTGATGTTAATGAGTACCTACTAATGGCATTGTTCATCATCAGTGCTTTTCTAGCAATATTAATGTCAACAAGCAAACTTGCAGGTGCAATACCATCAATTCAGCATGTCTTGACGGCTGCTAGAGGTGCAACCGATGCTTTTTCTGGAGTTGGAAGACACGTTAATAATTCTGTAAGGGCAATCCATAAATTGTTGTGCATGTAGATTCTTTTCTAACAAACTATTTCTGCAAGGACGATCCATAAATTGTTGTGCATGTAGATTATTTTCTAACAAACTATATTGATTTCTCCTTTGTGCTGTTAGCTGAGGAAGTTGGGCCTGAAGAACATTGAAGTTGGTGTTGGTTGCGGAGTAGGTGTAGGACATGGCTTTGGTGTAGGTATGTGTCTTATCAGTGTTCTTTTCAATAAGAACTTTAAAAGTAGGTTGTGAACCTTGTGCTTGTGTTTCTTCTGTTAGTTATCAGATCTTCCTATTATTGACAATTTTATAGATGTTAATTTCCTACTTAACTATGTATCTAGTTCTTTAATTCTCTGTTAGATATATATCTATCCTGAACTTCACCTTCTGACATGACCTTGAGATTCTAGAGAAATTGGATTGATAGTAGAGTTTTTCTTTTTAATTATTTTGAGGCACAAACTTCTTTAATTTCTCAGGAAAAATGAATACACCTGATCACTGTTTCTAAATGACAATTCTTTACATTAATATTGCCTTTCCATCCTTTCATGATCAAAATAGTATTCCTGCCACTTACTTTTAGATGAATGGTTTTCTAAAATGGTCACTGTATCTTTTTGTTGTTTCCATTTAAGTGATTCATTGAAACCTAAAGTTTCTGAAAATCCATCCTTATTTTTTGTTATTTCCATATAAGGGATTCGTTCAGACCTAAAGTTTATAAAAATGGCAGTAATTGTTTGTTTATCTTGTGGCAGGACTTGCCTTGAAGCATGGAATGGTTAACCGGATCCAAAATAGTTTTGGGGTATCGTCTAATATTTCTATGATTATATATTTTACATTTTGGCGCTTATATTTCTTGCTTTGAAAGCAACTTATGTTCTCAGGAAGTGTTTGAGAAGGTTATGATAAATGTAGGAAGTATGCCTGTCTTAGCTTCCATCCAAGGCACCATCTCTGGACCTGGTAAACGCATGGCGAACGCCCCAAGTGGAACTCCTGCTGGGAATGCAGAAGTCTCAAGTGACAAGGTGTCAGATTGCAAGTTTGGAAATACTTATACAGGACCTACTGAAGGAGTTATGCATAGTTCATATGCATCCAAAGAGCAGGTACCAGAAAGATCAATTACAAGTCACACTGAAAGGGTGATCAACAATTTCTTGCAGGAGTCCCTTTTCAAGGATTCTGAGATGAAAGTTAATGAAGTGGTAACCTGTCTACAATTTAGCAGATACTAGCTGTTTCTTAACACATGCTATTTGTCGGTTGATTGTAAATTGAATAGATTTTGGAGTAAAAATTTGACATTTGCTACTTAAACATTTTTGTAGTCCAGATGTTGAATAACCTGTTGAAAACTCCCACAAATTTAAGCATATGCTCAGGCGCTAACTTTTCTTCATCTTCAGGTTGGAAATTTGCACTTGGAAAACAATGTTCTTAAAGTGGCAAGTAATTGACTCTTCTTCTTGTTTTAGCCACTTTATCGCTTGCTAAATAATCAGAGACTACCTGCACACTTATTAATTGTGAATTGTTGTATATATTAATGTTTCTTTTTATGATTAATAACGATAAAATTTATTTTAATAACTGTGTAGTTTTTTCTCATCAGCTGCTGACCCACCAGAGAGACATTGAAGAGTTGGTCGAGGTGAATCAGAGACTGCAACAGATACTCGTGGAGGATTTGAAAATTTCACCTTCCAAACTACAAATCAAGCCCAGCAATAAATCAAATGATCAATACCCATGTTCCGATTGTTTTGAATGCCGAAGGAGAAGAAAAAGGACGAGAAATTAGGATTGTATCATACCTCTCAGTTGCGTTTACGATGATAATGAAAGTGCTTTTTGGATTTCACATAACAATGTTGTTTTCATTTTTAAAAAATATATGATACCTCTTGCGATTCAATTAATTCTAGAGGTACACGATTTGGTCCCATGAACCACCACTCGTTAAATTCGGAAAGTATAGGTGGGTCCTCACGAGATGGACTGATGGTTAGTGCATGAGTATTGTCATCAAGAGGTCTGGGAGTTAAATCCTGGCAAAGTCAATATGTCCACCCTCTCCATGCGTTAGTCACAGCATTCGGGCTAGTAGCCCTCGTGATTTACCTCCTCCGTGTTGACCCTGAAACAGGTTGGTGGGGGCGCTGGGGGCGAGCGATTCGTCTTTTGCCATCGGAAAGTGTAGGCGGGCCATAGAGAGGTCCCCAGCTTCAACACTACTCTGTGGGTGTGTAGACAATCCGGCTTCAAGAATTGGTCATCCGATAAATCCAAAAAGTATAAGTGTGCCACGAAGAGGTCCCTAACTTCACCACCATTTCGTAGGAGTTTAGAAATGCCTAAGATTCAAATCCTCACTGCATGGGAAGAGTCCTGGTGTTTTACCATTGTACCATGCCCGAGGGGGTGACAATATTATTTTTGTTTTTGTTTTGGTAATCTAGGTATCCATCTCATACTATTCGACTAATTTTGGAGGTGATCGGGCTGACCTTATAAAAAGTTTTCCATATTACAGTAAATTGGGAAGCGCAAATGAGTCTTAACGAACGACTAGCGTCATAAGTTTTTTAAACTCCGTAGATGTAATGTGTTTTAAGTGAGATTTGAACTCTCACAATATCGCCGAGGGTAACTGTCATGCCCGGATACAAGTGGAGTCTTTGATCCAATATAAAATCGGACAACATCTCCCCCTATACGACAGACAATTTAGAATACACATACAATACACGCAATATAATAATTAGCCTCAGACCTCAAAGTAAGAAATATATAATAAAGAAATAAATGCATCACGGTAATAAAACCATAGTACTCCCCTGAAATGCCCTCTGAGCAGGCGCGCAGCAAAGACAATACACATGAAGTCCAACAGAGGACTCAAAAATATAAAATCACATTAAAATGCACAAAATACAAGTCCACAGCACAAATCCAATACAAAACACGAAGTATGCTATGAAAGTAATAAAGGCACTTGGAGGCACCCAAATCTGGACTCGAAGGGATCTGGGACTAGCAACTGGGCTCCTCCTGGCGATCTATCAACCTGAAACAAAAATATTGTGACGGGTGGTGAGTCCAAGTGGACTCTGTAAGCATAGAGAGAGATATGCATGACATAATAAATAGTTGAATAAACTATATAGAAACAATAGAATACAGTCTCAAAGAAAATATCAGAATATGCATAATTGAAAATACCAAATGAATGTACATACTAGAAATCAACCTATCCTGAATCATATAAGGGTGCGTATCATATGAGCAGGTGCAAGGTCATCAAACCAAACATATAATATCTCTTGTATGCTCATGTCAAACATATGCAACAATCACAATCAAATGCATAATGCATCATATGCATATGATAAAATGACATGGCCACTCCTGACGTCAATCAAGCCACCGAGGCATGTCATATGTGTCAGCCGAGTGGGTAGGGTTGTGACACTGTACGCACTCTACCACCATTGCTCCTGAGTGACCGAGTGGACAGGATGCTGGTGGAGTAAACACTCCGCCCCATGTACATTTGGGAGATATTGATAGATCGATCTGGCATGCTAGAGGGGGGGTGAATAGCACTTTTTCGGTCGTTTCTTTACAAAGTCGTTAGCGCAGCGGAAACAATAATATGCAAAGAAAATATGAACAATGCTAACAACCAAACGTTTACTTGGTATCCACCCAGATGGGTGACTAATCCAAGGATCTGCGCCGTACACCACTTCCACTATGAAAAATTCTCCTTCAGGTGGAGAAACCTTTACAGTGGTGATCTTCCTCTTTACAGAATGCAGTAGAATAAGAGAGAGGAAGTAGAGAACACTTTATAGATGAGCAGCACTTCGTTGTCGTACGGAACCGTACCGCCCACGTGTAAAAAGGTCCTCCTTTTATAGGAGAACAGGACAAACTCGCAGTCTGTCCAGACCCGCACCAGTCGACTGCCCCTGGGGCAGTCGACTGGTCTAGCATTAATTGCTAGCTAACGGCTAGTTTCGGGGTGTTACCAGTCGACTGCCCCTGGGGCAGTCGACTGGTCTGAGGCTGAAAACTCTCTGTGAGTTTTGGCAGTCGACTGCCCTCTGGCCAGTCAAGTGCCCTGCCTCTCAGCTTAGTTTCAGCCACTCTGAACCTTCTCCTTCACGTATGCCTTCAGGTCCACTCCCTTGGCTCACCCCTTGAAGTCATCTTTCTCTGGCTCTCGTCCCTCGGATGCGCACACAAGCCTTCTTTGGCTTGCCTCCATGCCACCCTTCACGTATGCCCTTGAAGTCCACTTCCCGGCTTGCCCTTGGAGTCCTCCTCCCTCGGCTCTCGTCCCTCGGATTTGTTCACCATGTGTGATCCTCCAAGTCCTGTAAACTCAATCACACACATTAAATACAACATAACACTCTAACTTTAAACATATTCACACACACACATCAAAACTATGATCTTCCAATCATTTTATAGCCGATTGCCTCAACAATCTCCCCCTTTTTGATGTGTGACAATATGTTTAAGTTTAGAGATAAATAACAGCCAACAATAACAGTAACAAAAGATAGCAATTGAAAAACATAAGACATAGCAAGCCTAAGAGGTAACCTCCCCCTTAATCCATGTCTTCTCCTATTTTCAATTCTACTCATGATCCAAGTTAAGTTTCCACTCAACACTAAACAACATTAAAAATGTAAGACATATTAACACCTAAGAGGTAACCTCCCCCTTAATCCATGTCTTCTCTCATTTTTAATCATCCAAGGTCTAAGTTAGACAAAAATACCTTAAACCATCCATTTCAAGTCAAAATTCTAACTTAAACCACTCATTCTCCCCCTTTGACACCATCAAAATGATTGCCTCAAGCAACCCAACTTTATGGCATCAAATGAGAGAAAGTTGGATTTTTGAAAAAAAATATCAGAATCTGACAACAGGCGTGCTAGTCGACTGCCACACTATCAGTGGCAAGTTTCAGCCTTTGTGCCGAAATTCAGAAACTCCCAGAAAAATCTAGAAAATTCCAAAAATTTTAAAAATTTGCAGACATGTTTGAAATGATATACTTTATCAAGGAAAAATGTTAGCCCTTATAAAATTTCAAATATGCTTGACTTTTGATAAAAACTCAAAATCCTTGAAAACTTCTAATTTTTGTACCAAACTTACAATCTAATTTTGCAATTATAAAACTTTTAAAAGCATGACAAAGCATATAAAGCATAAAATGGTTTTCAAAGGTTTAAAATGTCCAACTATGATCTTTTGGGCAAAGTGCCCATTGATTAAACACTTATCTTCCCCATAGTTGGTCTAGTTTTCATATGTTGATACTTCTAATGGTTCAACAATGTGCCACAAGCATAAGTGAGCCAAATGTATCACCCTAATGGATCAAGCACCCTTTTTCAAATCTAATATCTTAAAGTTCATCCTATACTTCCACAAAACACATTCCAAGGCCTCTTCTTAAGGATGTAAACTCTGATTCGGGAAGAGGCTTGGTAAAGATGTCGGCTAGGTTCGACTTTGATTCAACATAGTGTAGTTCTATGTCTCCCCCTGCCACATGTTCTAATGAAGTGATGTTTCACTTCAATGTGTTTTGTCCTAGAGTGGTGAACCGGATTTTTGGTTAAGCTGATTGTACTTACATTATCACACAAGACTTTGACCTTGGTATAATGTAACTCATAATCTTCTAAGATGTGCATGATCCAAAGGAGTTGGGAAACACACCCACCCATTGCCACATATTCCGCCTCCGTTGTTGATAGGGCAACGCATAGTTGTTTCCTACTACTCCAACAAACTAAGGAAGACCCAAGGAATTGACACCCTCCACTAGTACTCTTCCTATCTAGCTTACAACCCGCATAGTCGGAGTCAGTGTATCCAATAAGATCAACACTAGGGGTTCTTGGATACCAAAGCCCGACATTGAGGGTACCTTTGACATACCTTAGGATCCGCTTGACTACAACCAGATGGGACTCTTTGGCACAAGATTGGTACCTTGCACACATACCTACCGCAAAAAGTATATCGGGTCTACTAGCGGTTAGGTATATTAGGCTACCAATCATGCACCTATATTGCTTAGAGTCTACCATTTTACCTTCAAGGTCACTATCCATTTTCACATTGGTTCCTATGGGTGTAGATGCTACCTTAGCATTTTCTTAACCAAATTTCTTTAACATTTTCTTAGCATATTTGGTTTGAAAAACATGTGTTCCTTCATTAGTTTGCTTAACTTGAAGGCCTAAAAAGAAGGTTAACTCACCTACAAGACTCATCTCAAATTCATCTTCCATACACTTGATGAATTCTTGTAAAAAGTTATTATTTGTTGACCCAAAAATGATATCGTCTACATAGACTTGGGCAACAAATATCTCCTTGTCCTTAGATTTTAAGAACAAAGTAGGGTCAATTGTTCCTCTCCTAAACCCCTTAGACATTAGAAATGAAGAAAGTCTTTCATACCAAGCCCGGGGAGCTTGTTTCAATCCATATAAGGCTTTTCTTAATTTGTAAACGTGTCTTGGATAATTAAGGTCCTCAAACCCGGGGGTTGTTCTATATAAACCTCTTCCTTAATGATCCCATTAAGGAATGCCGACTTCACATCCATTTGGTGAAGTGTGAAACTCATGTGAGTGTTGGGACCGGGTGCATGTTGACATGGATGCAGGTTCGTAATTTTATAAAATAATTACGTGCAGCGGAAGATTTAGCATAAATAATTTATCAAATTATTTTAACCACACATCTAGCATGCAACCTTATATTGTGTAGACATGATCATATATTACAATTTTGCAGAAAGTAAACTAATTTACTTAATACCTCGCGTAACTCGAAGGAAGGGACGAGATCCAACCGTAGCGTCCCTTGGAAGCTCCGCCTCTATTCGCGTCCACGCTGAGTTTTCTTCGGGATGACTTCGCAAAGCCACGAGTTTCGTGCCGACAAGAACTACTAGATTCTCCAAAGGCACGACAAGAATACCAAGAGAGAGATGGAAAGACTAACCACCAAACAAAGAACGGAATCAAAATTCCGGGAAGAAGGAAGGAGTAGCGCCCGCTTCTTCTTCTTCTTCGGCAGCTTCTTGGTGGTGGTTGAAGCTCACGGCAAAAGGGGTTCTCCTTTTAGGGCCGGCGGCACTAGAGGAGGGAGAGGGAGAGAAGGAGAGAGAGAGAGGGCTTATTTCTAGATCTCTTGGATTGATTTCCAAGCCTTGCCTTGGTTCCTTTATATAGTAGCCTCTCAACCGCCAAGTCTCCTTTTTATGGAATAAATTTTCATAAGAAATTTATCATATAAATTTTTCTATGAATTATTCCATCATGCCAAGTTTTTATCATAATTTAATTTATAATAAAAACAACCATGGCTTCCTTTTCTTTATGGAATAAAATTTCATAAGAAATTTATTATATAAATTTTTCTTATCATGGAAAATCAATTCATAATTGATTTTATAAAATAAACTAAACTATTCAAGTTTATTTTAATTTCCATGAAAATAATAAACTAAAACCTTGGTTTATAAAATTTATATATTATCCATGATTTTATAAAACAAACCACGCTTGGTTTATTTTATAACTTGAACCAAACAATTTGGTTCTCCCTTTTGATGTGGCCGGCTAAACAAAGAGGGTGGGGACCCTGTTTGGCCGGCCAAACCCAAGCCAAGACCATATGAATTAAACTCATTTAATTCGTCCAATAAGTCTTCAAAAGACTTAGCCATTTTATGCTTCCGATGCGTCTCTGAAAAATTCAGATTCGACTTATCTCTCTTGATCGAAAAATCTAATTTTCAACTCATTTTAAATCCCTCGGATTACTCGTAGTGCGTGTGACTAAATAGGCTTTCGATTTATGTTGGTCGTCTATAATTTACCAATCATAGAACGATCATGAGTGGCACCTAGTAGTACATCATGATCCCCAATTAATCGAAAGATCAACGGTTGACCTCAGAAATGATTCTGAAACCCTTCAGCAGCTATAATGAATCGTGCCCCATTCCCTTCACCATCTTATACCCACTTGGTTCAGGACATGGTCTATGTGTGTCAGTCCCCACTAGGCCGACTACGTCACACCTAGCCCAAGTAACATTTTCTCGTCCTACGGATTCTAATTACTCTCATGTATCTAAGAGATCCATACTCTGAACATGTCATGCTCTGGCCAGAGACTTCGAGTAACAATCCTACGACAGGCCTTGGGTATACATCTCCTCGCAAGGAGTGGTGAATCCTTTGTAGGCTGTTCAAATATCTTCGGGCACTTTGGCTTATACCCAATCATCCTGGGTCCACACCTCTTTGGAGATACTTGCTTAAGATGTCAAAGTATAAGTCTCCATGACCAAGATGACTTGAACACCGCAAGTCAAAGGAACATCGCACTTAAGCTGCAGTAAAACTTCACTGACATGTCTATATGTAGACTACCATATGAAGTTTTACAGCCAGTCACTCCAATGAACTAGTTCCCTTAACTAGCATTCATGTTTATCTCCGGACATCCCAATGTCACCAGCCAGTGAGAATCAGCTGATTAGAAAATAACCCATGCTAGTCTCAACAGAATTGATAGTGTCCATTTTTATCAATTCATCGACTAGGGACAATTTCAATACTTCACAATTGCACATGTAGAGATAATCACTATTTGTGAATTCATCACAAATTTCTCTCATGCTGTGAATTGTATTCGGACATTCAGTAAAATGAGTTTAAGATCTCAATCAAATCACCACTACATGTATACTCAAATAGTGAATCATAATTTATTAAAATAAATGATTACAATCATAAGGCGATTGCCTTAGGACACTTCTTCATATTACTAACANCTTTGTTGCAGAAAAGGAGAAGAAGAAGAGGAAGGAGAAGAAGAAGGTGGTCTACTCCTCCTCATCAGATTCAGAGGAATCCAGCGCCTCCATGGATAGCGACCAAGAGGCATTCATGGTAAGAAAGATGCGTAAGGCTTTCAGAAATTTTTCTAACAAATCATATGCTAGAAAAGGGTCCAAAGGGAAGGGTAAGGCCAAGGACATTATATGCTACAACTGCCACCAAGAGGGGCACATGAAGAACGAGTGCCCTCAATTGAAGAGAAGAGATGACAAGAAGGAGGAGAAGAAGAAAGGTGACAAGAAGAAGTCAAAGGGAAAGGAGAAGGGTGCCACCAACTTCAAGGCAACCTGGGATGATCCATCATCCTCAAAGGTAGAAGAAGAGCAAGTTTCCCACTTTGCTCTCATGGCGATGGAACATTCAGATTCATCAGATGATGAAAGAAACTCAAGCAGTGATGAGAGTGACTCCTCCTCCTCATTATCCGAGTCAGAAGCTTCGGTAAGTGAGGTATACCACTTACCCTTCTCTACATTAGTTAAGATTATTTCTAGCACTAACATGGACTTAGCTAAGGCTAGAAGTAAGATTAAGGATCTAAAAGAAGAGATTATCATGCTTAGAGTAGAATCTACCAAACTTGAAGAATTTGCATGCTAGTTCTATTACATCACATGCTTCACATCTTAAAACTGAAAATAGGGAACTAAGGAAAAAGATAGATGACCTCACAAAGGCACTTAGGAAATTCCAAGTAGGATCTAGCAACCTAGATATGATAATCAACAGTCAAAGGGTCGTTTACAACAAGGCCGGTTTGGGATATAGGCCAAAGACAAAGGAAGTGACTTTTGTATCACTCATGGGTAGGATTGGTGCATCTAGGAGACTAGGGGCTAAGGGAAACACCAAGAGGGCATGTGTACCTACAAGATTTTTAAATGATGTTTATGGATCAAAGATTTGGGTACCAAAAGAGTATGTTTTTCATGTTGTATAGGTAAAGGTGAAGGAGGCCTCAACTATGTGGATAGTAGATAGTGGATGCTCAAGACACATGACCGGAGATGTGAGCAAGTTCACTACTATTAGCTACTTAAAAGAAGAGACGGTCTCCTTTGGAAATAGTGGAAAATTGAGAATCATTGGTAGGGGCACCATTGAGGTATCTCCCACAATTTCTATACATAAGGTACTCCTAATTAAAGATATGAAGTTTAACCTACTTAGTATAAGTCAGTTATGTGATGCAGGCTTTAGAGTTGAATTTCATGCTAGAAAGTGCATAATTAAACATAATGAATCAAATAATGTCATACTAGAAGGGTTTAGAGAGACAAATTTATATTATCTTGATCTTGCTTATGCTACTAACAATGTTGCTAAGTGTTTCATGTCTAAAGAAGAAGAAGGGTGGTTGTGGCACCGGAGGCTTGGACATGTCAACATGAGAAGCATTGCAAGAGTGGCTAAGGAAGAGTTGGTGAAGGGGCTACCAATGATCAAATATGAGAAGACCAAATTGTGTGATGCATGCCAAGAGGGTAAGCAATCAAAATCATCACACAAAGGTAAAACCCTAACCACTACCACTTTACCATTAGAGCTTTTGCATATAGATCTATTTGATTGTCATAGTACTCCCTCACTTGTAGGGAGTAAATATTGTCTAGTGATAGTAGATGATTTTTCTAGGTTTACATGAGTTTACTTTATGAAACATAAGGATGATACCCTAGAAATTTTTATAGGATTTAGCAAAAGGGTAGAAAACGAAAAACACCTCAAAATAAACCGAATTAGGAGTGACCACGGTGGGGAGTTTTAAAATTCAAGTTTCACACAATTTTGTGTCGAAAATGGATACAAGCATGAATTTTCATGCCCAAGGACTCCTCAACAAAATGGGGTAGTTAAGGGGAGAAACCGAGCCTTACAAGAAGCTGCTAGGACTATGCTTAATGCATATTCCCTTCCTAGCTACTTTTGGGCCAAAGCGGTTAACACCGCTTGCTATATTCAAAATCGAGTGTTGGTACATAGGTTCCTAGGAAAAACACCTTTTGAATTATGGAATGGGAGAGTACCACAAGTCCATTACTTTAGGGTCTTTGGATGTAAAGTGTATATCTTAAATACCAAAGATGACCTAAGGAAGTTTGAGTCAAAAGCCGATGAAGGAATTCTAGTTGGGTACTCATCCACTAGTAGGGGCTATAGAGTTTACAACAAGAGGACAAAAGTGATTGAGGAGTCCTCAAATGTTAAGTTTGATGAAACAACAAGTACCTACCCTAGAAAAACCTCAATTGATAAGGATATGGAAGAAGTCCAACCCCTTGCCCAAAGAATCTAAGATCTACATTTGGAGGGCAATGATCAAGGGGGAGTAAGAAGTACCCTAGAGGATGAGGAAGAAGGAGTAAATGAACCCACAACCTCTAGGCCCTTGAGACATCACCAAGATCACCCTATTGACCAAGTAGTAGGTGATGTAACTCAAGGAGTAAGGACTAGGTCCTATTTTAGGGATCACACTAGTCAGATAGCTCTAATCTCTCAATTAGAACCCAAATCTATTGATGAATCATTGGGAGATGTGGATTGGGTCTTAGCCATGCAAGAAGAGCTAAATCAATTTAAGAGAAGTGAGGTTTGGGAGTTGGTTCCTAGGCCCAATGATTGCACCATTGTAACCACAAGATGGGTCTTTAGGAACGAGCTAGATGACCAAGATAAAATTACTAGGAACAAAGCTAGATTGGTAGCTAGGGGGTTTAACCAAGTTGAGGGATTAGATTATGATAAGACTTATGCCCCCGTAGCTAGATTAGAATCTATTAGAATTCTACTAGCCTATGCCGCTCACATGGGTTTCACACTTCACCAAATGGATGTGAAGTCGGCATTCCTTAATGGGATCATTAAGGAAGAGATTTATGTAAAACAACCCCCCGGGTTTGAGGACCCTAATTATCCAAGACACGTTTACAAATTAAGAAAAGCCTTATATGGATTGAAACAAGCTCCCCGGGCTTGGTATGAAAGGCTTTCTTCATTTCTAGTGTCTAAGGGGTTTAGGAGAGGAACAATTGACCCTATATTGTTTCTAAAATCTAAGGACAAGGACATATTTGTTGCCCAAGTCTATGTAGACGATATCATTTTTGGGTCAACAAATAATGACTTCTTACAAGAATTCATCAAGTGTATGGAAGATGAATTTGAGATGAGTCTTGTAGGAGAGCTAACCTTCTTTTTAGGACTTCAGGTTAAACAAACTAATAAAGGTACACATGTCTTTCAAACCAAATATGCTAAGGAAATGTTAAAGAAATTTGGTTTAGAAAATGCTAAAGTAGCATCTACACTCATAGGAACCAATGTAAAAATGGATAGTGATTTTGAAGGGAAAATGATAGACTCTAAACAATATAGGAGCATGATTGGTAGCTTACTATACCTAACCGCTAGTAGACCCGATATACTCTTTGCGGTAGGTATGTGTGTAAGGTACCAATCTTATGCCAAAGAGTCTCATTTGGTTGTAGTCAAAAGGATCCTAAGGTATGTCAAAGGTACCCTCAATGTTGGACTTTGGTATCCTAGAACCCATAGTGTTGATCTAATTGGATACACCGACTCGGACTATGCGAGTTGTAAGCTAGATAGGAAGAGTACTAGTGGAGGGTGTCAATTTCTTGGGTCTTCCTTAGTTAGTTGGAGTAGTAGGAAACAACCATGCGTTGCCCTATCAACAACGAAGGCAGAATATGTGGCAATGGGTGGGTGTGTTTCCCAACTCCTTTGGATCATGCACACCTTAGAGGATTATGAGTTACATTACACCAAGGTCAAAGTTTTGTGTGATAATGTAAGTACAATCAACTTGACCAAAAATCTGGTTCACCACTCTAGGACAAAACACATTGAAGTGAAGCATCTCTTCATTAGAGACCATGTGGCAAGGGGAGACAGAACTACACTATGTTGAATCAAAGTCGAACCTAGCCGACATCTTTACCAAGCCTCTTCCCGAATCAGAGTTTACATCCTTAAGAAGAGGCCTTGGAATGTGTTTTGTGGAAATGTAGGATGAACTTTGAGATATTAGATTTGAAAAAGGGTGATTGATCCATTAGAGTGATACATTTGGCTCACTTGTGCTTGTGGCACATTGTTGAACCATTAGAACTACCAACATATGAAAAATAGAACAACTATGGGGAAGGCTGTTGTGGCAATCTGTGATCCGGAGTGATCATATGTTTTGATGTTTGGGCAAAGGGTTTAAGTTAGGCTGTCTCTTGTGTACTAATATGTGTATGTGAGTGTGCAGGTTGTACAGGTTTACACATATTGACTTGGCTGGACGACTTCGGTATGGTGAAGGGTTGCATGGAGACAAGCTGGAGGCTTGTGTGCACCCGAGGGACCTGATATAGCAGGGATGATGAGCTGAGGGGCACGGACTTCGAGGCATACATGAAGGATGGCATGGAGACAAGCTGGAGGCTTGTATGCATCCGAGGGACGAGGGCCAAAGATGAAGAGGGCGCGAAGGCAATAGTCAAGGCTACTGGTGAAGAGTCAGCTGAGGCAAGGGACAAGAGCCGAGAGAGGAGGACTCCAAAAGCAAGCCGAAAAGTGGACTTCAAAGGGCACACGTGAAGGGTGGCATGGAGGCAAGTCGAGGACTTGCATGCGCATCCGAGGGACGACAGCCGGTGGAAGAGGACTTCAAGGGGCAAGCAAAAGGAGTGGACCTGAAGGCACGCGTGGAGGAGGGTCAAGAGAGTGAGTAGGAGTGCTGTTGTAAACTGGGCAGTCGACTGGGGGTTGTCCAGTCGACTACCAAAACTCACAGTAGGTTCTGGACCCTGGACCAGTCGACTGCCATTTTGGTAGTCGACTGGTAAGTCACCAGAATTCGAACGTTGGGATGTCAACGATCGAATCTGGGTGGTGGTAGTCGACTGCCCTGGGACCAGTCGACTGCCAGCGGGTTTTCCAGCCCGAGTTCTATTTAAAGAGGACTCGGTTAGGGCTGGTTTTCTTGACGAAACAAGCTTGGTTAAGGCTTGTTAGTAGTCTCTTGAGTCCAGATCTTGTCAAGGTGATTGTGGCGAGGTTTCTCCACCCACAAGGAGCGACGAGGACTAGCCGGAGGTTATCCGAGGAGTGATCCACCGACGGATTCTTGGATTAGTCACCCGGCCGGGGTGGATACCAAGTAAATCGGTTTGTTAGCAGTGCTTCCTTTATTGTTTGTATTTATTATTATTGTTTCCGCTTGTGCATACTAACAACGTAGGAAGAACAAGCCGAAGAATCGCTATTCACCCCCTCTAGCGGACATAATCGATCCTACAATTGGTATCAGAGCGAAGGACCGCTCTTGATCGGACTAACCGCCGAGGGAGCACACGCTAGAGGAAGAAGAAAATGGAAGACAAATTTGGGGAAGACATTTACACTCCACCGCCCTACGATCATGAAGACTTCGACTTTTGGAGGGCAAGGATCGAAACTTGGTTCGGAATGGAGTGGGCATGTAGAATTGCGTTTGAGGAGCCCTTCGAGATTCCAAAGGATAAGCACGAGAAGAAGCTTAGGCCTAGATATTGGAATCAAGAGCAACAAGATCAAGCAAGGTTGAATAAAAAAGTAATTGATATATTGCTTAACATCTTGCCTACTAATGTTTTGAATGGTGTAGGAGCATACGAAAATGCACACGATCTATGGAAAAAGGTAGAAGAAATCCATAATAACCCTACACGAGATCAATTAGTGGAAGAGGCCGAGGAGGTAAACTCAATAGCCCAAGAAGAGGAGAAAAAGGAAGAAGAATCATCTACCTCCTCAAGTAAAATGGAAGAAGAAAGTGAGAGGTCCTTCACCTGATATAGAGAAGAAGAAGAAGAAGTATCAATTTCAAGAATTGAGGGGGAGGAGAGATCCATTTCCATACCGGAGCAAGAAAAAGCTCCAACCTCCACCAAAGCCAAGACCAAGGACCATATCACATGCTTTGGATGCAACGAAAAGGGGCACTACAAGGACAAGTGCTCGAAAGGTAAGAAGGAGGTACTCTTTAAACCCGGGTCCATTCAATTTAGATCTAACATGAATTGTAGGAATAGAGAAGCCCAAGAAAAGAAAAAGGAGATTCGATGCTTCACATGTGGAGAGTTAGGGCACTACCACACCAAGTGCCCTAGAAAAGGTGAACTAAAGAAAATGGAGCACTTGAGGAGATGGGAGAAAGAAGAAAGGAAGAGGAGAAGAAGCCCACATCAAGGAGGAACTCCAAAGGTAAGGAAGGTAACTCCTAACCCTAAGCCAAAATGTAATTCTAATTCAAGTTCCTCCATGCATGATAAAAATAGAATTAATTATACATCCATGCATGCTAGGATTAATGAAAATTGCTTAATGGTGCACAATTTCATATTTAAATATAATGATAGGAGTAGGGTTAACAAGGTACATCATAACCCTAGGAAAAGCATACATCATGATCAACCTAGGACCTTTGTACCTAAGGAACAAGGCACTAAGCCCAAGAAGGGAAGGAATGTGCCTAGAAAGGAGGGTAGGTCTAGGAATGTCCAAAGTGGACATATGGATTCTAGGTTTAGGAACCTAGAAAGGGAAAATCAAGCTTTAAGGGAAAAGCTTGATAGGTTAGAGAAAATCCTAGAGAGATTCACTATTGGATCTAAGGGTTTAGATATGGTGTTGGGTGGTTTAAACCGCACCAATGATAGATCGGGGTTGGGATACCGGTCTAAGAACTCCCATGCCAAGGGAAAGAAATATGCTAGGGTAGCATATGATTATGGCAAGAAGGGGGAGTCCAAAAATGGCAAAGGGGTGCCATTTAAAGGAGAAAGAAATGACTTAACCAAAGACAAGGTGTCTAAGGTTAAGAGGGTTGAGTTTGTAGGCCAAGAGTCACCGGTGGAACACCGATGTGGCCTAATGATGGTTGAGTCACCTAGGGAGGTGGCTAGGGCTAAAAGCTCAATGGGGAGCTCTAGGAGCCTTTGGGAAATATGGTGAATGGATCTTTGGAGGGTTCCTCCTAGAGGTCTAGTTGGACCATGGAGTGTGCCAAAGGAATTGGAGACTGACTTGAGTCTCAATTCTTGGGTTTTGGCACGGTGTTTTTGAGTTTCATGCATGGAAATGTGACATTGGGGTTATATTGCATGAAAATTAGTTTTTGGTGTGTAATTGCCATATAAATCAATGCTAGGGATGCATTGTGGGTCGGCATGGGCAGAGACATCAAGGGGAAACCAAAACTAGGACTTTTGGTTAAGGTTTGAGTGAACCTTTTTGCTAGTTTTTGGGTTTTATGTCAAACTTGGGAATGGTGATAGATACATTTTGGAGTGTATTTTTCTCAAGTAGATATGGGTACAACAAACCTCTCCACAAAATTTGGAAATTTTTGGAGATTTATGGAATTTCTGGCGCATTTCTGAATTTCGTCAGAAAGGTTGAAATTCTGGTTTTAGAGTATCAGTCGACTGCCCTGGGGGGCAGTCGACTGGTCAAGGCTGATTTTTGTATCAGCAGCTGGTTTTGGGTCCAAATGATGCAAAACAAGTGTATGGGGGGCTAGTACACATTGTTTATGGTCATTGGGGATTAAAAGAACCGATAATTGGGATATTGTTGGGTTCTTTTTGATGTTAGGCAAAGGGGGAGAAGTGTTGAGTTTAAGTTGGGAAACCAAACACACCTTTGCTAGAAACCCTAGGTTTAGGGTGAGTTGAGATTAAGGGGGAGCATGGTTGCTCCATTCTTAGCGTAAGAGGAACCTTGGAGAGGTTCTTAAAAAGTCTTTGTAAGTCCAATAGAGAGGGAGCTTTGGAGAAGCTTTAAAAAGCCCGTTTTGGTGAAAATTCCTAACTTGGAGGGTTAGGTGTGGGGAGCCTTGGGATAGGTTTTAAAAAACCCATTTCGGAAATTCCTAACCTGGAGGGTTAGGTGTAGGATGCCTTGGGATAGCATCCATGAATGCATTGCATATGCATTTATTAAGCATTATTCTTGCTATCTATTACTCTTTGTTTTCCCTAACTTAAACGTATTGCCAAACATCAAAAAGGGGGAGATTGTTGAGGCAATCTGTGATCCGGAGTGATCATGTGTTTTGATGTTTGGGCAAAGGGTTTAAGTTAGACTTTCTCTTGTATACTAATATGTGTATGTGAGTGTGCAGGTTGTACAGGTTTACACATATTGACTTGGCTGGACGGCTTCGGTATGGTGAAGGGTTGCATGGAGACAAGCTGGAGGCTTGTGTGCACCCGAGGGACCTGATATAGCAGGGATGATGAGCCAAGGGGCGCGGACTTCGAGGCGTACGTGAAGGATGGCATGGAGACAAGCTGGAGGCTTGTGTGCATCCGAGGGACGAGGGCCGAAGATGAAGAGGGCGCGAAGGCAATAGTCAAGGCTGCTGGTGAAGAGTCAGCTGAGGCAAGGGACAAGAGCCGAGGGAGGAGGACTCCAAGGGCAAGCCGGGAAGTGGACTTCAAAGGGCACACGTGAAGGGTGGCATGGAGGCAAGTCGAGGACTTGCATGCGCATCCGAGGGACGACAGCCGGTGGAAGAGGACTTCAAGGGGCAAGCAAAAGGAGTGGACTTGAAGGCACGCGTGGAGGAGGGTCAAGAGAGTGAGTAGGAGTGCTGTTGTAAACTGGGCATTCGACTGGGGGTTGTCCAGTCGACTGCCAAAACTCACAGTAGGTTCTGGACCCTGGACCAGTCGACTGCCATTTTGGCAGTCGACTGGTAAGTCACCAGAATTCGAACGTTGGGATGTCAACGGTCGAATCTGAGTGGTGGCAGTTGACTGCCCTGGGACTAGTCGACTGCCAGCGGGTTTTCCAGCCCGAGTTCTATTTAAAGAGGACTCGGTTAGGGCTGGTTTTCTTGACGAAACAAGCTTGGTTAAGGCTTGTTAGTAGTCTCTTGAATCCAGATCTTGTCAAGGTGATTGTGGCGAGGTTTCTCCACCCACAAGGAACGACGAGGACTAGCCGGAGGTTATCCGGGGAGTGATCCACCGACGGATTCTTGGATTAGTCACCCGGCCGGGGTGGATACCAAGTAAATCGGTTTGTTAGCAGTGTTTCCTTTGTTGTTTGTGTTTATTATTATTGTTTCCGCTTGCGCATACTAACAACGTAGGAAGAACAAGCCGAAGAATCGCTATTCACCCCCTCTAGCGAACATAATCGATCCTACAAAGGCAAGTATTTAATCAATGGACACTTTGCCCAAAGATCATAGTTGGACATTTTAAACTTTTGAAAACCATTTTATGCTTTATATAATTTGCCATGCTTTTGAAAGTTATATAATTGCAAAATTAGATTGTAAGTTTGGTACAAAACTTAGTGGTTTTCAAAGATTTTAGATTTTTATCAAAAGTCATGCATATTTGAAATTTTATATGGACTAATATTTTTCCTTGATAGAGTATATCATTTCAAACATGTATGCAAGTTTTTACAATTTTTGGAAATTTTTGGTTTTTTCTGGACATTTCTGAAATTCGACAAAAAAGCTGAAAATTCTGACTGATAGCGTATCAGTCGACTGCCCCTTGGGCAATCGACTGGCACGCTTGTTTTCATATTGTGAGACTTTCTTTCAGAAATCCAACTTTCTTTCATTTGATGCCATAGGGTTGGGTTTCTTGGGACAATCATTTTGATGGTGTCAAAGGGGAAGAATGGGTGGTTTAAGTTAGAATTTTAACCTTGAAATAGATGGTTTAAGGTATTTTGTCTAACCTAGATTTTGGATGATTAAAAAATGAGGAGAAGACATGGATTAAGGGGGAGGTTACCTCTTAGGTTTGGATATGTCTTACATTGTTAATGATGTTTAGTGTTAAGTAGAAACTTAACTTGGATTATGATTAGAATTGAAAATGGGAGAAGACATGGATTAAGAGGGAGGTTACCTCTTAGGGTTGATATGTCTTATGCTTTTTCAATTTCTATTATTATTGTTGGTTGTTATTTATCTCTAAACTTAAACATATTGCCACACATCAAAAATGGGGAGATTGTTGAGACAATTGGCCCTTAAATGATTGGAAGATCATGGTTTTGATGTGTGTGTGTGAATATGTTTAAGGTTAGAGTGTTATGTTGTATTTGATGTGTGTGATTGAGTTTGCAGGACTTGGAAAATCACACATAGTAGACATATTCGAGGGACGAGAGCCGAGGGAGGAGAGCTCCAAGGGCAAGCCGGGAAGTGGACTTCAAGGGCACACGTGAAGGGTGGCATGGAGGCAAGCCAAGGGAAGGCTTGCGTGCGCATCCGAGAGACGATAGCCAGAGGAAGAGGACTTCAAGAGGCAAGCCAAGGGGGCAGACCTGAAGGCATACGTGAAGGAGAAGTTTAGGAGTGGCTGGGACTAAGCTGAGAGGCAGGGCAGTCGACTGCCCAGGGGCAGTCGAATGCCAAAACTCACAGAGAGTTTTCGGCCTCGGACCAGTCGACTGCCCTTGAGGCAGTCGACTGGTATACCCCGAAAACTAGCCGTTGGTTAGCAATTAATGCTAGACCAGTCGACTGCCCCAGGGGCAGTCGACTAGTGCGGGGCTGGATAGACTGCGAGTTTGTCCTGTTCTCCTATAAAAGGAGGACCTTTTTGCACGTGAGCAGTACAGTTCCGTACGACAACGAAGTGCTGCTCGTTTGAAAGTGTCTTCTACTTCCTCTCTCATACTACTACATTCTGTAAAGAGGAAGATCACCACTGTAAAGGTTTCTCCACCTGAAGGAGATTTTTCATAGTGGAAGTGGTGCGCGGCGTGGATCCTTGGATTAGTCACCCATCTGGGTGGATACCAAGTAACTCTTGTTGTTAGCATTATACTCATTTTCCTTTACATATTATTGTTTCCGCTTCGCTAACGACATTGTAGAGATCAAAATGCAAAAGTGCTATTCACCCCCCCCCCCTCTAGCACGCCAAAGTGATCCATCATAAAGTACTTACCTCAAGATCATTAGAGATGTAGTAGACGTTAATTAACGAAGTCCAATTCGGGGTCCTCAGGAAGGCATTTAATGTGTACCTTTGAGTGTCCCGATTGCTTACCGACTGTTTGAGGTTGTTGAGTTCCATAATTAGCTCCTTAAATTTTACATGTAGTTGAGCTACTGACACTCCTTTTTCCAGTCGGAGATTGCTGAGTTGATTCCAAAGTAGGTCTCTTTTTTCTAGTTTGACTTTAGAGGTACATTCGTGAAGTTCAAGGAACTTCCCAAAGTTCCTTTGCAAATTGTAGTTCCCGATTCGGTTAACATCTTGTGTGGGTAGTACGGTCAGCAGATGGAACTCTACTTTCCTGTTCACCACAAAATTTGCTTGCTCCTTCTTTGTCCACAGACTTTCATCTTTAGGTTTGTTCTCAGCATCTATGAGAGCTACAAAATCATTTTTCATAATTAAAAGTAAATCGAAATCTATTTTAAAGAATACCTGCATTTTTCACTTTCAACTCATGAACTCCCCCTTGAACATTGGTGGGTAGTTGACCGATTCGACCATTTTGTAGATTGCTTCATATGGTGGTTAATCCTACTGGAGCGTCCTTGCTCTGATACTAATTGAAGGTGATCGTAGATCGGCAAGAGCGGGATGAATTGCTCCTGAAAATAAAAATTGCTATCTTTTGTTTATGATAAACAAAGATGTTAGTTAGTTCAAACAATAATAAATAACATAAAAATGAAGCAATACTGAAAAGAAAGAGGCAAACGGATTTTACATGGTTTACAACTGGGGAGGTTACTAATCCAAAACTGAATGTAACTCGATTCTCCTGAATAAACTCCTTTAGGCGGAGAATCCTCTTTGACAATAAAAGCTCAGAAAAATAGTGGAAAATTATGAAGAATTCGTTTGTTGTGAATCAATGATTAGAACTGAGCTTTGGGGGCCCATTTATAGCCCTGGTCAATCTATCCGAATGCTGACATGGCACTATAGGGGCGCCTGAGTGCTTGAGTGCGCCTGACATGTGGCTTGAGTGTTATTCAAAGCACAACATTCACAAACGGCTAGCTAGCAGATAAAATTTGGCTCTCAGGTGCATGTATGCACTAGGGCGCCCGAGAATAGGGGCGCCCGCATCATGGGTGCCGAGTGCTCTCAAGCACCCGAGTGACTTTTGGTCAGCCTTTTGCTGACCAGTCTCCAGCAGGTCTTCTTGGGTGATTTCTGGGCCTTCTAGAGTTGGGCTCACCCAAACCCTCCTTCGGCCTTCTCCTTGAGCGAGCTTCCTCCCTGCTTCTCGTCCCTCGGACATTACGCGTCTCCTTCTCATTCCACCGGCATACTCTTCCACAAAACTTTGCATCCCTCGGATGCACCAAGCCCATCGGCTCCCTTCTTGTATCATCCTTCTCAATCGCTGTGTCTTCCACTAGACTTCCTGGGCTCCTAAGCTTCTGTACACTTAGACACAGGGATCAAAAACCAACATGACCTAACTTGACTCAGTTGACAACATCAAAACCAACCTGGGGTAGTTATATTTATTTCTCAATTCATAACATATCCACTTCCTCAGATCATCAGAGTGTAAGTACCCTTGGTTGGTTTTAATGTGATCAACCAATTTAAGTTAGGTCATGGTGTGTTTAATCCCTCTGCTAAGTGTGTAGGAGCTTAGGTAGGGAGGAAATCGAGCGTAAGACGTAGCTGATGAGAAGGATTGTGAGGGGTAGTGAGGCGGCAGGCTCGGTACAATCCGAGGGACGCGGAACCTACGGAAGAGTACACCGGTGGATCGAGAAGAACGTACGCAATGCCCGAGGGACGGGAAGCTGGGAGGAAGCACGCTCGAGTGGTGAAAGGCCAGAGTCGGGTTCGGGTGAGCCTAACTCCGGTTGGCCGGAAACCACCCAGAAGATGAAGAACCAAAAGACTGGTCAGGTTGACCAAGTCAAATCAGGCGCCCAAAAAAATAGGGATTTATTTGTTGCTAAGAGGAATCTAACCCGATACTTCAACCAATACATGCCATCATGCTTACCACTTGGGATAACGGGCAATATTAACAAGTTGTTGCCGATGTTACCACTTGGAGATCACAACAGCGAAGTCTCAAGCAGAAGATAAAGTTTTAATTAAACTTTATCTTTTAAAGGATAATACCTTATCCTTTAATCAGATCCAATGGATGCAGTTTTATCCCATCCAAGACCAACCATCCAAATTACATTAATGGATCAATGGCCAAGAGAAAATTCATCAACAATCAACAATCCAAATTTATTCTCTTAGGCTATAAATAGGCTTAGAGTTTTAGCTTTAAAAATCAATTCATTCACTTTCAAAATCTCTTAAGTCTAGTGCACTATTATTGTAAGGTTTATCCGCCATAAGGATATTTTTATTGAGGGTCCACTACCTTGGAAGCAACGTTCTTAGTTGCGACCAAGTTTTTCTTAAAAAGATGAGTGCCTTCCATTTTAATTTTTTTACCGTCTATTCACCCTGTCTAGCCGGTCCAACCTGCTCCAACACAGAGTGAGTCTCCCGAAGCATTAGAGTGTGAAGGATTATATAGGCTAATTTTCACAACTATATATATGTTTTTTTAATTATGAACCCCAAAGAAAATGGATCTGACTTAGATGATTCATTTGGATTCTAATAGGAACAACCCTGTCATCAAAATGGCGACGAAGGAAAATAAGTGTTTTTGCACGATCTTGAGAGATTCGTTGTTTTCTACTTTTATTGTATCTCCTAAGCTCTTAGAGACAAGGTGGACCTTGGCATGTAATGTTGGGGAGACCGACGATTATGTGCATATGACATATTTCACAAAGCGCATAGCGAAAGTAATTTATTACATCACATGTAACACACACATATAGGATAAAACACACCAAACATAATCGCATAATAAATTTTTTCAAAACTAAATTATACCTGACGAATCACGTGCAGTGGAAATGACATCAACCAATGATGCTAGGAAGTCTTGTCTCTATTCGTATCCATGCAGAGCAATTGTTGGCTTTACAAAGCCATGAGTCTCAATTCCGTCTTTGGTATTAGCCAATGAATGGAGACAATCTGAGAGAGTTCCAACTCAACTAGTGCTCTGTGGCGAGTGTAACCTGGCGGCTAAGCAAGGAAGAAGGGAACCAAAAGGGGATACTATCCAAAGCCCTTTTCGTCGTTGTTTGGCATCCACGAGGTCACTACGAATGAGGGATAATGTACCTTGATGTGTTGGGATTCTAAGAACAACAATTACTCTCCATAGCAGAGCTCAGGAAAGGCCAGAGTGGGTTCTGTCCACCAGTTCTTCTCGCATGGGGTGATGGTGGCTGGACGAAGGACACTCCTCTAGGGTCCTTCTGGCCGGTAGGGGCTTGTTGGATGGAGTGTGGTGTCTTGCTAAGGTCTTGGGAGGTGGACCAAGGGAGTTCCTCCCTTGGTGGTCGGCGGTATGAAAAGGAGATGGGGGATTACAAAACCTAAACTTTAGGTTTTCATCCAAAAGAGATTGTTTTCTCGTCTACCTGAATCTTATTTATAGATCTCCTAATGAGTTTAATTATAGAATATAAACCCGTTACCACAAACTCAAAGTCCAAACCAATAGCCTTATGTTTGGTTCAAGACAAAACCTTGTTTCAAAATCAAACCACTTGTTCAATAATCAAACTTCTATTAATTAAAATCAAACCAATTTAATTTATAATTAAACCAAAGAGGGTTCAATTCATCTTAAAAAACGTGACTCATCTGCGCTTCCATTGCGATAAAATATCTTCCATATTTGCCCTTGATTTAGTCCAACCAGACTCAATCTCTTTCGATCTAAAAATCCAATTCTCAAACTCATGTTTAGTCTTTTGGATAAACTTATAGTGTGGTTAACCATTAATTGCAAATAGATCATGAGTGTCACCTAGTAGTATAATCAATGGTTGATCTTAAAACCACTTCTAAATCCTTCAGCAACTACGGTGAGTTATGTTGGATTCGATTGTGGGATTCCTTCCTATATCCCCGGATTAAAATTCTATTGATTAGAACTAATTATCCGGATAGGGAAAGAAAACCTCCCGAACGACCTACTTCATCATCATGCTTCTCGATTGAGTGATCTCTTGAACAAACTTGTTGTTTAAGCAAACAAACTTGTTGTTTAAGCAATCAAACTCTTTTATCGATTAGCTGCGGAATAGATGGTGAAATTTGATCGCCAGTTCTTGTGTTTGATTCGGGGTCCAAGTAAACAACATGAATACAATTAAATACTAAAATGAAAACAAGATATACCTCTTGTTTTACCTCTTGATCTTCTATTGTATTCCTATCTTCTTCTTGGACATCGTGTGGGCGACGATCTTCCAATAAACAAAGCCACGAACAAGCCCTCTTCTTCTTTCTTCTTGCTTGCACCCCCTTCTCCTTGTGATTGCGCTGCCGGCCAAAGGAAGAAGAACACCCTCCTTTGCTCGACCTAGCCACACGCCCTAGTGAAGGAGAGAAGAAGAAGATGAAGGAGAAAGGTGTCAAAAATAAAATCCAATCAATCATGAGTAAATAAATTAACTCTAGGAGACACTCGCACAATTTCAAAATTACTATAGGGTTGTAATAATTTTGATTAAAATTTGTATATACTAAATTTTGATCAAATTTGTTATTCACTTCGTTGAAAGAAAACAAGGTCAATACAACGAGATATTCTAGTAAAGCTGCTATTAGCGTTACGTGAGGAGTGCCGTTTTATGCGGACTTTCCGGTTTACACGAATTCCTTCAGTTGCTGCACGAAATTGTCTTCGTGTTCCTTGGTCACGACTTGTCCCACGAACCGCACGCCCTGCTCCGCCGCCGGACGCTTCAGAAGGATCCCGCCGGCGAAGAACACGTGGTCGTTGAGCGGAGCCACGCACTTCGGTGCCCCCCTCCCGTAGTCCACCTCGTGGAACCCCACTGCTCTCCAGTCCGACAGGTTCAATGCGTCGTATCCGATTGGGACTCTGAACGGGTCGTCCTCGAAGTCGCCCGCCGCCCACGCCGCGAACTTGGCCTAGGCTCGCCTTCGCGTCGCGTATCCACCCCACGATCTTTCCCACCGGGGCGCCGCCACCCGCTCGCTCTTTTTCGTGACCGTCAAGCAGTACACGCAGTTTCCGTAGTAGCCGCCGCCGGCAGAATTCACCAGGTGGCGCACGTTGGCCGGGAAGACGAGGTGGGCGTCGGCCTCCGGCTCGAGGCCGATGGCACGGACGCGGCTCCGCCAGAGGACAGCGGCCAACGCGTCGAAAGTGGTGCAGCGGTGGGACGTCCCCCGCGCGTACGAGTCTTTAATCGCGTTGACGGCGTGCGGCGAGAAGTCACGGAGTGAGCGCACGAAGTTGTAGGCGACCGTCGGAGGTGGCTTCGGGTGGCGCATCGGCGGGGCCGGGATGGCCTTTCTGAGCCAAACCGGCTCGACGGCAGGGCCGGGGAGGCCTCGGACGATGTCGGCGATGGCGTTTAGGAAGTGGGCGGCTCCGACGCCGTCGAACACCATGTGGTTAAATTTAACTCCGACCGCGAAGCCGCCACACTTGAGCTCCGTCACCTGCAAATCGTTGGTAGATTTTAATTAATTCATCGTTGACTAATTATATCAGGTAAAATTTCAAATCTAGTCAAATCGGTCAACACGCGTTCGACAAACATCGCATCGAATATTCATCACAGCCGGCGAATTCACGGTTCGAGATGTTCTCAGAGGATAAATTAGCACTAAATCGAAAAACGAACCTGCATCATCAAGATCATCTCGTGCTGGTTCAAACTCGGGGGCGGACAAGGGAGGAGCTCCTCCTTGGGGATCGCCAGAGGGAACTCAAAGTTCCTCAGATCGCTCAGTCTGCACCGGCTCGCCTTCGCCTTGACGAACCACACCCCCTCGCCGGTACAAGCCACCTCCAGCTCTCCTTCTTCCGACACCACGAGCCGACCGGCGACCGGGTAGTAGTGGGCCAGCGCACTAGCCAGCGCGGCTCTGATGGCGTCGGCCGGGGACTGAAGCTGGCCGCCGCCTTCATAAGCGGCGACCACTTCGACGAAGAACCTGAGGCCCATGGCATGGTCCAAGGAAGAAAGGGGGAGGTTCGGCTTGGCGGCCGCCGCGACGACGTCGCAGGGGACTATAAGCTCCTCGGCCACCTTCGTCACGGTGAAGCTCATCGTCATCAGTGCGAGCTTTAATTTTACATGCCTTTCCGTTTACTTGGTGGGTTCCTTTTATAATGGAGAAGTAAAGACCGGTAAACGGAGCTAATCGCATATCTGTTTTCTTAAGTTCACATTTGTAGTTCAAATGCGACCTTTTCCTTCTTGTTGTATTTAAGAAGAGGTTGACCTTAACAAGGCGATGGATAGGGCGGTAGGTGACTAATAAGACAATGAATATTCTTGCATTCACGTAGCAGAGGCAGTCAGGGAAGACTGCTCCAACTTGAAGCCTGGCTATTATTGTCTGCTTACCAGAGAATCAGTCCAACTAAACGGGGCCACTACAGTGATTGCAGCGTGGTGTGTGTTTTGAAAGGAAAACAATTTTTTTTAAATACATAAATAAATAAAAATGCTTTTACAAATTAAATATTTTTTACTATTGTCTCCGGAGTTGTATTGCAATAGTATGGTTCTAACTGCCGCGAGTAAGTAGAGTGTCTTCCACACAAGTTGTTTGGAATTTTAAGGTGTTTTTTTTACCAATTTTTTAAAAATTAACACCAAAAAAATAACAAAAATGTATTAATATTAAAAAGTTCAATTAATTTTGTTAATAATATGTAAGTTAATTTTTTGAATTCTTTTTACCAACAGTCAAACATCACGGTGCAATAACGCACAATTTTGCATTTGTAATGTGGGATGATGAGCCATCAAACATTTTCTGAAAAAAAAAATCAAATACTAAAAATGTGTTATTAAAAGGATTCTTAGGAAACATCCAAGTCAAGATATATAGTTGACCATTACAAGATGTTAGAGCAATGACATCAATTTTTTTAAACACAAAATTTATTTTTGATTTTAAAAAAGTTGATAAAAAAAATGTTTGCATCAGTTATCATGCTATTTTTCAAATTTAAAATTTTAAGTACTTCTTTAAATTCAAGAAATAAAATTTGTTTCCTAAATATTAAAATATTATTTAATTTGGATGAGTAAAAATAATGAGAATTAATTGGGTAGTGAAAAAGGAATATTATATAGGGAGAGAGAAAAAATAAAAAAAATAAAGATGTGATAAATTATAAAAAAATTAATGTATTATGTAGTGAAAAATAGATATTTAAATTTAATAAAAAAATATTTAAAATTTTGAATAATTAATTTATTATAGATGCTAGTCTGACAAAATAATTAAAAATGATTAGAAACTTACAATGTCGTACAAGGCATCCAATCTAATTGATTCTAAAATATCGAGACACAAGAGACCTCTCATGCTATTAATAGGTACAAATTTCCGTAGTCACAACACGTCTCTTATTTTTTAATTATATGATCTAGAGATGATTAATCTAGTTTCATTTACTAATATTGGAAATGACTGATCCAATCTTTCAAAAATTTTAAACCAACTGTTAGAATAAATTTAAAAATATAAAAAACAATCCAGAATGATTAAGTGGCCACAATAATTAAAATATGAGAGACTTCTAATTTTGAATCCTCGATTATTGACAGAAGCATCATCAAGATGAATTTTGATGGACTTTTTCTATTGTTGTAGAGCTTCCTTGTCAAAGTTGAGTTATTTTTTATTTTGGAAATGACTGATCCTGTCGCGAAGTGAGTCAGACGTCCTTATAGATGGGCGCCTCTCCGAGGAGGGCGAGGTCGCTGAAGTGGCGTGACGAGCTGGGTCTCTCCCAATCTACAAAACAGACCCCGTTAGAACCCGCCGGGAAAAGTCCCCGGCCAGGCACTCCGACGGTCAAGTCAGAACACAACGGTGGCGATGGAAAGCAATAGAACAGTAGCGAAATTTCACTATCGCGCGTACCTAGGAAATGCGGAGTGAAAGGCATAAGTAGCCGGAGAAGCTGACATGTTCTGCCCCATCTGTCGCCTGCTGTCGCGTAGCGAGGACAAGGCAAGGCATGTCCAAGAATGACAGGGGTGGCAGGGTAAGGTGGCTCATGCTGTGTTGAGGAAAGGGGCTCTGTCAACTTGAGAGTTGGCGTCGTTGGATGCCGCTCGGCCTGACACCACGGCATGTGGTCGAGGTACGGGAGATAAGATGTGGCAGGTATATCAATACCTCGGCGGGATATGCGCTACTGGGGGTCAGGATGACCGAGGTCCTGCGCCGACCCCGTACAATTTCTGGTAGTCCGGTGTCAGGGAGTGGTGGCGCCTGCTGGGGCGCTGAGTGACGAGGCCGACTGAGGGCCTAGGAGGGTGCCGACCGACTGGGGCACTTAGTAACAAGACCGGCTGAGGGTCTAGGAGGGTGCCGACTGGGGCACTTAGTAACGTCCTCTGTGGCTCGGGCTTATCTCCGTAGCGTCGGCCACCACGCGTAGGCGGGGAGCCAAATCTGAGCAAGTCACCAACCATCTGTCTCAAGAGAAGGCCCTTACGGGACTATGTGGACCTTGACACGGAAGCCCAGGGGGGCCTGAGCCCGCGTACCTCCTTCTCCGCGGGATCGTCCCAATCATTGGCCACCTTCCTGCTGACTGAGCGCCAGGCTACCGGGCCAGGCAACGTAAGCTGGCCCGGGATCATAAGCATCTCCCTCAAGTCTAGTCGAAGGAGGCACGTAGTCCGACTAACTGGACCCTAAATCTGGTCCAAGCCTGGCGCGCCCCTCTGAAGGACCGACCGTCATCGATTGGGGATATTCTACTGCACCCGTACTCTGTCGCCCCAAATAATACCAGAGTCTGATCAGGCGGCTTTAGCTGGGCTGCACATTTCTCCCAGTCGTCCATCGGACGATTGGCACTCCTCGCCTGCCTCCATTTTCGTCGAAAACTCCACTCCCCCGTTCGCCTACTGGCAATTGCCTGGCCATTGCCCCCAACCCCGGTGCTGCGGCCGACCCCTCCGTCTCCACGTCACCTGCCAACCTTTCTGCTACTTCCAACGACTCCGACACCTTGAGGTCTACTCAATCAGGCGCCCCTTCCACTGCGGGTCTGACGGAGGACCCAGTGATGCACCCTTTGGTACCCTCTCAGGCAGACCATTGCCTAAAGGTGCCCTCGGGTGAGCTACCCGAGCATCACCAAGACCTGCGCCTGTATGGGCCGGTGGCCGACCGCTATGCCCAAGGGTTCGAGGAGTCTTACTTTCGAGGCCCTCGCAACAAAGCTGACGCCTTCTTTCTTAAGGCCACTCGGGTATGCCTAAACGATCTAGGTCTTCCGTTGCGCCTTTTACTTCTGACTCGCAGGAACGATGTTCCTTCTGCAGTTCATAGGAGACTGCCACGGAGTCTCCATGTCGCTCCTGGCTCAAAGCACGGCACGGGTTAAGGCTGAGAGGGAGATGCAGCGCCTGCAGATGCAGCTGGCGCACTCCCAATTAGTTGCTGACGAGCCCACATTGATTCACCTACGAGAGGAAGTTCGGGCTTTGCAGGATCAGCTGACCCACTCCAGGAAACAACTTGAAGTGGTGCGCGGTCAGGTCGAGACAGCGCAGCAAGCCACTTATCATGCAAACAGCCGGCTATCCACCTTGAAACATGCCGAGCGGAAAGCGCGAGCATTACAATCGGAGGCCCAGGCCGAGTCAGCCCAGGCGAAGTCCGACCTTCAGAGGGCATCGGTTGCCCTTGACACTCTCCGGGCCCAACTGGAGGCCAGAGATACTGCTGCGTTGGCCCAGTCATGAAAGATAACTGAGCTATCTGGGGATCTCTCCTCAAAAGAGCAGTTGCTGCACGCCCAGAAAGAGGAGCTTGGGCAGTTGCGGAGGGAGAAGTCCGAGTGGGAGGTTACCCGATCGGAGTTGTTAGAGCTCCGCGCCCGTAGGGAGACTGAACAGGCCGAGTGGGAGGCGACCCAGTCTAAGCTGATGGCGCTCCGAGCCTACAAGGATTCTGAAGATGCTCGACGGGAGGAATATAGGCTGGAGTGCATTAATTCCCCTACCCATAAGGCCGAAATCGTCAAACGGTTCATGGATGTAATGGAGCCACAGGGGCTGAACATCCTCCGTCGACTCAAGTTGGGTGGGTATCTGTCACCCGACATGCCTCCTACGGCTGTAGGACTTGAAGACATGTGTGAGGATCTGCCCAGCATGATCGTTGTGCCCTTTAAGTGAAGGTTCGGTCGTTCGTGTTTTTGGCCTTTCTTCTTTGTATGCTTGTGAGGGTAACGGGTTTGGAGCAATGCGTCCCCTGACTCTGCCGACTGGAATTTCCTGATTTCCCCTCAAATTTTTCGGGCTTGTTCTTTTCGTCGAATGGCTAGCGGTTTCCCGGATTACCAACCGGACCACTCCGGTGGGGACCCTAACTTACTGTGTAGATTGTCGAGCCAAAAAGGCCGACGGGGCTCGACCCGCTCATGAGGCTTTAGCCATTCGGTTGGATTGGGGCCCAAGAGACGCGAGTCGCCGTGCGACTGGCTGGGCTTAGAGCTTGGGGGTTAGCGTATTCATGAGCATTTTTCTGCACTCGTCCCCTTGGGGCGATTCGTATCCTGATCCCTGACGCTTGTTTTAATGAGTGATGGGACAGGGCTGGGGTGATATGATGCGTCGGGCAGCGAAACGTCCATCACCAGTCATGAACACCTCGGGCACTGAGCAGTCCTTGCCCACTCATTCTGGCCCCATCACTTTTTCCTGCTTTCCCCCTGCGCGCCTGACCGTCGGATCTTGCCGTTTACCGAGGTTTATTGCGGATGGCTAGGATGGCCCGCTATCTTCTATATAAGCAGTGTTTCATCGGCCTCGCTTTCAACCAACCATACCAGTGAGACCAACATCCCTCCAGTTGTTCACCATGTCTACCGACTCTTCTTCCGAGGAGGCCTTTTCTTTGGGAGAACTACACGCTCTTTCGGACGATTCATGCTCTCCCCGATCAGAGGACAGTGATATGGCATTTTTTAAGATGATGTTTAACCCTGATTCGCCTCCTTCGCCTCGAGTAATAAGACCCCTTTCCTTCCCCTGCGAAGGCCCTTTGAGTAAGGGAAAGAAACTAATGAGAGTCCTCCCCGCCTCTCGTACTGAAACCTCTGATATGGGTGACCCGCTGCGGGCGTCACATCGTTATGTCCTCCGCTCGGCTGTTCTCACATCTCCACATGGCACTCCCGCTCCTTCCCGCCGAGCGAAGCGGGCCCGGGCTCCGGTCCCTGCAGAACCTGCTACTGCGGCGCCCCCTTCGTCCCGTGTGACCCCCCTTCCGAGGCACCCGTGCCTCCTGCCGGGGTAAGAGGTATCTCCTCCTCCACCAACTCGCGAGTTTGCCTTCCCATCGATTCGCGAGTTTGCAGCTCTCCAGTCGGGAGCACATGTCAGCCCCCCCTTTTTATCAGAGACGATCTCAGAGGGTACTACAGCCCCTGGGGCTCCCTCTTCTTCTACTTCATCGAGGAGGGTTTGGATGTACATGCCCCCGGGGAGCTCAAGGGGAGGTGCTTGCGATCTCCCTCGCTCTTCGATTCCGAGCGGTCCCGCAGGCCGACCGGCCGGGAGAGGCGGGTTGGCTAATGCTGGGGGGGGTATTACCAGACGTCCCCTGCCCCAGTAAATTCTCGCCTGGGAGATCGTTCCGCCTGCATACCCGCCCGTCTCCCCCGAACTGTGAGCCTCTGCAGGCGGCGATTCCGGCACGGGCTTTTCTTAGCTGGCATGCCTGTCCACCACCACTTATGCAGTCACAGTTGGTGACTCTTACTTGAGTGGGGCACGGGACATGAAGTACGAGGCTCCGCCCAGTTAGGAGCCTGGAAATTCTGCTCGGGCAAGGACCCGAAAACCGTACTTAAGCAGTCTTGCCGGAAGATTTTTACCTTTTACTTCCTTCTTTGCTAATTTTAACTCTTGTCCTCCCCTTCTATTAGGCGGCTCGACCCGTTTGGAACCTTGAGGAGCTGGTCACTCTCAAGACTCAACTGTTCGAGGCAAATCACACCATCTCCGCCTTGCGGACCGACCTAAAGGCCAAGGAAGAGGAACGGGCCGTCGGTGTAACGACCCACCTTCTGGTACTAGGCTTTAAGGCGGATCGCTACTAACTAACTGACTAATTACTGATTTCTGATAATGCTGAAACAACTGGGAGAATTTAAAATTTTTTATTTCGCTATTTACTGAACTAACAATTCATAATCATGTTTAAAGTACTAACCAGCCAAAATAAAGCAAAAAATTTAATTTAAATAGCTTAGCCAGGATTCGATCCCCCAACTTCTGCATTGCATGACTAAAGTACTAACCAACAGCTCTACACCACTTTTGTTTTACATAGCACCAGCCCACTATTAGTGATATGAGAGAAGTGTCCTAAGGCAATCGCCTTATGATTGTAAAACATTTATTTTAAATAAATGATAATTTACTATTTGAGTATACATGCTTGTGTATTTGATTGGGATCTTAAACTTATCTACTGAATGTCCGCAATACAACTCACAGCATAAGAGAATTTGTGATGGGATCACAACTAGTGATTATCTCTAAATGTGCAAATGTGAAGTATTGAAAATATCCCTAGTCGATGAATTGATAAAAATGGACACTATCAATTCTGTTGAGACTAGCATGGGTTATTCTCTAATCAGCTGATTCTCACTGGCTGGTGACATTGGGATGCCCGGAGATAAACATGGATGCTAGTTAAGGGAATTAGTTCATTGGAGTGACTAGCTGTAAGACTTCATATGGAATCTATCTATAGAGATGTCAATGAAGTTCTTACTGCGGCTTAAGTGCGATGTTCCTTTGACTTGCGGTGTTCAAGTCATCTTGGTCATGGAGACTTATACTTTAACATCTTAAGCAAGCATCTCCAAGGAGGTGTGGACCCAGGATGATTGGGTATAAGCCAAAGTGCCTGAAGATGTTTGAACAGCCTACAAAGGATTCACCACTCTTTGCGAGGAGATGTATACCCAGGCCTATCGTCGGATTGTTACTCAAAACCTCTGGCCAGAGTATATCATGTTAAGAGTGAAAGTCTCTTAAATACATGAGAGTAATTAGAAATCCAAAGGACGAGAAAGACACTACTTGGGCTAGGTGTGACGTAGTCAGCCTAGTGGGGACTGACACAAATAGACCGTGTCCTGAACCAAGTGGGTATAAGATGGTGAAGGGAATGAGGCACGATTCATTAGAGCTGCTGAAGGGTTTCAGAATAATTTCTTCTGGGGTCAAACCGTTGATCTTTCGATTAATTGGGGGTCATGATGTACTACTAGGTGCCACTCATGATCGTTCTATAATTTGTTGATTATAGACGGCCAACATAAATCGAAAGCCTATTTAGTCACACGCACTACGAGTAATCCGAGGGATTTAAAACGAGTTGAAAATTGGATTTTCCGATCAAGAGAAATAAGTCGAATCTGAGTTAATCAGAGGCGCAATGGAAGCTAAAAATGGCTAAGTCTTTTGAAGGCTTTTTGGGCGAATTAAATGAGTTTAATTCGCGACCGGTTCGGGTTGGTTTGGCCGGCCAAAGAGGGTGCCAAACCCCCCTTGGGTGGCCGGCCACAATAGAGGAGAAAAACCAATTAATTTTGGTTTAATAAAATAAATCCAGCGCGATTTATTTTATAAATTATGGATAAATAAATTTGTATAAAGAAATTTATATAAATAAATTTATAGAAATTTATTCTTTTATGGAAGATTAAAATAATCGATGAATTGGTTTATTTTAATTTTATAAAATCAATTATGAATTGATTTTTCCATAATAAGAAAGTTTATAAATTTCTTATAAAATTTATTCTATAATTTAAAGAGAAGAAGAATTTGTTTTATTATAAATTAGTTATAATAAAACTTGGTTTAAACGGAATAATTCATAAGAGAATTTATAGGATAAATTTCTTATGATAATTAATTAGTTTTATTATAAAGTTAGTTATAATAAAATTCATAAGAGAATTTATAGGATAAATTTCTTATGATAACTAATTTGTTTTATTATAAATTAGTTATAATAAGACTAGGCTTAAACGGAATAATCAATAAGAAAATTTATAAGATAAATTTCTTATAACTAATTCCGTTAATTCCGTTAATTCTGTTAAGAGGGAGACTTAGCAAAGGAGTTGCTACTATATAAAGGAACCAAAGGCTAGCCCTTAATCCTAATCAACTAATCAATTTGTGAAGAGCTCTCCCTCTCTCTCTTCTCTTCTCCCTCCCCTCTCCTCCCTTAGGGCCGGCGCCCACTTGGTGACCTAGGGCCGGCGCCCTTCCTCCATCTAGGGCCGGCGCACCTCATCCACTTCCTTGGGTTGTGGCGTGAGCATTCAAGAAGAAGGAGAACCCGAACAAGAAGAAGAAGAAGCGGATAGCGACTCCTCTCTTCTCGGAATTCGATTCCGTTACTTCGTTGGTTAGTTTCCTAATTCTTCTCTTGATCTTCTAAGTTGTGCCCATAGAGAATCTAGTAGTTCTCGTCGGCACAAAACTCGTGACTTTGCGAAGTCATCCCGAAGAGAACTCGGCGTGGACGCGAATAGAGGCGGAGCTTCCAAGGGACGCTACGGTTGGATCTCGTCCCTTTCTTCGAGTTACGAAAGGTATAAAGTAAATTAGTTTACTTTTCCGCAAAGTTTTATTTTATGATTATGTCAACACACCATAAGGTTGCATGCTAGATACGAAGTTAAAATAATTTAGAAAATTATTTTATGCAAATTCTTCCGCTGCACGTAAAAATTTAAAATTTTACGAACTCGTATCCTTGTCGACATGCACCCGGTCCCAACAGTGGTATCAGAGCCGGTTAGTGTTCGACTTAATCATATAATTGTTTTGTGGAAAACTTTGTCATGATCTCAATTTCGGAAAAATTTTTCAATTATGGAAACTTTCGAATTATAATAAATATTAGATTTAGGAATTTCAAAGTTTGGAAATCCTCATGAAATTTCGCAAACGTTTGAAATTTTCTATTTTCTGAAATTTTATAATAATTTCGAAAACTTCCCATCTTTGGAAACTTTCCAATTTTAGAAATTTTTCTATTTTAGAAATTTTTCAATTTTGGAAATATGTAAGTTTTCTTTGTACCGGAAACTTACAATTATTCTGAAAACCTATTTTTGAAATCTCGCAATTTTGGGCACTTTCTTTTAAGAAAGTCTAGACAAATTCATGGACAGTTAATTGACAATTAAATTTGAATTGGTTTTTAAATTGACAACAAAATTCTTTATTTTGGATTGAGCCTCGGGGAGCCGTCCAATTTAAAGTTAGTTGTTGTAATTTAATTTCCCAATTTTAATTGAAATTGTCATGTTTGATTTGGATTGAGCCTCGGGGAGCCGTCCTATTGGATTTACAACACATTACTTTTCTTTGGGTATCTGAGCCTCGGGGAGCCACCCTTAGAAAACAATTTGTTGTAATTAATTAAATCCATGAATAAAATATGTTTGAAGAGGTGATGCTCTTACATATTCTTATCTCCAAAATTAATTAGGAAAATGGTTTCCTATAGAGTTTCTTAAATGAGATTTTCATGAAAATAATATGTGGTTGAATTAAGGGATTTTTCTCTTAATTTAATAAGATTTGATTTAGAGAAATCAAAGTCTTGAACATATTATTTCCGAAATTAATTATGACAATTTAGGAAATTGTTTCCCAAAACAATTCCTTTAATAAAGTATGAAATTATAATTAGGAAATCCGGTTCCTAATTTAATTCATGAGACTTGATAAATTAAGTCACATACATACTTTATTAAGGAAATCGTTAGTCATGACATAATTTTATGTCATGAATGTGCTTAGAAAAGAATGAGACCCAAAACCCCTTACAAAATATTAAGGCCAACACCTTCCATTAATATGGTAAGAATCGGAGTTTTGTTTCTCGCTTGGGTTGATGGACACATCCATGCCCAACTTGAACCTCAACATGTTCAAACCATGGAATTAGTATTTTTTTAAAAAAAAAATTTAAAAAGAAGGATTTTATTTCAATGAAAGGAAATATTCTGTATTAGAAGGGGGGCCAAACCTGACCTTCTAATATAGAGATTACAAAAGGAAGCATTCTGTTTTATAGATCAAAAAACTACAAAACAGCTCTCTTAACATTTCTAAAGCAGGTTTTGTACCGATTGGTACTTACAAAAGCCTTTAGCACAAATTTTCATTCACCGTATTTCTCAAAAGTTTACCAGCAGCACAGCTTTAATTGCTATAACCTTTCCTACCTTCAAAAAAACATCCCTGAGCAACCTTGCAGTTTTTCAGCCTTTTCACGCCAACGCATTATATTGCCCTTCCGAACAACAGTTATCAGGAAATTAACTCTGAACAGGATGTGCCATTTTTAATCAGCCATATCATCAAATAACAGTACCATAGTTTCTTTATTAAGATACCAGAGGAATAACAGAAAATCGCTGAGCAGCAAACTACCAAACCCAGAATTACAACTTCAGTGAGTCTGAACCTTGAAGTAGAGTCCAGTTTATCAGTCTTTTAACGCCGAAAAGAAAATTGTGTGACCGCCACATTTGATACTGACTTATAGCTCATCATAGAATTTCCAAACAGAAAACCAAATCCACCATAACTAAAGTGGGAAACCATATGAAGGATCTCTCAAGAGCAAACAAACTCATACAAAGATATTTGTGAAAGAAACCCATTGTATCAGAAAACAAGCTAACAAGATCAGAATATAAAGAGCGAAACAGACAATTCCAAGCCACAACTAACACACTGATAAATCCCACACTGCCGCATATCTCAGGAAAGAAAACCAAACATCACAGAATATCCCAGACCCTTCCATACATCAAACCCTATCCAATACCTTTAGTGGGGAAAGAATCTTGCCACAGCCTTGTTGCCATCCTAATATACGGTAATCCCAACCTGTCCAATTTGCAGATACCAGTCAATTCCTTATGTTCCTCCCCTTTCCTCCAAATCTTATCACCTCCCATCACAAATGCTCTGTTGGCCAGCCAATCTGCCGCTATATTGGCCTCCCTGTACACATGCGACCACACAAAGTGATGTTTATGTAAAATGTTTTTTATCCTAAGTACCAAATGCCTCAAATCCCATCCAACCGATTGATCCTGAATTATTTTCAGAGCAACTAAGGAATCAGATTCCAACAAAACTGGAACGAAATTGTTTTCTATACATACCTCCAACCCTTTCCATATAGCGAATAATTCTGCTTTTACATTTGATCCAATCCCTATCATACCAAAATTGCTTGTATCAGAGCTCCATCACCATCTCTAATAATAAAACCATATGATGATAACCCAGGATTACCTTTAGAACACCCATCTGTATTTAGCTTAAAAGTACCCTTCATGGGTTTCTCCAAGTGATTGAAGTAATGGTATGAGTCTTCTTTAAGCTGATCTGGAAACCCATTTTAAATGCTGCTGAAGAAGAACCTTTCCATTGATGATTTTTGATTAAACCTGCATATATGCCCGTATGAATATATTTGCCACTTGACTGATGATTTTCTTGCCCGCCATCATAATATCTCTATGCTTAGCCTCATTTCTTGCCAACCATATAAACCAAGTAATCAAAATAGCAT
>JAGFNQ010006700.1:0-45547 GCA_024364735.1 Boesenbergia rotunda | reverse complement strand
GAAACCAAACACTTTGATAAGTAATAGTCGCCCCATGTGAAAGCTTCGTTACATTCCACCCATTGAGTTTCCTTCTTATTTTCTCCAGTAACGGTTGAAAACAAGCTGCTTTTCTGTTACCCGCCAATATTGGAGCTCCTAGATACATAATAGGGAAAACACCTTCTGAAAATCCTGTGAGAGCTGCAATTTTACTCCTATGTACAGTAGAAATCCCTTTCGAAGGAAAAAAGGAGCTTTTCAAGGAATTTATTAACTGTCCAGTAGATAACATGAAATTATCCAAAAAATCCATAACCCTTTTCACACAATTTGAAGATCCATTCATCAAAATCATTACATCATCTGCGTATGCCAAATGAGATAGTCTGACCTCACATCCAGATGAAAAGAATAACTGAGGAAATTTCGCAAATAAATGATCTAGACCTCTTGAAAGGAATTCTGCTGCAATTATGAACAAAAGTGGAGATATAGGATCCCCTTGTCTAAGACCTCTCTTAGATTGAAAGAAACCAGAAAGGTGCCCATTTATATTTACTGAGAACCAGCAATTTGTTATACATCTTTAACAAACATCAACCACCTCATTAGAAAAACCGAAAGCATACATCACCTTGAATAATAAAGGCCATTGAATTCTATCATATGCCTTGGCCATATCTAATTTCAATATTAGATTCCCACCTCTAACATGGTGATTCAATCAGTGATTGAATTCCTGAGCCAATAGGATATTGTCTGAAATCAACCTTCCTGATACAAAACCACTTTGTGAAGGAGATATAATTCTATCCAAAAATATATTCAACCTATTGGCAATCAATTTGGAGATAATTTTATTAGAAACATTACATAAACTAATTGGTCTAAAATCTTGCCATTGTTGTGCATGATCAACTTTGGGAATAAGAACAATAGTGGTTGCTGCCATACCTTTTGGGAGAGAATTACCTCTGAAAAAATCCAAAACTGCATGATATACATCATTCTTTACAATTTCCGAGAAAGTAACATAAAAGGCCACCGAAAAGCCATCCGGGCCGGCAGCACTATCTTCATCCATTTCCCATATGATTTTTTTTATTTCCTCCATTGAAGGCAGCACCATTATAGATTCATTATCAGTAGTAGTCACTAATCTCGGAATAACATCCATTTCCACTGCTTCACACCTAAATTCCTCCCCTGATAATAGCTTCTCATAATACCGAATACCTGATGAGCAAATATCTTCACATTTTTCCAAACAGGCGCCTTCATCCCATATTCTCCAGATCCTGTTTTTCATCCTCCTCTTTTGTACCAAATTATGGAAAAACTTGGTGTTCTTTTCCCCTTCTTTCATCCATTTAATTGCCGCCTTCTGTTTCCAAAACATGTCTTCCATATAAAGTGTTTGATTAAGGACCGCTTGGGACTTTGCCATATTTATTTTATTCTCCATATTGGGCTTCAAATCAAAAGCTCTCTCTGCCTCTGCAAATGCCTCTTCTGCCTTTTTAACTTTATCATGTATATTCCCGAAAACCTCGCTGTTCCACCACTTTAAATGATTCTTTAGCCTTTTAAGTTTGAGATGTAAATTTTGCATGCCAAAACTGGGACTGGGCAACATCCAATTCAGACGTACCGTGAGTAGAAAGTTATGATGCCTTGTCCACATTTTTTGAAATCTGAAAGATGCTACTGATTTAGAGAATCCAGTAAAAGTAATTAGCAGAGGGCTGTGGTCAGACATAGCCCTGCTTAAGTGTTCATCCTTCACCGAAAAATCCCCTGCATTCCACACAGAAGATAGCAGGACCCTATCCAAACGTTTCCATACTTTATTGTTGGTCCATGTGAACTTATCCCCTACAAAGCCAGCATCAAGAAGCCCCGATAGCATTATAAATTCATTGAATTCATTCACTGCCCCTAGATTAGTCAGAGTTCCTGCAGAGTGTTCATTGTATCCAGTAATCACATTGAAATCTCCCCCCATCAACCAAAATTCATCCATTGAAGGTTTTAGTTCCAATAATTTCTCCCATAAGATTCTCCTATCAATTCTATTGCATTTAGCATATACCACCGTCATCAGAATATCAATAGGAAATAAAGATGATGATAGTTTAACATGTAAAAATTGTTCATGATCTGCTAATACAACACAGTCAATATTATGATCAAGCAAAAGCCAAATCATTCCCGAGACATTAGAAATTGCAGCTTTGAACCCCAATCTCTTAGTAATAAAATCTTCATCAAGTGAAATGAAAGGCTCAAGAATTCCAAAAAACTTTACATGATGATAATTCTTTAAATAATATGCTCTTCTCAGTGATGCTTCATTTCCTATCCCCCTTATATTCCATATAATTCCAGACATTAAAATTAAGTAAAAGGGTTACCTCGCTGCGCCTGAGTCTTGCTCCTGGTAACTCATTGGTTCATATTCATGATCTCCTCAAAGCCGGCTGCCTTATACTGTTGATCCATATAATTATCACATCTTCTTGGTGGGATAGAAATAGAAGAGCTCCTCTTTAACACAGCACCTTCCTCCTTATCCGGCTCTTCCTCTTCCATGAAAATTTTTGATGCTACATCTTTATCTGACATTTCCCCCTGAACAGAGGACCTCTGATTCTGAATGAGGTTACAGCTTCCCAAATATTCTGAATGATCAGAGATTTCTATAGCATTCACCAGCCTCTCTGATGTTCCTTCATGGTAGATCTGCTGATTATTTCCATTCCTATCATTAGTAGCCATATAATGAGATTTCTCCACGATAAAATTAGAATTTGTATCCTGACATCCCCTCTTTTCTATACCTTCCCCTTCTTGTCTTAGCCCCACCGAAACATCATCATCCTCTGAGTTTCTGTCTTCCTCTAATAACTCATTCAACCCATCAACATTTTTCCCATGTTCTTCCTCTTCTAATTCACCAAGAACCTAAAACTGGTTACCCCTTTTCTCTTTAACCATATTTATATTTGTTTTCCCTGCTAATGGTCCCTTTTTCTGCACCCAAACATTTCTATTTGTTTCACCTTTGCTTATAGCTTCCTCCCTTGTAATAGGCTTCCTCTTCACCCCTTCCTGGTCAATTTCTGTATCACATCTTCTTTTTAAAATTTCTCTCAGATCCTCCTTTTCATTAGTTTGTTCTTCTATTATGTCCTTCTTCATCGATTTCCCATTCTTGCCATTAACATAGCACTCCTCTTCTGAATGACCCAAATGTAAACAATATCCACAATAATTTGCATGTTTTTCATAAATCACCTTTTGTAGCCGTTTTTCTTTACCAATTCCGATCCAAAATTCCTCCACCTTTGGTTTCAGTAAATCTATTTCCACGCAAATACGAGCCATAGTGTATCTCGAACCTCCGGCAGTAGCCTCGTCAATCTTGATAGGTTTTCCAACTATTTGAGCAGCTGCATAAAGGCATTTTTTGTCATACATATGAATTGGAAGGTCCGAAAGCTGAATCCAAACTGGAATCACTGAAGATTCAGCCGTATAGGAGAAATTTGGAGTCCATTTAAAGATCCGCAGTGGAATGCCTCCAATATACCAAACGCCTCTTATCCACACTCTCGCCATATCTTCAATTGATGTAAGGTGTATGAAAATATATCCCGAGCGGAGAAATCTAATATTGTAGAATCCAGAAAGACCGAAATTCCGAAAAGCTTGTAATACAATAGCTTGTGATGGCCGCAATCTAGAAAACTTCCCGATCAAAGCAAATTCATATGGTTTAGCCAAAATTGCCACTTCATCTTCAGAGTAAAAAATACCTGGTTTGTTGTTGTAAATCATCGATTTCTTAAAATCATCTCCTACCCCCTCAAAACTTTTCATGAAAGTACGTGGAGAGGAAGGATCCAAAACCATCGCTGGAGTTTTCCGTAGATTTTCAGTGTTCTTCAGCACTTTAGCATAAGAGATATTTGCTTGTGGCAGCACCGAATCATTACCCTCAGCCATAGATTTATTCACATTGGATAGATCAACAGCTTGAGCTTCCGGTAGATTTGGGAACTGGTTTGATAGAGGCAGAAAATGTGAAGGAAAGGAGATATCCATCTCCGCCTCCCTACCATCACCAGCGGCCGAAACCGCAGTAATAGAGGGAGTGCAAACGCCCTCGATCAGCGCCGAAACGCCGAAATCGCCGAAATCGCCACAAGAACCGCCCGCAAGATGACTAAATTACTACCTTCAGAGATATCAGCAATACCAATACTCCTTGTGCAAGAGTTGACATTGCTCCACATACATCAGTATGTATTAGACCAAGCAATTCTCCCACTGGATTACCTTTTCCGGAAAAGAGTAATTTGGTCATCTTGCCTTTTAAGCATGATTCGCATGTATCAAATGAACCGGGTTCAAATGATTCCAGAATTCCACATCGGTGTAATTTGGTCATGCGTTTCTTACTTACATGGCCAAGACGACAATGTCATGTATAGGAGTCTATTCGATTATCTATTCGAGCACGTTTGTTGCTAACTTCGATATTGAAAACGTCACCGGATAAATCTAACGTGTAGATACCATTGCACAAAGTTTCAGTCCCATAAAGAACGCCATTTAAAGTTATGTAACAACAATTGTTACTAAAAGTTAAATGGTAACCCTTTTCATTCAAGCATGAAATGGATACAATGTTCTTTATTAACGAAGGAACAAAATAACAATTATCCAATTCTAAGACAAGTCCAGTAGGGAGCTTTAGCAAAAATGTTCCGATGGCAATAGCAGCAATCTTTGCTCCATTTCCAACTCGCAAATTCGCTTCTCCCTTGACGAGTCTTCTTCTATTCCTTAGCCCTTGTATGTCATTACATATATGTGAGCTACACCCAGTATCATGTACCCAGGTGTACGAGGAAATAGAGTGACATTCAATAACGAAGATGCCTGAAGAGGATGGGGCATCGGATGCCTTCTTCTTCAAGGACTCAAGATAAACCTTGCAGTTTCTTCGCCAGTGGCCCTCCTTGCCACAGTGATGGCAAGTGCCTTTTGGTGCCTTTTCAATCCTTTTGTCCTTAGTTAACTTATTGGTGTCCAAAATGGAACGCAAATTCAGAGAAGACATGATCGAGTGATTATCCTTGAAATACAAATTGAGCTTATGTGAGAAGAATGATAAAGAATGCATCAATATACATTAATTAAATCCTATTTATTTATGTGAGAAGAATGATAAAGAATGATAAAGAATGCATCAATAAACTAGGATATTTCAAATGTTTGTGAAATTTCATGAGGATTTCCAAACTTTGAAATTCCTAAATATAAAATTTATCATAATTGGAAAGTTTCCATAATTGAAAAATTTTCCAAAATTGAGATCATGACAAAGTTTTCCGTAAAACAATTATATGATTATGTCAAACACTAACCGGCTCTGATACCACTGTTGGGACCGAGTGCATGTTGACATGGATACGGGTTCGTAATTTTAAAATTTAATTACGTGCAGCGGAAGATTTAGCATAAATAATTTCTCAAATTATTTTAACCACGTATCTACCATGCAACCTTATGTTGTGTAGACATGATCATAAATTAAAATTTTACAGAAAATAAACTAATTTACTTGATACCTCGCGTAACTTGAAGTAAGGGACGAGATCCAACCGTAGCGTCCCTTGGAAGCTCCCCCTCAATTCGCGTCCACGCCGAGTTCTCTTCGGGATGACTTCGCAAAGCCACGAGTTTCGTGCCGACAAGAACTACTAGATTCTCCAAAGGCACGATAAGAATATCAAGAGAGAGAGATGAAAGCTAACCACCAAATGAAGAACGGATCGAATCCGTATTCCGGGAGGAAGGAAGGAGTCGCAATCCGCTTCTTCTTCTTCTTCGGCTTCTTCTTGGTGGAGGTGGCTCACAGCAACTAGAAGGGGCGCCGGCCCTAGAGGAGGGAGAGGGCGCCGGCCCTAGAGGAGGTAGAGGGGAGAAGGAGAGAGAGAGAGGGCTTGCTTCTTAATCTCTTGATTGGAATTCAAGCCTTGCATTGGTTCCTTTATATAGTAGCCTCTCCATCGCCAAGTCTCCCTTCTAACGGAATAAATTTTTATAAGAAATTTATCTTATAAATTTTCCTATGAATTATTGTTAGTGATATGAGAGAAGTGTCCTACGGCAATCGCCTTATGATTGTAAACATTTATTTCAATAAATAATAATTCACTATTTGAGTATACATGTTTGTATTTGATTGGGATCTTAAACTCATCTACTGAATGTCCACAATACAACTCACAGCATAAGAGAATTTGTGATGGGATCACAACTAGTGATTATCTCTAAATGTGCAAATGTGAAGTATTGAAAATATCCCTAGTCGATGAATTGATAAATACGGACACTATCAATTCTGTTGAGACTAGCATGGGTTATTCTCTAATCAGCTGATTCTCACTGGCCGGTGACATTGGGATGTCCGGAGATAAACATGGATGGTAGTTAAGGGAACTAGTTCATTTGGAGTGACTAGCTGTAAGATTTCATATGGTTATCTATATAGATATGTCAATGAAGTTCTTACTGCGGCTTAACTGCGATGTTCCTTTGACTTGCGGTGTTCAAGTCATCTTGGTCATGGAGACTTATGCTTTAACATCTTAAGCAAGCAGCTCTAAGGAGGTGTGGACCCAGGATGATTGGGTATAAGCCGAAGTGCCCGAAGATGTTTGAACAGCCTACAAAGGATTCACCACTCCTTGCGAGGAGATGTATACCCAGGCCTATCGTCGGATTGTTACTCAAAACCTCTGGCCAGAGTATATCATGTTTGGAGTGCGAGTCTCTAAAATACATGAGAGTAATTAGAAATCCAAAGGACGAGAAAGACATTACTTGGGCTAGGTGTGACGTAGTCAGCCTAGTGGGGACTGACACAAATAGACCGTGTCCTGAACCAAGTGGGTATAAGATGGTGAAGGGAATGGGCACGATTCATTAGAGCTGCTGAAGGGTTTCAGAATTACTTCTGAGGTCAACCGTTGATCTTTCGATTAATTGGGGGTCATGATGTACTACTAGGTGCCACTCATGATCGTTCTATAATTTGTTGATTATAGACGGCCAACATAAATCGAAAGCCTATTTAGTCACACGCACTACGAGTAATCCGAGGGATTTAAAACGAGTTGAAAATTAGATTTTCCGATCAAGAGAAATAAGGCGAATCTGAGTTAATCAGAGGCGCAATGGAAGCTAAAAATGGCTAAGTCTTTTGAAGGTTTATTGGGCCAATTAAATGAGTTTAATTCACGATCGGTTAGCTTGGTTTGGCCGGCCAAAGAGGGTGCCAAACCCCTTGGGTTGGCCGGCCACAAGAAGGGGAAGAAACCAATTTAATTGGTTTAATTAATAAAATAAATCTAGTGTGATTTGTTTTATAAATAATGGATAAATAAATTTGTGTAAAGAAATTTATATAAATAAATTTATAAAAATTTATTCTTTTTATGGAAATTAAAATGATCCATGGAATGGTTTATTTTAATTTTATAAAATCAATTATGAATTGATTTTTCCATAATAAGAAAGTTTATAAATTTCTTATAAAATTTATTCCATAATAAAAGGAGAGATTAATTAGTTTTATTATAAAGTTAGTTATAATAAAACTTGGTTTAAACGGAATAATTCATAAGAGAATTTATAGGATAAATTTCTTATGATAACTAATTCCGTTAATTCCATTAAGAGGGAGACTTGGCTAGGGAGATGCTACTATATAAAGGAACCAAAGGCAAGCCCTTAATTCCAATTGAGTAATCAAGAGAATAGAAGCTCTCTCCCTCTCTCTCTCTTATTCTCTTCTTCCCTTCTCCCAAGCTAGGGCCGGCGCCCATCTTCCAAGCTAGGGCCGGCGCCCCTTGTCCAAGCTAGGGCCGGCGCAACCTCAACCTCCCTTGAGGTTGCCGTGAGTCAACAAGAAAAAGGAGAAGCTAACCAAGTAGAAGAAGAAGCGGATCACAACTCCTCTCTTCCCGGAATTTTGATTCCGTTACTTTGGTGGTTAGTTTCCTATCTTTTCTCTTGATCTTATAGTTATGCCTTTAGAGAATCTAGTAGTTCTCGTCGGCACAAAACTCGTGACTTTGCGAAGTCATCCCGAAGAGAACTCGGCGTGGACGCGAATAGAGGCGAAGCTTCCAAGGGACGCTACGGTTGGATCTCGTCCCTTACTTCGAGTTACGCGAGGTACTTAGTAAATTAGTTTACTTTTTCCGCAAAGTTTTAATTTATGATTATGTCCACACACTATAAGGTTGCATGCTAGATATGTGGTTGAAATAATTTAAGAAATTATTTCATGCTAATTCTTCCGCTGCACGTAAAAATTTAAAATTTTACGAACCCGTATCCTTGTCGACATGCACCCGGTCCCAACAATTATTCCGTTATGCCAAGTTTTATTATAACTTAATTTATAATAAAAACAAACACATCTCCCCTTTTATTATGAAATAAATTTTACAAGAAATTTATCTTATAAATTTCTTATGAATTATTCCGTTATGCCAAGTTTTTATTATAACTTAATTTATAATAAAAACAACCATGTCTCCCATTTTATTACAGAATAAATTTTACAAGAAATTTATCTTATAAATTTTTCTTATCATGGAAAAATCAATTCATAATTGATTTTATAAAATAAAATAAACCAATCCATGGTTCATTTTAATTTCCATAAAAAGAATAAATTTCTATAAATTTCTTTATCATAGTAAATCAATCCATTATTGATTTATAAAATAAAATAAACCAATCCAAGGTTTATTTTAATTTCCATGAAAATAAATCTCTTTATATAAATTTCTTTATATAAATTTCTTTATCCATAATTTTATAAAACAAACCACGCGCGGTTTATTTTATAATTTGAACCAAACAATTTGGTTCTCCCTCTTATTGTGGCCGGCCAAACCAAAGAGGGTGGGGACCCTCTTTGGCCGGCCAAACCAATGTCATATCTGTACAAATTAAACTCATTTAATTCGTCCAATAAGTCTTCAAAAGACTTAGAAATTTTATGCTTCCGATGCATCTCTGAAAAATTCAGATTCGACTTATCTCTCTTGATCGGAAAATCCTATTTTCAACTCGTTTTAAATCCCTCGGATTACTCGTAGTGCGTGTGACTAGAGGCTTTCAATTTATGTTGGCCGCCTATAATTAACCAATTATAGAACGATCATGAGTGACACCTAGTAGTACATCATGATCCCCAATTAATCGAAAGATCAACGGTTGACCTCAGAATTAATTCTGAAACCCTTCAACAGCTCTAATGAATCGTGCCTCATTCCCTTCACCATCTTATACCCACTTGGTTCAGGACACGGTCTATGTGTGTCAGTCCCCACTAGGCTGACTACGTCACACCTAGCCCAAGTAATGTCTTTCTCGTCCAACGGATTCTAATTACTCTCATGTCTTTCAGATACTCATACTCTGAACATGTCATGCTCTGGCCAGAGGCTTTGAGTAACAATCCGACGATAGGCCTTGGGTATACATCCCCTCGCAAGGAGTGGTGAATCCTTTGTAGGCTGTTCAAACATCTTCGGGCACTTCGGCTTATACCCAATCATCCTGGGTCCACACCTCCTTGGAGATGCTTGCTTAAGATGTCAAAGTATAAGTCTTCATGACCAAGATGACTTGAACACCGTAAGTCAAAGAAACATCGCACTTAAGCTGCAGTAAGAATTTCACTGACATGTCTATATGTAGATTACCATATGAAGTTTTACAGCTAGTCACTCCAATGAACTAGTTCCCTTAACTAACATTCATGTTTATCTCCGGACATCCCAATGTCACCAGCCAGTGAGAATCAGCTGATTAGAGAATAACCCATGCTAGTCTTAACAGAATTGATAGTGTCCTTATTTATCAATTCATCGACTTGGGACAATTTTAATATTTCACAATTGTACATGTAGTGATAATCACTATTTGTGAATTCATCACAAATTCTCTCATGCTGTGAATTGTATTGCGAACATTCAGTAAATGAGTTTAAGATCTCAATCAAATACACGAACATGTATACTCAAATAGTGAATATTCATTTATTAAAGTAAATGATTACAATTATAAGGCGATTGCCTTAGGACACTTCTCTCATATTACTAACAAGCATCAATCGGATGGACTCTAATCGTGCCACGGGAGCATAAGTCTCATCATAATCAAGGCCTTCAACTTGACTATAGCCCTTGGCTACCAAGCGTGCCTTGTTTCTAATGATTTCTCCCTTATGGTTTAATTTGTTCTTGAAGACCCATTTGGTTCCAATAATGGTGATCTTCTTGGGTCTAGGGACTAAGTCCCAAACTTGACTCCTCTCAAATTGACCTAATTCATCTTGCATTGCTATGATCCAATCGGGATCACTTAATGCTTCATCAATTCTTCTAGGTTCAATTTCAGAAATTAGGGCAACTTCATTAGCCTCATTCCGGAAGAATGATCTAGTCCTAACCCCATGATGGATGTCTCCAACAATTTGGCCTTGAGGATGACTAGAGGCTAATCTAGTTTGCCTAGGAGTTGGTGGTGCTTCTTGTACGGGTTCACCAGACGCAGGTTCAGCCTCAGGATCCGACTGATCAATGGGTTGTCTAGGTTCACCGTCATCAGACTCATCACCATCAACAACACTTGGAGTTTCATTCAAACTTAGTCTCCTAAGTTCGAGTTGAACTCCTTCTACATTTTCTGATTGGTTAATTGATTTTGGAATTTCCTCAAAGACCACATCAGAAGACTCTTCAACTAATCTAGATTTCTTGTTGTAGACTCGTAAGCTTTGCTAACGAGAGAATACCCGACTAGTATCCCTTCATCAGCCTTCGCCGTGAACTTTCCAAGGTGGTCCTTGGTGTTTAGAATGAACACCTTACAACCAAACACCCTAAGGTGTTTAACCGTAGGTGGTTTTCCAAACCAAAGCTCATGGGGAGTCTTTCCTAAAAACCTATGGATGAGGACTCGATTTTGCACATAACAAGTTGTATTTACAGCTTCAGCCCATAAGTAACTCGGGAGTGAGTACTCATTAAGCATGCTTCGTGCAGCCTCTTGAAGAACACGGTTCTTCCTCTCTACAACACCATTTTGTTGTGGTGTTCTAGGAGTAGAGAACTCATGCTTATAACCTTTATCTCGACAAAATTCTAAAAACCTTTGGTTTTGAAATTCACCTCCATGATCACTTCTAATTGTCTTAATGGTTGATGATTTTCCATTTTCTACCCTTCTACAGAAAGATATGAAAGTATCTAAGGTTTGGTCCTTATATTTCAAAAAGTATGTCCATGTGTATCTAGTGAAATCATCAATAATCACAAAGCAATACATACTTCCATTCAATGATATGATAGTACTACAATCAAATAGATCCATGTGAAGTAAATCTAAAGCATTGGAAGTACTTACAGTGCTTTTACCTTTATGTGCGGACTTAGTTTGCTTACCCATTTGACATGCATCACAAAGTTTATCTTTTTCATACTTGATGCTTGGTAAGCCTTGAACTAGTCCCTTGTTAGTCAACTTCCGGATGTTCTTCATGTTCACATATGCTAGCCTCCGGTGCCAAAGGGTGGACTCTTCTTCTTTTGACATGAAACACTTAGCAAAAGCATTGGTAGAACTTTTAAATGAAACTTGATAAATATTGTCTACTCTTGCTCCTACTAGTACCGTGTCCAAGGTGTCATTTTGTCTAACTAGACATTGACTTGGTTGGAAGTCAATTGTGTAACCCATGTCACACAATTGACTGACACTTAGGAGATTAAATTTCATCCCCTTGACTAGAAGGACATTTGAGATTCTAAGACATTCGGATATTTGAATGTCTCCTATTCCAATGACCTTAAGACTACTATTGTTACCAAATGATACATTACCTCTACTTTTCTTGTGAAGTGTGGTAAACAATGATCTATCCCCGGTCATGTGTTTGGAGCATCCACTATCAACGAACTAAGTTGATAGATGCTCCCCCTCAATCATAACCTACACAATTCGAAAAATAGAAGTTTTAGGTACCCACACCTTGGGACCTAAGGCATCAACTAAACATGACTTAGGCACCCATGCCTTGACAATCTTCTTTTGAGTCTTGAGTGTTCTAGATTGTCTCATGTCAGTCCTAGACATGAGAGACACAAATGAGGGTTCCTTAGAGCGGTAACCAATACCGGCCCTATTGTAAACCGCTCTTTGGGCATTTAGGATCATATCTAGGGTCTTAGAGCTAGTTGAGAATTTTTCAAGAATATTCTTGAGCTTCTCAACTTCACTCTTCAAAGATTGGTTTTCCTCTATTAACAAGTTATCATGCACAACATTGACTTCCTCATCCTTAGATGATTTCAACTTTGCAATCTCATGTTTCAAAGATTTAATTTCATCTTCTAGCAATTCAACATGCAAATCATCAATGTTATCATCCCTAGAAGCTTTCAATTGATCAATTTCTAATTGCAATGCTTTAACTTTATTTTTGTGCTTTTTAAGCATACTAGTTAAACATGCAATTGCTCTATAACACTTTTCAAGCTCGGGAGAAGTTACCTCTTCATCATCCGAAGATGATGAAGCCGCGTTTGAGGAGTTTGAAGATTCATCACTGCTCTCCACTCCAAGAGCCATGAGTGCCACTTGCCTTGTGCTTTTCTCCTCCTTTTCTTCATCGGATGAGCTAGAGGATGACTCATCCCAAGAGGCCTTCAAGGCTTTCTTCTTCTTCTTGAATTTCTCTTCTTTTCGTTTGGACTTCTCGTTCTTCTTCTTAAGCTTTGGACATTCATTCTTGAAATGCCCTTTCCTACCACACTCAAAGCAAGATGCATTATTCTTATCAAGTTTGGATTCACTAGTGTTACCTCTACTTTTGAAATGTCGGTCTTTTCGCATCATCCTCCTCACAAAGTTGGCCATTTCGGATGAAGAGGAGCTGCTGCCATCTTCCTCGGAATTGGATTCGGATTCGGAAGAAGATGAAGATAATGAGACCTCCTTCTCCTTCTTCTTCTCCTTCTTCTTCTTGTTGGTTCGGTCCCCTGCAACTAAGGCAATCCCCTTCTCCTTGGGGCCTTTGTTAGCCATTTCATGCAATTCCATCCCACAAAATAAATCATCTAATTTTATAATAGATAAATCCTTGGATACTTTGTAGGCATCCACCATGGATGACCACAAAGCATTCCTTGGAAATGCCTTCAACACGTACCTCACAAGGTCGCGGTTCTCGACCTTTTCATCAATTGAATGAAGCCCATTGAGGACTTCCTTGAAATGACTATGGAGTTCACTTACCGACTCATTCTCCTTCATGGAGAGGTTTTGGAGTTGATTGAGGAACAAATCCCTCTTGGCAATCCTTGAGTCCCGGGTGCCCTCGTGAAGCTCAATGAGTTTGTTCCACAAGTCCTTTGCACTTGTGAAAGGACCAACCTTGATGAGCTGATCTTTGTTCATGCCACATTGTAGAGTGACAACCGCTTTCGCGTCGGCTTCACTCTTCCGAGTTTGTTCGGCAGTCCACAGCCAAGACTCCAGCTCTTTGCCTTCGTCATCCTTAGGAGGAATGAATCCCTCCTTCACTGCGAACCAAGTGTGGATATCCATCTTCAGATAGTATTCCATCTTTGATCTCCAATACTGAAAGTCGGTGCCATCAAAGAATGGAGGTCGGGTGGTGGAGAAGCCTTCTCTCAAAGCCATCTTGTTGATAACTCTTGGATGATAAGCCATAAACAGAGCCCCAAGCTCTGATACCACTTGTTGGTCACGAGATGGCTAGAGAGGGGGGGTGAATATAGCCAAACACTTTTCACTTGCGATTAACAATTTTCCTGCACTTAACTTATCAGTAGCACAGCAGCGGAAGAAACAAAAGAAACTGGAAGTGCAGTAAGCTAAAACCGAAATGAGATCAAACAAAAGCAACTGCCAAGAACGCTAACAAGAGGGTTTACATGGTTCGGGGATAACTTGCCCCTACTCCTTGGCGTGCCCTTAAGGTGGGCGATCCCTTGATCGTTGGCAGATCAAGCCCCGATTTCACCGGATATAATGCAACCTCCTTCTCGGTGGAGAAACCTCTCCGCAGCGTTTCAATCAGGATAAAGTTTAAGCACAAAGAAACTACGAGAAAGATCTTACTCAGACACTTAGCCGGGATAAGAACACAGCTAGCTTCCCTGAGCTCCACCCAGTGGCGATCTCACGCAAGAACTCTTCTTCGTGTCTTCCCACTATCGGACTCCAAGATACTTGTCCTCTCCTTCAAGCGCTCAAGTAAAGACTGGTTGCTTTGCGATCACTTTCTCAAAGTGATGACAGCTTCAAGAACGCAACAAGCAGATTGTGGAGAACACTAGGAGCGGCAAGAACACAAGTTCCAGAACTCTCCTTCCCCGAAGCCAATTTCTGCCCTTTTCTTTCTCCACTCAGCATCAGGTGACAGTATCCTCCGTAGCCTCCAGCTACCTTGCTGCCAACGCCAGCTACCACTGAGCCCTCTCTGGTCTTCCTGAGATCCCCTCAGCCAAGCTCCAGTCTCGGCTCCAGTCTGCAGCTCGGCCGTTGCAACCTGAAATGGAGAATCGGACAAACCTGCTCCAAGGAAAGCCTCCGTTGACCACTCCTTGAGTGTTTGAATCCTCCCCTGTCACCTGCAGCTTAATCACACTGTTAGAGCAGCAAATCATACAAGTAAATCAAATATCAGAAGCAAACATCAGCGAATCGGATACGATCAGACGCTCTGACTGTTAGTGATATGAGAGAAGTGTCCTAAGGCAATCGCCTTATGATTGTAAATATTTATTTAATAAATAAAAATTCGCTATTTGAGTATACATATTTGTGTATTTGATTGGGATCTTAAACTCATCTACTGAATGTCCGCAATACAATTCACAGCATAAGAGAATTTGTGATGCGATCACAACTAGTGATTATCTCTACATGTGCAATTGTGAAGTATTGAAAATATCCCTAGTCGATGAATTGATAAAAACGGACACTATCAATTCTGTTGAGACTAGCATGGGTTATTCTCTAATCAGCTGATTCTCACTGGCTGGTGACATTGGGATGTCCGGAGATAAACATGGATGCTAGTTAAGGGAACTAGTTCATTGGAGTGACTAGCTGTAAAACTTCACATGGTAGTCTATACATAGACAGGTCAGTGAAGTTCTTACAGCAGCTTAAGTGCGATGTTCCTTTGACTTGCGGTGTTCAAGTCATCTTGGTCATGGAGACTTATACTTTAACATCTTAAGCAAGCATCTCCAAAGGAGGCGTGGACCCAGGATGGTTGGGTATAAGCCGAAGTGCCCGAAGATGTTTGAACAGCCTACAAAGGATTCACCACTCCTTGCGAGGAGATGTATACCCAGGCCTATCGTCGGATTGTTACTCAAAGCCTCTGGCCAGAGCATATCATGTTTAGAGTATGAGTCTCTTAAATACATGAGAGTAATTAGAAATCCAAAGGACGAGAAAGATACTACTTGGGCTAGGTGTGACATAGTCAGCCTAGTGGGGACTGACACACACAGACCATGTCCTGAACCAAGTGGGTATAAGATGGTGAAGGGAATGAGGCACGATACATTAGAGTTGCTGAAGGGTTTCAGAATTATTTTTGAGGTCAACCGTTGATCTTTCGATTAATTGGGGATCATGATGTACTACTAGGTGCCACTCATGATCGTTCTATAATTGATGAATTATAGACGGCCAACATAAATCGAAAGCCTATTTAGTCACATGCACTACGAGTAATCCGAGGGATTTAAAACGAGTTGAAAATTGGATTTTCCGATCAAGAGAAATAAGTCGAATCTGAGTTAATCAGAGGCGCAATGGAAGCTTAAAATGGATAAGTCTTTTGAAGGCTTATCGGGAGAATTAAATGAGTTTAATTCGTGATGGGTTCGGCTTGGTTTGGCCGGCCAAAGAGGGTGCCAACCCTCTTTGGTTTGGCCGGCCATCACTTGGGGAGAAAACCATTTTATTTGGTTTAATTAATAAAATAAATCTAGTGCGATTTGTTTTATAAATTATGGACAAATAAATTTATATAAAGAAATTTATATAAATAAATTTATAGAAATTTATTCTTTTTATGGAAGTTAAAATAATCCATGAATTGGTTTATTTTAATTTTATAAAATCAATTATGAATTGATTTTTTCATAATACGAAAGTTTATAAATTTCTTATAAACTTTATTCCATAATTAAAGGAGAAAAGTATTTGTTTTATTATAAAGTTAGTTATAATAAAACTAGGCATAACGGAATTATTCATAAGAAAGATTATAAGATAAATTTCTTATGAAAATTAATTCCGTTAATTCCGTTAAGAGAGAGACTTGGCAAGGGAGAAGCAACTATATAAGGAACCAAAGGCAAGCCTTGAATTCCTAATCAATTAATCAAGAGATTAATTGCTCTCTCTCTCTCTACACGCCTCTCTCTCTCTAGGGCCGGTGCCCCTCTCTCTCTAGGGTCAGCTCTCTCTCCTCCCCTAGGGTCGGCGCAACTCCCAAGGTGGGCGTGAGCTTCATCCACCAAGACGACCTCGGAGAAGAAGAAGCGGATCACATCTCCTTCCTTCTCGGTATTTAGATTCCGTCTCTTGGTGGTTAGTTTCCTATCTTTTCCCTTGTTGATCTAGTTGTTCCTTTAGAGAATCTAGTAGTTCTCGTTGGCACAAAACTCGTGACTTTGCGAAGTCATCCCGAAGAGAACTCGGCGTGGACGCGAATAGAGGCGAAGCTTCCAAGGGACGCTACGGTTGGATCTTGTCCCTTACTTCGAGTTACGCGAGGTACTTGGTAAATTAGTTTACTTTTTTGCAAAGTTTTAAATTATGATCATGTCCACACATCATAAGGTTGCATGCTAGATACGTGGATAAAATAATTTGAGAAATTATTTCATGCTAATTCTTCCGCTGCACGTAAAAATTTAGAATTTTACGAACCCGTATCCTTGTCAACATGCACCCGATCCCAACACTGACCACGTCTGACAGTGGAATTTGAATTAAAGTGATCGGTCAGCGGACTGATCCAGGGTGTGTGGGTCAGTCACCAGATCGATCCACTGCTTCGTTGGGATTCCCAGCTCTCGCAGCTATACACGCCTGATCGGTCACCAGACCGATCAGAGTGAAGCCTGATCGATCACCAGACCGATCAGAATGAATCCTGATCGGTCACCCAGACCGATCAGGGCAGATGAACAGTGAATTTTTAATCAGATCCAAGATCCCTGATCGGTCACCGGACCAATCCAGGACTTTGATTAGCAAGGGAACTCACTCACCGTCTACTCCCTGATCGGTCACCAGACCGATCAGGAGCAAGGCAGCAAGGAAGCAGCCTGCTCCCTGATCGGTCACCGGTCTGATCAGGAGCCACACAGTAGATTCCCAATCTCACTGTGCGCTCCCTGATCGGTCACCAGTCCGATCAGACATAGCTAGATCGGTCACCAGACCGATCCACTAAGGAGCAGCGTGCCAATGTCCCTGATCGGTCACCAGACCGATCCAGAGACTCAACCCTATCCCTCCAAGCTAGGAATTCATCCACCATAGCCCTCCAAGCTAAGGATTTTTCCATCTAACTCTCCAAGTTGGGAATTTGCACCTAACCCTCCAAGTTAGGACTTTTCACCTAACCCTCCAAGCTAGGACTTTTCACCTAGCCCTCCAAGCTAGGACTTTTCACCCAACCCTTCCGAGTTAGAACATCATCCAACCTAGCCCTCCAAGCTAGGCACCTGACCCTCCAAGCCAGGACCTTTTCACCTAATTCTCCAGGATGGGAATTTGCACCTAACCCTCCAAGTTAGGACTTTTCACCTAGCCCTCCAAGCTAGGACTTTTCACCCAACCCTTCCGAATTAGGACTTTCCCAACACCTAGCCCTCCAAGCTAGGATTTTTCACACCTAACCCTCTAGGTTAGGATTTTCCAACACCTAGCCCTCCAGACTAGGATTTTCCATACCATGCCTGATCCCCGATTAGGACTTAATCATAATCCATGTCATGCCTGATCCCCGATTAGGACTTAATCATAATCAATGATCATCCACCTACACTAAAATCGATGTCAACACCAAAATAACAATCAGGGCAAGACTGCATCAACAAATATCTCCAGCTAGTGAGGAACAATTACTTGGTTAGACAAAGGAGTATAACTCGTGCTAGTTTTCCAGAATCAATGATGCTCGAATACATCATTTCGTAGACTAGGAAAGATTTCAATACATTCATAATTACACATATAGAGATGCTTACTAGTTGTGATCCAATCACAAATTCTCTCATGCTATGAATCGTATTACAGATATTCAATAAATGAGATTAAGATCTAATCATATATAAGTGTACACTCAAATATTAAATTTATCTAATAAATGAGTATAAACCATAAGGCAATTGTCTTAGGACATCTCTCAGATATAATACGAAATGCATGACAGAGAGAATTTTAGGGGACGAAGTTGGAAGAATGTCTTTGCTATTCCTTCTATAGTGTGCCCCATTCTTCTTTGGTCATAGACATCTTATATAGGAGCTCAGAGAAGGAGCAACAATTAATGGTAGATTAATGATCATTTATTGCCTTTATTTGCCAAAATTATAATGTAAGCTGTCGACCACTAATGATTAACTACTTTTCACTTGGCTGGTTACAAATTCATCATTAATTATAGATTATTGCATTTGTTACACACTTAAATAGTCCATAAATAGATTCGAGTGGGAAAATATTGGATCATTCACTTGGGCAAATTTTGCCCCGATCATTCATCGCGCGAAGGTCGAGCTTGTACACGAGTCAATTTGATTTAGTGCAATTTAGACCCAAGATTTGCACACCCTTGCGTACCCATGTGTGAGGCCTCTCCCCATGCATATGTTTACAACATCAATGCATGAGATACAATATAAACCAACAATAAATTTATAAGACTTCTAATGTGGGACTAAAAGCTCATGCATAATGAAGTCTCCTTCATCCACCTCTTATTGTTTCCATTCAAATTTCTAATAATCCCCAATATGAATGAAAATAGGATATGTGATAGCATTCAACAGTTGAGTCTAATATAAGACAGGTAGATTTTACCCTTTAAACCTTCCCTTATGAAAATTTTTCTACTTGGTAGTTGGTATTAGACATGATATACTTGAACTATATATTCTATCGTCTATGTAAGCATTGACATCTCTCACCCAAGACTCTGCCTGATACAACTTAGTTCTCATTAGTGTGTTTGTTCTTGGCCATGAACACACTTAGTTCTATGAGAAGTTCTGAGAATTGTGTCACATATTCTCTTCAAAGCGACTTCACTTCTTTTTCACATAGGTGATCTTTTAAAAGTGTTCTACATTTCTCCATTGGATCATTACAAGTTGTATGCTTAACCTTCATCCTTTCATTGTGTACTTTCCCCACTCAGGGGGTACAATTAGGTTATCCCATTAAATCTAGTTATTAGGATTTCTAGTCTTCATTGGTTAGATTTTCTTTGTATCAATATTCTCATCGGGATCAAGCCCATCTCCCGTGAAAAGTTTGTAACTAATTCTCGATTTAACAATTGGTTAGTAGATTTACTAGGTTATCCTTTGACATTATATAGTCAACAATGATAACATCAGTTAAAAGTAGTTCTAATGGTTGTATTTGTAACGTATATATCTAGAATTACTATTATATGGATGCTCTATGCTATGTCAATTGATGATTGACTATCGCAATATATGTAAATTACTAACCCAGATTTTGGTCATCTAGAAATATCTTCTAAAAATTGTAGTAGTCATTTAGTCTCTTTACCACATTTGTTAAGAGCTATAAACTAAATATCCATTGTGGATCTAGTTATTATGGCTTGCTTAGAAGTTTTCTAGGAATGATTGTACCACCCAAAGTGAATACATATCCACTTGTAGACTTTGAATCTTTTATGTCAGATATCCAATTTACATCGGTGTATCCTTCGATGATAGTAGAATATCATGTATAGTGTAGTGTATATTCACAAGTATATATCAAGTACCTTAGCACTCTTGTTATCCATTTCCAGTACTCAACATTAAGATTACTTGTATATCTACTTAGTTTACTTACTTCATAAACTAAGTTTGGTCATGTACAACTCATCAGGTACATTAGATTTTCAATCACTCGAGAGTACTCTATCTGAGAGATATTTTCTACTCGATTCTTTGATAGATGTTGACTCGCATTTATCAGCGTTCATGCCCATCCAATATCACCCTTGATGAATTTCTCAAGAGTCTTGTCCACATAATGAGATAGCCAAAGAACAAGTCCATCTATTGTTCTAAGAATTTTAATTTTGACAATCACATCAGTTAGGCTCATATCTTTCATGTCAAATCTTGAGTTGAATATATTTTTAATAGATTTACTTATTTTATAATTATTTTCAATAATAAGTATGCCATCTACATATAGACATAAGATGATATTGATATTCTCTATTACATTCATGTAAATACATTTATTACATTCATTGATTTTGAATCTACATTTCTTCATGACATTATCAAATTTTTCATGCCACTGCTTTGATATTTGTTTCAAGCTGTATAACGACTTCACCAATTTATAAACATTTTTCTACCTTTGCATAGAAAGCCCTTCAGGTTTCGCCATATAGATTTCCTTTTCAAAATTCCCATTTAGAAATGCTATTTTTACATTCATCTGATGTATTTTCAGATTTCATAGAGTGATGATAGTTAACAATACTCTAATGAAGGTTATTTTCGACACCGGAGAATATATATTATAGTAATCAAGTCATTCTCATTGTTGGTAACCTTTAATTACTAAGCTAACCTTGTACTTATCAATTGTGCTATCTAATTTATTTTTCTTTTAAAAGATCCACTTGCAACCTAATGATTTTACTTCTCGAAGGTAGTATGGGATCGTTGTAATCGATAGAGGTGGGGGGGGGGGGGTGAATAGCAATTACTGAATTTTTTCGGAATAATAGAAAACACAACGGAAGAATAACGAAACAATGCTAACAAGTATCTTTTTACTTGGTTCGGAGTCTTTAACGGCTCCTACTCCAAGGCTCACAGTCCTTAACCATTTTCGTTGGGCAATTCTATAACTCAAAAATATAATTTACAAATATAATTGGAGTACAGAATTAAATAGCGAAATTAAATATACCGACGACACAAGAAATGTTGTAGAGCATCTTGGGCAGCGTGTCGTCGATCTTGATCATTGGCGGCACGGAAAACTTGAGCACAGAAGAGATTCAGAGAGTGTTGTAGTACTGCTTGAGTTGCAAGAAAGCTATTCTGAGTTGATCTGAAAATTGTTGTGGAAAGCCAAGGGGTGAAGCCCCTTATATAGCCTGTTCTTGGGCGCTAGAGGCTTGTTGGGTGCCTGCCACGTGAAGCGAATCGGACACGTGCTAATCCGCAGACTCGGCCAAACCTCTCTCCTTCGATCTTGGGTGCCTGGGACCTCTGAGGCGCCTGATGGCTCACGGGCGCTTGAGTTGCTAATGTGGCAACTGAACTCACCCACAGGAAATGCCTCAACACGGGTACCTATTACCTGTCAAGCACCTGGTATCTCAGGCGCGTGAACCCATTTTAGGCGCCTGGGATGCAACAGTAAACTCCTTTCACTCCTGCAATCGGGGTTAGTCTATGAATATTATAACATAGATAATAAGTATATGAATAATGGTCGGACCTGTCTTGGTTCTGACTTTGGATTTCAAAATGAAACCCTAGGTCGAACTGACACCTACAGTTCTCTTTTCCGGGGAACGCGTCCTAACCTACTCCTCTCAGGAGAAATTACCTTTTGCCAACCAACTCCTCCGGTTGGACTTTTACTCAATCTCCGAGACTGTCGGATCTCGAGACGTCCGTACCTCGACCTGCCTCTACTTCTGTCCATAATCCTCACTCGGCTAAGACTCCTACCCTATCTTTCGGATCAGGACTTTGGTGCCCAGTCCACGACCAGGACTTTTTATCCAACCCTTGGCCAGGTCTTCTTGCTCAATCCTGTAGGTCAAGACTTCGTGCCTAGGTAAATAAGGGCTTTCTTGCACACTTGGTAAATCCGTTAGATCACAATATAAACTTAACTTTGAACCATTTGCCATAATCAAAACCAGGTTCGATCTAGTACCTCGAGCACCAACAATCTCCCCCTTTTTTATTTATGATAACACAGTTCAAAAGTTAAGTTAAAAAAGCAAACATGAAATGATACATCATAATTAGGAAGGAAAGAAAAACATTTTTCAACTCCCCCCTTGAATAGTACGCTCTCCCTTTTTTCCCTGAGAATATTTTCAATATTTTTGAAAAAACATAGTAGAAATTTGATATATTGAATAAAACTCCTTTTGATTGAAACTCTCCCTCTGAAGCTTTTGAAAATATACAATTTTGAATGTTTCTAAAAAATAATTTCAAATTTTTGAAAACTTCTGAGTAAAAGAAATTTTTGAGAAAAACTATTGAACGCTTCTAACATAAGTTTTTCTCAAATAGAATTTTCTAAAAAGATTTTAATTTAGGAAACATTTTCTCAAAGCTTTTCAGAAATAAAGTTTTCTTTTAAATTTACTTTTTAGAAAAAGAAGCTTCACTTTTTCGAAATGATTTTGAAGAAAAAAGAAAAATTAATTTTACTTTTTCGAGAGAAGAGATTTTGAGGGAAAAACAATTAACTTTACTTTTTCGAGAAAAAATTTTGAGGGAAAAATATTTTTTCACTTTACTTTTTCGAGAAAAAATTTAGAGGAAAAAACATTTTTTAACTTTACTTTTTCTACTCTCCCCCTTTGCCATATATCAAAAAAAAATGAAAACTATATTTGGCATGAAAGAACAGTTGTGTATCAGAGCCTACTTGCTTTGAAAAAAAAATTGACCGACAGCAAGTAATAGAAATGAACTAAGTTTGACCCAAATAATAAGTTTTGAATCGAGTTAACATTCTAGTGAGTACAAGCATTAAAAAAAATATTTTAAAAAATGGATCAAATTAATTTCTTTTGGTCTCTATCTAACCCAGTTTGCTACTCACTAACAATTATATAATAGCAGCTTTCACTTGGGTTAGTCAAGTTAAGTAGTTTCATCAAGTTAGACTTTCTAAGCTTGAATACTTAACTTGATTGTTGTTCAATTGTATTTATCGCCCCAACTGCTCTTGATGCACTGACTTAAAGTATCCTGAGTCAAGGTATAGACTTAAACATCTCAACCCAATCTAGGTTATCAGTTAAAGTACCCTAATGTGCTTGTGAGATGCTGGCTTCTAGATCTATAGGAGCATGCAATGCTTGGGTTAAGTCCTAAGCTAAGTCCATTGCGTAGAAAAACCCTAGTTTTTGAAGGGGGTAAACTTTTTTTTAAAAAAAATTAAGTCAAAAAAACATTTTTAAAACAATATGATTTTAAAAATAAATTTATAAAATAATAAACATAGTATTTTTTCTAAAAAATAGTCCTATTCTACTAAACACATTCCTGGAGATAATCAACTCAGAGTGCATAATTCTAAAGTAGATGATCAAGTTAACTTTTACAAATAAGGAAGGTCAGAAAACAAATCCCTAGTACAACATCATACTAAGAAGATGAGTCCGGATGCCACGAAGGGCATGGATACCATGAACAAAACATTGACATCATCTCCTCATGTCGGGCCTGCTCTGTTGTGAGCAGCTCATCATGTTGGGCCTGAAGGGCATCTATCTGCTCGACGTGATGGGTCTCCATCTCCTCTCGAAGACTATAAACCTCCATCTCTATCCGTGCGAGGCGCTAGCCTGTAGTCATCAGAGGGGGCGGTGGTGGATGTTTGGTTTCCCAACTTAAACACAACACTTCTCCCCCTTTGCCTAACATCAAAAAGATGCCAACAATATCCCAATTATTGGATCTTTTAATCCCCAATGATCCTAAACACAGTGTACTAGCCCCCCATACACTCATTTTCCATCATTTGGACCCATGTTAGCTGCTGGATACCCACACCAGCCTTGACCAGTCGACTGCCCCCAGGGCAGTCGACTGATATACTCTGATAATCAGTTTTTCTGGCCAATTTTAGAATTGCGCCAGAAATTCCACAAATCTCCAAAAATTCCCAAATTTTGTGGAGAATATTGTGGTACCTATACCTACTTGGGAAAATACATTCAACTATGTATCTATCACCATTCCTAAGTTTGACACAAAACTCAAAAATTTTCTATGAAAATTAAGGCAAACAAGGAGACAACCTCCCCCTATACCTATGTCTTCTCTTAATTTTCAATCTACCAAGGTTAAGTTCTGCCCAACTTGACATCATAACACGAATGTTAAGTTATACCCCAACTTAACCACTAACATTGTCTTTTGTTAAGTTAAACCTAACTCAACAACCCAAGTTTTTATCCTAGAACCTTCTAGAAAAACCTAGAAAACCTGGAAAACCCTAAAAGAAATTTGCAAGCACATTTGCTAGGATATACCCTATCCTAGAAAAATATGATTCCATAAAAAATATAAATGTGCTTGACTTTTGGTATAACTTCTAATTATCTCAAAAGATTGGCATTTTGTATCAACTTCCAAGTCTACTTTTAATTCCATGTGTTTGTCAAGACTAACCATTATAATTTAACACATGGAATTGTCCTTAACTCTCCCTTCTTGATTTTTTAATCCTAGATACCTATGGAGAACTGCCATATCCTTTCATCCACCAAAACTTATCATCCAATATCATCTAATGACTTTCAAACCATATAATATTCAATCATGACATAAAATCCCACAGGATAGCATGACACTTTCCTATGATTTTAATCTTGTAATTTCTGATCAGCTAATAGGCCTTTTCAACTTAACCCTTAGGATAGGGCAGTTGATTGATAAAACGAACAGAAAGGATTCTGGGCTGAAATCAGTCGGAACAGTCGACTGCCCTCAGGGCAGTCGACTGATAAGGGCAGTCGACTGATACCTGAATTTCAGGTTTTTCAGCCCAATTTCAGTAATGCCTAAATAATTCCACAAATCTCCAAAAATTCTGAAATTTTGTGGGGAGATTTGTGGAGCCTATGCCTACTTGGGAAAAATATGTTTCTAAACAAATGTACTTCAGATCCCAAGATTGGCACGAAACTCAACTTCTCCTAAAATGTATCACTTAAACTCATCCCAAAAGTCCTAATTGTGACTTCTCTATGTATATTCTTATACTTGATCATAATTCATTTCTAGCACCTACTTATATGACATTTTCACATTAAACCTTAATTTTATCAAATATAATATGATTTTCACCTTTTTTCCCTAAAATTCCTTTAAATGTGCCAATTTTCTAGGATTAAGACTTACCCAAGTCTTCCAACCCTTTTTGGCACATTTCATCTAATTTCCTAGGAGAAAACCTCTTGAGATCCATTTACTATGGACCCCAAAGGCTTCTAGAGCTCCCCCTTGAGCTCTTAGCCCTAGCCACCTCCCTAGGTGACTCAATCCACACTAGGCCACACCAGTGTGCCACCGATGATTCTTTGCCTACAAAATGAACCCTCTTAACCTTAGACACCTTGTCTTTGATTAAGTCATTTTCTTTCCCTTTGAATGGCACCCCCTTGCCATCCTTGGACTTCTCCTTCTTGCCATGATCATATGCCTTCCCAGCATATTTCTTTTTGTTGGCCTTGGAGACTCTAGACCGGTAACCCAAACCCTATCTATCATAGTTGGGTTTTATACTACCCAACACCATATCCAAACCGTTAGATCCAATCTTGAATCTTTCTAGGGTCTTTTCTAATGTATCAAGCCTTGCCCTCAAGACTTGATTTTCCCTTTCCAAGTTTCTATCCCTAGAATTCATATGTCCACTTTGGACATTCCTAGACCTACCCTCTTTCTAGGCACATTCCTTCCCTTCTTGGGATTAATGCCATGATCCTTAGGTCCTAAGGTTTTGGATTTTTCATGATGCATGCTTTTCCTAGGGTTATAATCTACCGTGTTAATCATATTCCTATCATTATATCTAAATCCAAAATTATGCACAAGTAAGCAATTTTCATGATGTCTAGCATGCATGGATGAATAATTTGTATGATTTTTAATATTCATGGAGGATCTCAAACTAGATTTACATTTTAACTTAGGGTTAAGAATTACCACTCTTACCCTTGAAGTTCCTCCTTGTTGTGAGCTTTGCTTCCTCCTTTCTTCTTTCTCCCATCTCCTCAAGTGTCCCATTTTCTTGAGCTCTTTCTTTCTTGGACACTTGGTGTGGTAGTACCCTAGCTCACCACACGTGAAGCATCGAATCCTCCTCTTCTTCTCTTGGGATTCTCCATTCCTACACCTCATGTTAGCATTTAATTGAATTGAGATGGGTTTAGAGTGTGCCTCCTTTTTCTTACCATTTGGACACTTATCCTTGTAGTGTCCCTTTTCGTTGCACTCAAAGCATGTGATGTGGACCTTTTTCTTTGCTTTGGAGGAGGTGGAGGCTAGGTTGACTTCTTCTTCAACCTTGGATGAAGTGGATGCTTCGACAATTCTTCTTCCTCTTGGTCTATTGAATCCATTTCTTTCGATTCTTCCACTATATTAGCTTGTGTAGGTTTCTCATGATATTCTTCTATCTTTTTTCACAACTCACATGCATCTTTATATTCACCTACACAACTCAAAATGTTATTAGGCAAAATATTTATCAAAATGCTAATTACCTTCTCATTGGCCCTAGCTTTTTCTTGTTGCTATTTGTCCCAATACCTAGGACGAAGCCTCTTTCCTTGATTGTCCTTTCGAACTTCGAAGGGCTCTTCAAGTGCAATCCGAATGTCCCACTCCATTCCAAACCATGTCTCTATTCTAGCTTTCCGATATGGGAAGTCTTCATGGTCGTAGGGCGGCGGAGTGTAGATGTCGTCCCTAAATTTGTCTTCCATTGTTCTTACCTCTAGCTTTTGCTCTTCTTGGCGGTTAGTCCAATCACGAGCGGTCCTTCACTCTGATACCACTTGTTGGATCTTGTACGATTGCTAGAGGGGGTGAATAGCACTTTTCGGATTCGTTCTTCCTATACGGTTAGTTGCGCAAGCGGAATATACAATAAAAATAAAACTAACCAAGAAGAACAATGCTAACAACCCAGTTTTACTTGGTATCCACCCCTAAGGGTGACTAATCCAAGAATCCGTCGGTGGATCACTCCCCGGATAACCTCTGGCTAGCCCTCATCGCTCCTTGTGGGTGGAGAAACCTCACCACAACACCTTGAGAAGACCTGAGCACAAAAATAACTATCTTGCCTTTAACCAAGACAAGATTCGTCAAACCTTTCAGTCAAGACGAAGTCCTCTTAAATAGAACTAAGTCTAAAACCCTCGCCACCAATCGATTGCCCATTTACCAGTCGACTGGTCTAGCCTTAATTGCTAGCCAACGGCTATCCCAACGGCTAGCTTTCAGGGTTACCAGTCGATTGTCAATTTACCAGTCGACTGGTCCAGGCCTGAAAGTATTCTGTGAGTTTTATCAGTCGACTGCCCTAATGACAGTCGACTGCCCCACTCACACACCTAGGGTTTCCCTTCCCGAGTACACTTCTCTCAGCACTCTAACCCTAGGATTTCCCGAGTATAATCACACAACACTCGTACCCTCATGACTCGATTGACTCCTCATCAGCAGCCTCGACTGTTGCCTTCGCGCCCTCTTCATCTTCGGCTCTCGTCGCTCGGATGCACGCAATCCTCTAGCTTGCCTCCATGCCATCCTTCATGCATGCCTCGAAGTCCGCACCCATCAACTCATCATCCCTGCTCTCTAATGTCCCTTGAGTGCACACAAGCCTCCAGCTTGTCTACATGCCACCCTTCACCGTACCGAGGTCATCCAGCCAAGTCAATATGTGTAAACCTGCATACTCAACATACACATATTAGAACACAAGGAAAACCTAACTTAAACCCTTTGCCCAAACATCAAAACACTTGGTCACTCTGGACCACAGATTGCCTCAACAGTGGAGACTCTCTCAGTTGTTCCTCGATCTCGGTGGCGACATCTGCTACATCAAAGTCCACCTCATCGTCCGAGTTGACCTGGGGTGGAGCACCTCGTCGTCTCCATGATATGACCCCGGTGGCTAAGATATCTACAACGTCTAGGGAAAAGTTCCTAATTTCTATTTCGTCAAACTCGGTAATCATGATGATCTCTCCGACAGAAATATCATGACCGGAATGATGGAAGAGTGCGGTCAGAATGTGACAGTAGGGGGTCCACACTCTAGAGTGAGTGGAGATGCTAGAGGCATAGATGATCATCCTGAACATATGTAAACCGATGTCTATGTCTAGGCGGTGGATCATCGCGTAAAGTAAGAATGAGTGAAAAGGTCGCATAACCGCTACATCCCGTGAAGTTAGGGGAAGAATGTTGCGGACCAGGACTCGATATAGGGTGTAGTCCTAGATGCGTAGATCGACGGATCAAAAATTCTGAACCGTCAGATCTCTCTCACCACTGAAAAAATAAGAGTAGAGAAGGTCGAGGGTAATGCGTGAGTAAGGATTAGGAAAGGAATGATCCATAGGAGGATAACAACAGAACGTGGACTGAGAGGGTCGTAGTCCAAGAAATCTAGTAAATAAAGAAGGAGAAATGGTATGTGGAAGGGTCTGAATACTAGTGGTGTAGCAGAAGTCGTCGACATTGACCAAGTTGTTATAAAACTAGGCACATAAAGTCGTGTTTATTGAACCATTACATTATACTAATCATTCTAGTTGGTAGTAAGTAATAACATCAATGGCGGTGGGACAAGACTGCGTAAAGAAGCCCTTATTCAGATAGTTGGTCTTTAAGGGTTTGTACGTAGTGGTAGCAAATTTATTAAACTGGGCTAATGTAGAAAACTTAAGGTCAGGGCTAGGCTCAACATCGGGGTCGGTCTCGACAGGACGACGTTTGCTATTATAATAATTGAAATTGATTAATAACAAAAAATTGAAAAAAAAGACAAGCTCTTAAAAAAAACATACCGAGGAGGCATCGTGGGAGAGGAAGAAGAGAGGAACACTTGGGATGCTTGGAAAGCTCTTAGAAGTGAGGAAGTAGTGACAAAGGTTGTGAGTTTGGTGTGGCGAGGGTGCCATGGTCGATGGTTTATATAGCCCTTCCCGGGCGCCCGTGAGGGTCAATAGGTGCCCATGGCAGAGGTGAGGCACCCAAGGGGTTACTTGGGCACCTGAGTTTAGGCTTGGCTCAGGCGTGGCAGCCTTTGACTGCCTCGTATGCTGGGAAAGCATTGGGCGCCCGAGAGGTTCTCGGGAGCCTGATTGACCATAATTTTGCACGGTTATTTTCTTCAATCAAAGCCTAAGTTCAATTTTGTGTAAAATTTAAAAGGTTGGCTAAGTAAGAAAAACATAGTTTGAGTTGAAAATTTAAACTTTGAATTTAAGTTAAATTTTTAAAAATATTAAATTGAATCTGAAAAACATTTGATTGAATTTTTGAAAATATTAAGTTAGATTTTTGAAAATATTAAGTTGGATTAGTGAAGACAGTGTGTTTAATTTTTGAAAAATGTTAAATTGAATTTTTGAAAACATTAAGTTTGATTTTTGAAGAAATGTTAAATTGAATTTTTGAAAACATTATGTTTGATTTTTGAAAAATGTTAAATTGAATTTTTTGAAAACATTAAGTTTGATTTTTGAAAATTGTTAGATTGAATTTTTGAAAACATTAAGTTTGATTTTTGAAAAAATGTTAAATTAAATTTTTGAAAACATTAAATTTGATTTTTGAAAAATGTTAAATTGAATTTTGAAAATATATAATTTGAATTCATGAAAATATTAACTTGAATTTTTGAAAATATTAACTTTGAATTCTTGAAAATATTAACTTGAATTTTTGAAAATATTAACTTTGAATTCTTGAAAATATTAACTTGAATTTTTGAAAATATTAACTTTGATTTACTAATTTGAATTTATTTAATTTTAATTAAGTTTAATTAAAGATATATTAAAGGTAAAATTTATTGAGTTGGTTGGGTTGGTCTAAATTATTAGGTCCTAGGCATCTCACCCATTTTTAAGTGATAAAACAGGTATCCTTATCTGTTTTGTGAGATGTATTAATTTTATCTTTGATTTTATGTTATCACTATGATTTAATTGAAACTTGTGTTAGATTTAGGTTTAACAAGTAGTAAGTTGAAAATAAATTTCGATAATTGGCTTCTAGGTCTTGGCGAGGCACAGAGGCCTGTTGGTGCAAACAGCACCCAAGTCGAACCTATGTTTTGATAAATGGCAAAGGGTTCAAAAGTTAAGATGTTGTGTTTATCTAACATGTTACTTGAGTGTGCAGATTGAAGTCCTAGCAAAGGACTGCTCGGCACCTAGCGAAGGACTGCAAGGCACTGAATCGCTAAGTCCTAGCGACGGGCTGCTGGGCACCTAGCGAAGGGCTGCTAGGAGTCGAAGACCTAGCGAAGGACTGCTAGGCACCAGGTGAAGGACTGCTTGGAACCGAAGACCTGGCGAATGACTGCTGGGCACCTAGCGGAGGACTGCTAGGAGGTTCTCCTGAGAGGAGTAGGTGAGGACGCGTTCCCCGTCGAGGGAACAGTAGGCGTCGGTTCGACCTAGGGTTCCATTTTGGAGACCCAAAGTCAGAACCAAGACAGGTAAGGCTGTATATACCTAATATTTTATTACTTTGTGTTGTTTTGGACTAACCTTGGATGTAGGACCGAAGGAATGTGTTTCTGCAGCTCAGAATGCCCTAAAGGAGAGGGGCAAGCAGCTGGGCAGGGCGCCCCCAGTGTCCCGGGCACCCCCAACGTCAAGGCAAAACCAGTTAAGCAAGAAAACGTTTCGGAAGCTTATGCTCCCGGGCGCCCCCATGCTCCCGGGCGCCCCCGTGCTCCCAAGCGCCCCGGATGCTTAGGGCGCCCTGGGTTCAAGCCAACGAAGTGAACCAGCCGAGAAGCCAGCAAACCAGTCAACCGGGGCGCCCCCAGCGTCCCGGGCGCCCCCACAGTCAAACCTCAGCCCTATTCGAGCGGGATAAGGTCTGACCGAGATTGTTGCAGATCGGAGGCCATGTAGAGGGCTCCCCCAATGTCCAGGGCACCCCCAAGACTGCTATAAATAGCCCTCGACCGCCAAGGCTTCTCAACACAGTTTTCCAACGCCTCAGTACTCTTCGCTCAAGCGCTTTGCTCCAGAAACGTCTGATCTCGAGGTTCTAGCGCCGACGACGACCCTACGCACCGAAGAACGATCTACACCGGGCATCGATAACGAAGAGTTAGTTTTAATTGTATTCTTACTGCACTATTACTGTTACTGTACAACTTCTTGTAAGAACATGCGTGATTATAGTTTTGCCCACAGTAAACGGTCAAGGACCGTGGGCCTTAGAGTAGGAGCCGACCGCGACTCCGAACCAAGTAAATCCTTGTGTTCGCGTTTGATTTTCGTATTACATTTCCGCTGTGCATTCTCTCTCTAAATCCGAAACGGTTTACGATATTCACTCCCCTCTATCGTTTTCTCTCGATCCAACAAGTGGTATCAAAGCGGGGAAGCTCAAATTTGGTGCAACCACCTATTTGAGAGTTTTTTTGGATTTCTTTTTAAATTTTTTTTCAAATTTTCATCGTTAATCGAGGTTGGTGCAACACCCCTCGATAAATATTTTTTTACTTCCCGCACTACTAATCCAAGACTAAGTCTTGGAATATTTCTTTCTTTTTTTCTTTTATTTTCAGATAAATGGCCATGCAAGAAGGATTCAGCACAGCCAGACCACCACTTTTCAGTGGGGAGGACTTCTCCTACTGGAATAGTCGGATGGCGGTCCACCTGAAAACTCAGGTGGACATGTGGATAATCATCCAGTCTGGACTGGAGATTCCAAAGAATGCTGAAGGAGTGCCACAGTCTTACGCTGAGTGGAACACCGCTCTGAAAAGAAAAATCGAAGCTGATGCAAAAGCAACCCAGACACTTCAATGCGGCTTGACCAAGGAAGAGTTGAATCGGGTAGGATCATTCAAAAGTGCAAAGGAGCTATGGGGTAAGCTGATCGAACTGCACGAAGGAACTTCAGATACTCGAATCAGCAAGAGAGATCTCCTCCTGAACAAGTTGTACACGATCAAGATGAACGACAACGAAATAGCAACCTAGCTCCACACCAGAATTCAGGAGTTAATGAACGGACTACACATAATCGGTCACAAGGTAGAAAACCGTGACCTGATAAGGTACGCTCTTAACGCTTTCCCGAGAAACACCTTGTGGGCATCTATGGTAGATGCATACAAGGTTTCAAGGGACCTTTCAAAAATTAAATTAGATGAACTATTTTCAGAACTTGAATTGCATGAGCAGACTAACTGCAATCTGGCTGAGAAAGGCATTGCCTTTGTTGCAGGTAAAGCTGGAAAGACAATCAAGAAGATGCCTCAACCTGCACCCGAGTCTGATTCAGACTCAGACTCAGAAGACAGCGAGGGAAATCGGCCTAAGTTGGTTCGGCTAGCCCAGGACTACTACAAAGAGCTAAAAAATTAGACCAACAGAAGAAAAGTCAACCGAAGAAAGGAAGAACAAGATGAACCCTCAAATGAAAAGAACAAACCCAACGTGACCTATTACAAGTGCAAGAAGAAGGGCCACTACAAGACTGAATGGCCCAACCTGAAGGAAACAAAGAAGACGAGAAATAAGAAGGCACTTCAGGCAACGTGGGGCGCATCCTCCTTCGAAGAAGAAGAAGAGGTCCCACAGTCGAACTTGCTCGCACTAACCGCCTCAGAAGAAATCGAGACTGAGTCAGAGTCAGAGCCGGACGACGGTAAACTTACATTTTCAGAAGATGGAGAAATAACTGTAAGTGGTTTTACTAGAAATCAGTTAAAGAATTAATTTCATATCTTTCTTGAGACTTGGCGGAAGCTAATCTCCGAGTCGAATCTCTCCGACAGGAAGTAAAACTCCTGAAAGAGAGAGCTGACTCTAGATCCTTGACTAAGAAGGTTCAGGAAGGAACCTCTACTCAAGTTGAAAAACTTGAGAAAGAGAACTCCTCCCTGAAAATTTAAGTTAAGGACCTTAGATCAGCCTTAGAACGGTTCACTTCTGGTTCCAAGGGTCTTGACATGATTCTTGGAAAATAGAAAACGGTTCTAAATCGATCCGGACTAGGTTATAGAACCAAATCTAGACAAAGATCCTACTATGCTGTACTGAACCAGTCCAGACCTAAAGTTCAGGTATGGGTACCCAAACTATGCCTAAACAAACACACTGGATCAAATCAGTATTGGATCCCCAAGGACAAGATTCACATCTTACATAACCATTATCATGGCTTTAGTCCAGGGGGAGCCAAATTAAAAACAATATTTATAGTTAGATAAATTTCAGTTCTTGTTTTCAAATTGCATGATTGCTTGTTTATTTAATTTCTGCAATTTACCATGCTTAGATTTAGGAATGGTTAGTTTAAGGACAGAACCAACTTAACTGAAATTTGAACAACATAGTATTGGGTGGCGGTGCGATGATAGTACGTTAGGGAAGCCAATTCTAATAAGGTCAAGTATACACTACTTGGTCTCTTTAGACTGGTGAAACTAGCCGAAGCTACCGATCCAAAACCCAAACTAGTTAGACCAGAATTTTTCGAAAAATAGTTTTGAAAATGAATTTTATTAAAAGGTTTTGTCAAGGAAAGGGTTGATGATCCAATAAGGCTACGCCCAAAGAAGGCCTAGTGCCTCGCCAAGACCTGGAAGCCAATTTTTGAAATTCAAATTCAAATTATTATTTGTCAAATTCGAATCTAACACAAATTTTCAGTTAATTGTAGATTCAAACATTTTTTAAAAAAAATTATAAACTCAAAATCAACTATTTACAAAATTAATTTAACTTTTTCAAAATAAATCATGATCCTTCAAAATAATTCTATCTATCAAAACCTGTCTCACAAAACCTATAAGGTTAACGTGATTGATAACCCTAAATTTGGGTGAGACAAACTAGGCTGTAAAAATCAATTTAGGCTATTCCTGATTCTAATTGGATCCAAATCAACAAAACACTTTATGTGTAGGAACATAAAGATTTGGATTAATGGATGTTGGATAGCGGGTGCTCCAGACACATGACTAGAGATAAATTGAAATTCACCAAACTCAAGTTCAAAAACCTAGGCTCAGTGGTATTTGGCAACAATGCTACACTCAAGGTGATTGGGTCAGGTAACATTAAACTTAAATCTGACTTTGTTATTAAGAAAATTCTTTTAGTTGAAAATTTTAAATTTAACTTGCTTAGTATAAGTCAATTATGTGATTCTGGTTATATAGTTACCTTTAACAATTCTAACTGCCTGATTAGAAACCTGCAAGACTCAGAAATCATGCTTAAGGGAACTAGGAAAAATAATGTTTACACTATAAACCTACCTCTAGTACCTAAATGCATGTTAACTCAGTTAAAACAATCAAACCTCTGGCATAGAAGATTAGGTCACACTAACCTGAGAATTATTTCAAAAATCACCCAACTTGGCCTAATTAAAGGTATCCCTAAAATTAAGAACCATGAAAACATAATATGTAAATCATGTAATCAAGGTAAACAAACCAAGTCTAATCACAAACCAATTCAGTCGACCTAACCCAAACCACACTTGAGCTCCTGCACCTTGACCTATTTGATTCACATGGAGCCAAGTCACTAAGCAGAAACCGATACTGCTTAGTAATAGTTGATGATTACTCTAGGTTTACCTAGGTTAGGTTTCTAAAGACCAAAGATGAAACCCTGGACCTATTCAATGACTTTTGTAAGTTAATTGAAAATCAAAACGATACTAAAATCAAAAGACTTAGGAGTGACCACGGGGGAGAGTTTGAAAATCAACGATTCGAGGAATTTTGTCAGGTAAATGGGTATATACACGAATTTTCGTGTCCTAGAACCCCCGAGCAAAATGGGATAGTCGAAAGAAAAAATAGAACCCTACAGGAAGCCGCTAGGGCTATGCTCAATGAATTCAACTTAGCTAACCAATATTGGGCAGAAGCAATTAGTACGGCTTGCTACATCCAAAATAGGGTCCTGATTAACAAGCGACACAACAAAACACCCTATGAATTATACTACCATAGACTTCCAAACCTACACTACCTAAGGGTCTTTGGGTGCAAAGTCCATATCCTAAACACCAAGGACTATCTAGGTAAATTCCAGTCTAAGTCAACCCCAGGCATCTTCTTAGGATACTCAACAACAAGTAGAGCCTATAGGGTTTACAACAAACAAACTAAGAAAATTGAAGAAACAACCAATCTAATATTTGATGAAAAAATTATGTCAAAATCTGATAATTCAGTTCTAACTTCATCAAATACTGATCAAGAAGATAATGAACAAGCTGTTGAATCTTTAATTGAACCCATAAATGAACTAACTATTGAACCAACTAATGAGTCAATTGAACCAACTATTGAACCAATAATTGAACCAACTCAAATAGTTGAATCAAATAGTGAACCAAACCGACCAGCCGGACCTGAGGCTGAACCAAGTTCTAGAAAAACCAAGAAACCCAGACTCAGTCACCCAACCGATCAAATTGTGGGTGATCCAACTCTAGGAGTCAGAACTAGGTCTTCCTATAAAAACCTTAGTCAGATAGCAATGATTTCAAAAATAGAACCCAAGACTATAGAGGAAGCCCTACCTGATCCTGATTGGATCATAGCTATGCAAGAATAATTAGCCCAATTTGAGAGAAACCATGTCTGGGAACTAGTACCTAAACCTGAGGGCAAATCCGTCATTGACACTAAGTGGGTTTTTAGGAATAAGTTAAATGATCAAAGAGAAATAGTCAGAAATAAAGCCCGCTTAGTAGCAAAAGGATTCACTCGGGTAGAAGGGTTAGATTATGACGAAACCTATGCCCCGGTAGCTAGACTTGAGTCCATTAGAATGTTATTGGCCTTCGCATCCCATAAAGGATTTAAACTATACCAAATGGATGTAAAGTCAGCCTTTCTAAATGGATTCATTAAGGAAGAAGTCTATGTAGGACAACCCCCTAGTTTTGAGGTCTTAGAAAGACCTGACCATGTTTACATACTTACTAAAGCACTTTATGGACTAAAACAAGCACCTAGGGCTTGGTATGAACGCTTATCAACTTACCTAATTTCTAAAGAATTTAATCAAGGACAAATTGACTCAACCCTATTTATTAAAACCTTAGGAAAAGAGATCTTTATTGCCCAAATCTACGTCGATGACATAATCTTTGGGTCAACCAACTCAAATTTTTTAAAAGAATTCGTTAAAATAATGGAAAATGAATTTGAAATGAGCTTAGTTGGTGAGCTCAACTTTTTCCTAGGATTACAAATTAAACAAACTAGGGATGGAAACTATGTTCATCAATCCAAATATGCTAAAGAGTTAATAAAGAAATTTAAAATGGATAACTCTAAAAGCATAAGTACCCCCATGACCACAAATGTAAAAATAGATAGTGACCCTGATGGTAAACCAGTAAACCTTAAACTCTATAGAAGTATGATTGGATGTCTACTGTATCTTACAGCCAGCAGACCTGATAACCTTTTGCTGTAGGAATGTGTGCTAGATATCAAACCAGTACTAAGGAAACACACTTAGCAGCCCTAAAAAGAATAGTAAGATATATTAAGGGCACCCTAAATGTAGGGATTTGGTATCCTAGAACCTCAACCTTTGACCTGTCAGGATACTCGGATTCTGACTACGCTGGTTGTAAATTAGATAGAAAGAGCACAAGTGGAAGCTGCCAACTGTTAGGAAATAGTCTAGTAAGTTGGTGCAGCAGAAAATAACACTGTGTAGCTCTATCCACAACTGAAGCTGAGTATGTTGCCTTAGGAGAGTGTGTAGCACAACTTTTATGGATGATGCACACTCTTAAGGACTTCCAGCTCAACTACACCCAAACTCAGGTCTTCATTGATAATATAAGCTCAATTAATCTAACTAAAAACCCAATCCAACATTCCCGAACTAAACACATAGAAGTTAAACACCACTTTGTAAGAGATCATGTAGCCAGGGGTGAGATAGTCCTTAAGCATGCAGACTCTAAATCTAACTTAGCTGACATATTCACCAAACCCCTACTTGAGTCTGAGTTCAGCTCACTAAGAAGGCAGTTAGGATTATGCTTGGTAGAATAGGTTTACTCTATTTTTCAATTTTTAAACTGCTTTATCTGATTTGAAAAATCAGTTTTTAAAATAATTTTAAAACTGCATTACTTGATTTCAAAATCAGTTTTTACTTGGCTTGAAAAATCTTTTTGGGATTTTGTTTAATTTTTCGACTTAGTTTTCTTTTCAAAAACTACCCCCTTCAAAACTAGAGCTTTTTCGCAAATGGACTTAGCCTAGGCCCTAACCCTAGAACTGCATGCACCTATAAATCAAGAAGCCAGCATCTCACAAGCACCTTAGGGTACTTTTAATTGATAAGCTAGAATGGGTTGAGATGCTTAGGTCTTTGCCTTAATTCAAGATGCTTTAAGTCAGTGCATCTGCAGTAATTGGGGCACTCAATACAACTTAAACAGTAATCAAGTTAAGTGTCAAGTTTAGAAAATCTAACTTGAACAGATCACTTAACTCGACTAACCCTAGCGAAAACTACTGTTTATAACAGTTAGTAAGTAACTAATTGGGTTAGACAGGACCCTAAAGAGATAATTGAAATTGACTTGGTTCAGTTTATCTTGCATTGGTTCAGTACAGCACATTAATTTTTTTTTTGTAATTTATTTACTTTTTTTTGCTATTTTGCTTTGTTTTCGATATATGGCAAAGGGGGAGAGATAGGAAAGGAGAGAAGCTTTAAAATTTTTTCAAAATTCTAAAATTTCAAAATAAAAGCTTCTACGCTCTTCTACTCCCGACGTCCCGGGCGCCCCCAGGCCCTATATAAAGGGCCCTCGACCCCAAGCTTCAAACATCACTTTCAAACAAAGCTTCTACGCTCTTCTACTCCCGCGCTCTGCTCCGGAAACCTCCTGACACGAGACTCAAGCGCCGACGACGTCCTCCCGCTCCGAAAATACCATCTACTCCGGACGTCGGTAACGAAGAGCTATTTTAGTTTACTGTACTGAATTCTGTAAAATCTTTTGTAAACTATTTTTGCGACATATAGAATTGCCCACAAAAAATGGTCAACGACGTAGACCTTGGAGTAGGAGTCGACCTAGGCTCCGAACCAAGTAAAACCACCTGTGTCTGTGTGTTTTTAACTTTAATCTTCCGCTACGCATTCTCTCTTCAAATCCGAACGATTTTCGATATTCACCCCCCTCTATCGGTTCTCTCGATCCAACAAGTGGTATCAGAGCAAGGGAAGTTCAAACTTGGTGCAACCACCAGTTTGAAAATTTTTCTTCGGATTTTTATTTTCTTTTTCTCGTTCGAATTTTCTTTAAATATTTCGTTCGAATTTTCTTTTTCCCGTTAATCGAGGTTGGTGCAACACCCCTCGCTATTTCATTTTATTCATCCCGCACTACTAATCCAAGACCTAGTCTTGGAAAAAAAAATTTGGTTTTCTATTTCAGATTAAATGGCCATGCAAGAAGGATTTAGCACTGCCAGACCTCCACTTTTCAGTGGAGAAGACTTTTCCTACTGGAAAAGTCGAATGGAGGTCCACCTGAAAACTAAGGTGGACATGTGGATCATCATCCAGTCCGGACTCGAGATTCCCAAGAACGCTGAAGGAGTACCTCAAAGCTACTCAGAATGGGACACCGCTCTGAAGCGCAAAATAAAAGCCGACACAAAGGCGACTCAGACCCTACAATGCGGTTAAACAAAAGAAGAGCTGAACCGAGTGGGCCCCTTCAACAGTGCAAAGGAGCTGTAGGCAAAGTTGATCGATCTGCACGAAGGAACATCAGATACCAGGATCAGTAAGCGAGACCTGCTCCTAAACAAACTCTACACCATCAAGATGGCCGACAACGAAATAGCAGCCCAACTCCACGCACGAATCCAAGAATTGATGAACGGTCTTCACACTATAGGTCACAAGGTCGAAAACCGTGACCTAATAAGGTATGCCCTAAATGCATTCCCTAGAAATACCTTGTGGGCATCTATGGTAGATGTATACAAGGTTTCAAGGGATCTCTCTAAAATTAAATTAGATGAATTGTTTTCTGAGTTAGAACTTCATGAACAGACTAACTGCAATATGGCCGAGAAAGGAATTGCCTTTGTTGCAGGAAAAATTGGAAGATCGACAAAGAAGAAACCTCAACCTGAACCCGAGTCTAACTCAGACTCAGACGCAGAAGACGAAGAAGGAGATCAATCTGAGCTGGTCCGACTGGCCCGAAGCTACTATAAAAAATTGAAGAACCAAGTCAACACACGGAGGACAAGCCGAAGAAAGGACGAACCAGCTGAACCCACGAATAACAAAAACAAGCCCAACGTCATCTGCTACGAGTGCAAGAAGAAGGGCCACTACAAGACGGAGTGCCCAAATCTAAAGGTGAACAAAAAGACAAGAAGAAAGAAAGCACTCCAAGAAACCTGGGACGAATCTTCATCAGAAGAAGAAGAACCCCAGTCAAACCTACTAGCGCTGACCGCTTCAGAAGAAGTCGAGACCGAGTCAGAGTCAGAAAAGGACGACGTCAGACTAACCTTTTCAGAAGACGACGAAATCAAGGTAAGCGGTTTCAATAAAAGTCAATTGAACGAACTTATTTCCTATCTTTCTCGAGATTTGGCGAAAGCCAAACTCCGAGTCGAATCTCTCCCACAGGAAGTAAAACTCCTGAAAGAGGGAGCTGACTCTAAATCCTTAGCCGAGAAAGTTCAAGAAGGAACTCCTACTCAAGTTGAAAAACATGAGAAAGAGAACTCCTCCCTGAAAACTCAGGTTAAGGATCTTAGAGCGGCCTTAGAACGATTCACTTCTGGTTCCAAGGGTCTTGACATGATTCTTGGAAAATAGAAGTCCGTTCTAAATCGATCCGGACTTGGCTATAGAACAAAATCCCGACAAAGATCTTACCTTGCTGTACTGAATCAGTCCAGAAGTAATGTTCAGGCATGGGTACCCAAACTGTGCCTAAACAAACCGACTGGATCAAATCAGTATTGGATCCCCAAGGACAAGATTCACATCTTGCCTAATTATTATCGTGGCTATAGTCCAGCGGGAGCCAAATTAAAAACTATTTTTATTGTCAAATAGAATTTAATTCCTGCAATTTGCCTGATTGATTGTTTATTTAAACTTATGCAATTTACCATGCTTAGACTTAGGTTAGTATAAGGACTGAACAAACTTAACTGAAACTTGAAAACATAGTATTGGGTGGAGGTGAGATGATAGTACGTTAGGGAAACCAATTTTAATAAGATCAAGTTCACTTGGTCTCTTTAGACTGGTGAAACTAGCCGAAGCTACCGATCCAAAATCGAAACTAGTTAGACCAGAACTTTTTCAAAAATTAATTTTGAAAATGAAATTTCATTAAACGGCTTTGTCAAGGAAAGGGTTGATGATCCAATAAGGCTACGGCCAAAGAAGGCCTAGTACCTCGCCAAGACCTGGAAGCCAATTTTTGAATTTCAAATTCAAATTACTTTTTGTAAAATTCAAATCTAACACAATTTTTAGTTAAGTATAGATTCAAACATCTCCTTTCAAAATAAATTGAAATGTTTTCAAAAATTAGTTAAGATTTTCAAAATAAATCATGATTTTCAAAAATTCTTTTATCAAAACCTGTCTCACAAAACCTATAAGGCTAACGTGATTGAGAACCCTAGATTTGGGTGAGACAGACTAGTCAGTGAAAATCAATTTAAGCTATTCCTAACTCTAATTGGATCAAAATCAATAAAACTCTTTATGTGTAGGAACATAAAGATTTGGACCAATGGATGTTGGATAGCGGTTGCTCCAGACATATGACTGGAGATAAATTGAAGTTCACCAAACTCAAGCTCAAGAACCTAAGCTCAGTAGCATTTGGCAACAATGCTACACTCAAGGTAATTGGGTCAGGTAATATTGAGCTTAAATCTAACTTCATTATTAAGAAAGTTCTTTTGGTTGAAAACTTCAATTTTAACATGCTTAACATAAGTCAGTTATGTGATTCTGGTTATATAGTCACTTTCAACAATTCTGACTGCCTAATTAGAAATGTACAAGACTCAGAAACCATGCTTAAGGGCACTAGGAAAAATAATGTATACACTATAAACCTTCCCCTAGTACCCAAATGTATGTTAACTCAGGTAGAACAATCGAACCTCTGGCATAGGAGATTAGGTCATACCAATTTGAGAACTATCTCAAAAAGTCACCCAACTTGGCCTAATCAAAGGTATCCCCAAAATTAAAAACAATGAAAACCTAATATGGGAATCATGTAATCAAGGTAAACAAACCAAATCTAATCACAGATTAATTCAATCTGACCTAACTCAAACCACACTTGAGCTCCTGCACCTTGACCTATTTGATTCACATGGAGCCAAGTCACTAAGCGAGAACCGATACTGCTTAGTAATAGTTGATGATTATTCTAGGTTTACCTGGGTTAGGTTTCTAAAAACCAAAGATGAAACCTTAAAACTATTTAATGATTTCTATAAATTGATTGAAAATCAAAATGATACTAAAATTAAAAGACTTAGGAGTGACCACGAGGGAGAATTTGAAAATCAACGGTTCGAGGAATTCTGTAAGGTCAATGGGTATTTACATGAATTTTCATGTCCTAGAACCCCCCAACAAAATGAGATAGTCGAAAGAAGGAATAGAACCTTACAAGAAGCCGCTAGGATGATGCTCAACGAATTTAGCTTAGCAAACCAATATTGGGCAGAAGAGATTAGTACGGCTTGTTACATCCAAAATAGGATTCTGATTAACAAGCGACACAACAAAACACCCTATGAACTGTACTACCATAGGCTCCCAAATCTACACTACCTAAGGGTCTTTGGATGCAAAGTTCATATCCTAAACACCAAAGACTACTTAGGGAAATTTCAATCCAAATCAATCCTAGGTATCTTCCTAGGATACTCAACCACAAGTAGAGCCTATAGAGTTTACAACAAACAAACTAAGAAAATTGAAGAAACAACTAACTTAATATTTGATGAAGAAGTCAACTCAACATCTGATAATGCTAACCTAATTTCATCAAATTCTGATCAAGAAAATAATGAACAAACTAGTGAACCTTTAATTGAATCCTTAAACGAACTAACTATTGAACCAATTAATGATCAACTGAACCAACAAATGAACCAGCCCAAAGAGCCGAATCGAACAATGAACCAAACCGACCAGCCGGACCTGAGGCTGAACCAGTTCTAGGAGAACCAAGAAACCCAGACTTAGTCACCCAACCGATCAAATTGTGGGTGATCCAACTCTAGGAGTCAGGACTAGATCCTCCTATAGAAACCTTAGTCAAATAGCTATGATATCAAAAATAGAACCCAAAACTATAGATGAAGCCCTACCTGACCCTGATTGGATCATAGCTATGCAAGAAGAATTAGCCCAATTTGAGAGAAATCAAGTCTGGGAACTAGTGCCTAAACCTGAAGGCAAATCCATCATAGAGACTAAGTGGGTCTTTAGAAATAAGCTAAATGATCAAGGAGAAATAGTTAGAAATAAAGCCCGCTTAGTAGCCAAGGGATTCAGCCAAGTAGAGGGATTAGATTACGATGAAACATATGCCCCAGTAGCTAGACTTGAGTCCATTAGAATGTTGTTAGCCTTTGCAGCCCATAAAGGATTTAAGCTATACCAAATGGATGTAAAGTCAGCTTTCCTAAATGGGTTCATTAAAGAAGAAGTTTATGTAGGACAACCCCCCGGGTTTGAGGACTTAGACAAACCTGACCACGTTTACAAATTAACTAAAGCACTATATGGGTTAAAACAAGCACCTAGGGCTGGTATGAACGTTTATCTACTTACTTAACTTCTAAAGAATTTAAACAAGGACAAATTGACTCAACATTATTTATTAAAACCCTAGGAAAAGATATATTTATTGCCCAAATTTACGTAGATGATATAATCTTTGGATCTACCAACACAAACTTCCTAAAAGAGTTTGTAAAGATAATGGAAAATGAATTCGAAATGAGCTTGGTTGGTGAGCTTACCTTTTTCCTAGGACTACAAATCAAACAAACTAGAGATGGACACTACGTCCATCAATCCAAATATGCTAAAGAGTTAATAAAGAAATTTAAAATGGATAACTCTAAAAGCATAAATACCCCCATGACAACTAATGTAAAAATAGATAGTGACCCTGATGGTAAGCCAGTAGACCTCAAACTGTATAGAAGGATGATAGGTAGTCTACTGTACCTTACAGCCAGCAGACCTGACATTTTTTTGCTGTAGGGATGTGTGCTAGATACCAAACCTGTGCTAAGGAAACACACTTAGCAGCCCTAAAAAGAATACTAAGATATGTAAAGGGCACCCTAAATGTAGGGATCTGGTATCCTAGAACCTCAACCTTTAATTTGTCAGGATACTCGGATTCTGACTATGCTGGTTGTAAATTAGATAGAAAGAGCACAAGTGGAAGCTGCCAACTATTAGGAAATAGTCTAGTAAGTTGGTGTAGCAGAAAACAACACTGTGTAGCTCTGTCCACAACTGAAGCTGAGTATGTAGCCTTAGGAGAGTGTGTAGCACAACTTTTATGGATGATGCACACTCTTAAGGACTTCCAGCTCAACTACACCCAAACTCAGGTATTTATTGACAATATAAGTTCAATCAATCTAACTAAGAACCCAATCCAACATTCCAGAACAAAACATATAGAAGTTAAACATCACTTCGTAAGAGACCATGTAGCCAGGGGTGAGATAGTACTTAACCATATAGACTCAAAATCCAACTTAGCTGATATATTCACAAAACCATTACCTGAGTCTGAGTTCAGCTCACTAAGAAGGCAGTTAGGATTGTGCTCTGTAGAATAGATTAACTCTACTGTTGATTTTTTTCTGCTCTACTTGATTTAAAAATCAGTTTCTAAAAATAGAATTTTGAAAAACTGTTTTACTTAATTTCAAAATCAGTTTATTTTAAATCTTTTTTTTCGACTTAGTTTTCATTCAAAACTACCCTCTTCAAAACTAGGGTTTTTTCGCAAATGGACCAAGCTTAGGCCCTAACCCTAGAACTGCATGCACCTATAGATTTAGAAGCCAGCATCTCACAAGCACTTTAGGGTACTTTTGGTTGATAACCTAGAAAGGGTTGAGATGCTTAGGTCTTTGCCTTAATTTAAGATGCTTTAAGTCAATGCATCTACAGTAATTGGGGCACTAAATACAACTTATACAGTAATCAAGTTAAGTGTCAAGTTTAGAAAATCTAACTTGAACAGAAACACTTAACTTGACTAACCCTAGCGAAAACTACTGCTTATAACAGTTAGTAAGAAGCTAAATGGGTTAGACAGGTCCTTACAAGAGAAAATCAACTGATTTGGTCTAAGTCTTGGTTCAGTACAGCAAAATCATATGAATATTTTTCCTTTATGAAAGTCATTTCTTTTATGCAATTTAATTTTTGCAATATCTATCTGTTTTTGATATATGGCAAAGGGGGAGAGATAGGAAAGGAGAGAGTCGAAATTTTTCTCTTCAAATTTTTCTCAAACTCTCAAAAATTTTCAAAAAAGTTAGCTACTTTTCAAGCTTTTCAAAACCTTTCTAGAAATACTTAAGTTTTTTTTTAAGAAAATCCTACTAAGTACTTAAGTTATTAAGTACTAAGTTTTTATAAGTATTTTATAAGTACTTTAAGCTTAAGTTTTTCAAAACTTTATAAGTACTTTAAGCTTAAGTTTTTCAAAACTTTATAAGTACTTTAAGCTTAAGTTTTTCAAAACTTTATAAGTACTTTAAGTTTTTCAAAACTTTCATAAGTACTTTAAGTTAAGTTTTCAAAACTTCCAAAATTTAAACTTAATTTACAAGTACTTAAATTATTTCAAAATTTACCAAGTACTTAAATTGTTTCAAAGTTTACTAAGTACTTAAGTTTTTCAAATCCTGCTAAGTACTTAACTTAAAGTTTTCAAAACTTTTGAGTACTTTAAACTTAAGCTTCAAATTTTGTTAAGTACTCTAAACTCATGCTTTCAAAAATTTCTCTATGTACTTTTAAAACTTAAGTTATCAAAAGATTTCAAAGTACCTAAACTTAAGTTTTCAAAGTGCAAAATCA
>JAGFNQ010006699.1:559535-623968 GCA_024364735.1 Boesenbergia rotunda | reverse complement strand
CGTGGCAGCAGATCCGGTTGTTGCTCCGGTCGCCATCTATCCCCTTATCCTCGGGATCCGGTTTGACCGGGGCGCCCGGATGGCTCGGGGCGCCCCGCATTGACCGGTCAAAGCCTCATCTCCTCGGCTTCGCAGGGATGCGCTTCGGCAGCTGGCAGTGGGGCGATCGCGACAAGCGGGGCGCCCGCGACAACCGGGGCGAAGCGCGTTCGCAAGGATGCGCTTCGGCAGCTGCAGTGGGGGCGCCCGCGACACGCGGGGCGCCCGCGACAAGCGGGGCGAAGCGCGTTGAGGTTCTTACAGACTTGGGTTGACCTTGGGGGGCGCCCGGATCGTCCGGGGCGCCCTGCTCAGCTTCTGCCTCACTCCTTTGAGGCTCTCTGAGCTGCAGATACTCAGTCCTTCGATCCTGCATCCAGGGTTAGTCCAAATAACAATTATATTATTATTTATACAGCCTTAGCTGTCTTGGTTCTGACTTTGGTCTCCAAAATGGAGCCCTAGGTCGAACTGACGCCTAATGTTCCCTCAAGGGGAACGCGTCCTCACCTACTCCTCTCGGGAGAATTTACCTGGTGCCAACCGGATCCTCCAGTTGGACTTTTGCCCGGCAGCCCTTCGCCAGGTCTTGGTTTTCGCCTAGCAGCCCTTCGCCAGGACTTGGTTTTCGCCTAGCAGCCCTTCGCCAGGACTTGGTTTTCGCCCAGCAACCCTTCGCCAGGACTTGGTTTCCTGACAGCCCATCGTCAGGTGCCTAGCATCCCTTCGCTAGGACTTGGTTTTCGCCCAGCAACCCTTCGCCAGGACTTGGTTTCTTGACATCCCATCGTCAGGTGCCTAGCAGCCCTTCGCTAGGACTTTGTTTCCTGCACTCTCAAGCAGCATTGTTAGACAACAAATAACCCTTAACTTTGAATCCTTTGCCAATATCAAAACAAGGTTCGATCTGGTGCTTCCTGCACCAACAATCTCCCCCTTTTTGATTATGGCAACACAATTCAAAGTTAAGGAAAAAAATTACAACAGTTAAGAGCATAAGGTAAACAGTGAAGCATAACTGAAGCATAACTGTAGAGTTGAGAAAAAAAATTCTTTATTTTTCATAAAACCCTGAATACTTGTGTTAAGAGCATAAGGTAAACAGTGAAGCATAACTGAAGCATAACTGTAGAGTTGAGAAAAAAAATTCTTTATTTTTCATAAAACCCTGAATACTTGTGTTATAAACTACTTAAAATACTTAACTTTGACCTTTCCTCCCCCTTTGACATATATCAAAAGCATACATGGGTTAGCAAGGTTTCTAATGGGGAGTTTTGAGTTCTACCAAAAATAGGTTTTTGACAAAGTATTTTTCAAAAAAGAGCAAAAGTATTTGTATCCATAGACACTTTTGAAAAGCAAGCTTAAACTTTGTTAAAAACCCTTTTTCTCAGACAAATTTTGATTACTAAGGAAAATTTTATTTAAAAAACATGCACTAAAAATAACTTCGAACCACTTAGAAATGCTTAAAATTTTGAAATAGCTTAAAAACAAAATTCCCTTTCTCTCCCCCTTAATGTAAAACTCTTCTCCTTATGTTTTAGACCATTTTTAAGTCTAATATAAAAATATTTTGAGAGAAGTTTTAAGGAGAGCGTTTGTGTATCAGAGCCTATGAGTTTTGAAAGCATGAAAATACTTAGTATAATTCTTGAAAGTATAGCAAAAAGTTTTAAATTGCACCAACAAAACTTTATTTGGAAAAGTATTGAAAGATACTTTATATTTGTATGCCAATCTTTTAGAAAATTCACGCACTTAGAACAATATTGCCTTGAAAAATATTTATACTTTTGAAACATTATTGCAGTACTTTTTGACAGATATTATGTATTTTTGAAGACATAAGTGCTTTTGAATCTTCAAACGTACTTTTGAAATAAATATTATGCATTTTTGAAAAATCTAAGTACTTTTGAAATAAATTAAGATTTGAAACACATAAGTACTTTTAAAAAAGTATTTGGACTTTGAAAGATATAAGTAATTTTGAAAAGACTTAGACTTTGAAAAGTATAAGTAATTTTTGAAAAGAATTAGACTTTGAAAAGTATAAGTAATTTTTGAAGAAAATTATGCATTTGAACACAAAATATTTTACTTGACTAGGTTTCTTTTCCAGTCTGACACAATCCTAGGAAACCTTGTTGATTACAAGGACATTTTCCTAAGTGTCCTGGAAAATTTTCTCCAACCCAAGTAAATATTATAAAATTAATTTCATAAGCCACAAGAATTTTGTAAAATAATAGTATTTTGACAGAAAAATTATTTATGTTTTCAAAAGGATTTTGAACTTGCAGTGCATGAAAACATATAATTTTGAAAATGTTCAATAATTCTTTTAATTTCATCTCCCCCTAAACTTGACCCAGTCCTAGGAAGCTTGTTGACTACAAGCGATCTTCCTCTGAGTTTTAGGGTTTGATTTAAATTATAAGAATTATCTAATAACTTCAAAACAAATAATTACCAAAATTTTTTTCAGAAATTCTTCTTTTGAATCAAACTCCCCCTAAATTTGACACATTCTAGGAGTCCTAGTAGATCATGAAGTGGACCTTCCTCTGTGTCTTTAGGGTTTATTAAAAATAAAAGAATAATTTTAAATAATCTTCTGAGCATGAAACTTTCAAGGAGATAAATTTTTGACACCTCAATTTGAAGTAATAATAATAACACAGTTTTTGAAAAGAAATATTTTGAAATAATTTTTCAAAGAGATAGTAATATACCAAGAATTTTGAGTAATTTTTGAAGGCCTTATTCTGAAATGATACTAAATTTTAGAGCATCAGGTTTTGAGAATAAATCTAAAAAGAACTCCCCTTGTATTCGACTTGTCTTAACTTTATCTAAGTGCTTGAAGGGTCTTTAACATTAACTAGGTTTGACCATGTTTGACTCAGTTGACTAAGGTTTAACCATGTTAATCATGGTTTGACTATGTTGAAATTATTCTCTGAATGAAAACACAACATAAAAGAAATTTTAATTTGAACTTAATTTTCCTGTCTCACCCAATCTAGGGTTTTCAAACAGTTAGCCTTAAAAGTTCTTGTGAGACAGGTTTGAAGGTAAAAATAATTTTAAAAAAATGTTTAACTTTGAAAAGAAAAAAAATGTTTGTTTTTGAAAAAGTATAATTGACTTTGAAGACAGAAAAAGAGTGATTTTGAAAAAGAATTTTTGAAAACAGGTTTGAATCTATAATTATTTGAAATTTGTGTTAGATTCGAATTTGACATAAGATAATTTGAATTTGAATTTCAGAAATTGGCTTCCAGGTCTTGGCGAGGCACTAGGCCTTCTTTGGCCGTAGCCTTATGGGATCATCCACCCTTTCCTTGACAAAGCCTTTTAATGAAATTTCATTTTCAAATTAAATTAGGTCATTTTCTGGTCCAACTAGCTTGGGTCTTGGATCGGTAGCTTCGGCTGGTTTCACCAGTCTAAAGAGACCAAGTAGACTTGATCTTATTAGAGTTGGTTTCCCCAACGTACTATCATCTCACCTCCTCCCAATACTATGTTGTCAAATTTCAACTAGTTGGTTAAGTCCTTAAGGTATCTAGTCCTATGAATAGCCAAGACAAAACTTCAGATAATGTCATAGTGAGGAGAAATTTCTGGATTTTCTATGTTTGCAAAATTATTAATCAGTTTTTCTTGTATATCAATTTTAATTTTCAAAGTCTCATTTTCTTGTCTTAACATTTTGAATTTTGACTTTGCTAATATACATGATTTCATCAAGTTATCTAAGCATGCATCCATATCTAAATTTGACCAAGGGAGATTAATTAAACTATCAGTATTCAAGGTAAAGAGTTGATTTGGATGTAAATTACAGTTACCCATTTTGGTTGGTTTCCCTGGATCTTTGTAACGTTTATTTGTGCATTTCTCTTTGTAATACCTAAACTCCTGACACTTGAAGCATTGAATGCGACTCTTGTTCTTTCGTGCTTTTGGAGCTCGTTTCTTTGTTGCCGTCGGTGGTATCGTTTGAATCTTACGAGTAGGACACTTAGTTTGGTAGTGCCCTCTCTTCCTGCATATGTAACAAATTATATGATTTTTAAAATTTAAATTTGTAATTTTACCTTTTGATTCCTTATTGGGAATCTCCCCCTTAATTGTTGCTGTCTCGGATCTAGATTCATCTTCTGATTCCGTGTCTGAGTCGGACTTGGGTACCGGTTGAAGCTCCTTCTTTGATGGTTCTCTTGGAGTTTTCCCTGCAAAAGTTATACCTTCCTCGACCATTGCAGTATCAGCTTGATTATTTAATTCTAATTTAGAAAAGAATTTGAAATTGGTTACCATCTCAGTCAGTTCGTTGTCTGATTCTGCTGGTTCGATTTCGACTCTGGGTTCAGGTTCAGACTCTGACTCGGCTATCTGTGCTTGGACCGAGAGTGCGAGATAACTTACCTGATCTTCTTCTTCATCTGAGATTTCTTGATGAAGATTGATCAATTTCTCCCACATTTCTCTAGCACATCCAAATGAACCGACTAGCTTGAGTTGTTCGTTGGTTAGACCGCATTGAAGAATTGCAATTGCTCTTGCATCAGTCTTAATTTGGTTGAGGGTTGGTTCATCCAGTTTGTCCCATGCAATTGATAGTTCATCTTCTGTATGGAGGTGGAACCCTGTTTGAATGATCATCCATATGTCCATATGGGTCTTCAGAAGGGACTCTATTTGTCTTCTCCAAAAGCTGAAGTTCTCGCCGGAGAATAGCGGTGGACGGGCACTGTTCCACTCTTGGTTGCCCATAAAATAACCTCTTGCACACAAAAGAACTAACAGAATGTACCAAGACTTGGTCTTGGATTAGTAGTGCGGGAGAAGAAGAAAAAAATTTGCCCAAAAAAATTGCACGAATTTCGAGGTAGAATAATAATAAAAAATTTGAGACAAAATTTTTGGAAAATGAATATTCTGATTAATGGTGAAAAATAAGAGTTAAAAGATTGCTTGAATTAAAGTGGCACGAATTTCGAGAAATAATATTAAAATAATAATAAAAAAAATTTATGACAAATTTTTAAGAATTGTTCGTTTTATTAATTCAGACTTATGGTGAAAAGATGAAAATTCAAAATTGAAAAAGGCGTAAGGATATTTTAAATCCACCTACAGATATTATTTATATAAAATAAAAAGCGAACGAGATTGAGTTGCGTTGATTAACAAAAAGAAAAGAAATAAAATTAAAAAATTCGTAAATCCGAAAAAAACTTTCAAACTGGTGGTTGCACCAAGTTTGAACTACCCCGCTCTGATACCACTTGTTGGATCGAGAAATGCGAGAGAGGGGGGGTGAATGTCGCAAATCGTTCGGATTTAAAAAGAGTAAGTGCGCAGCGGAAATAAGACACAAAAACAATGCTAACACGGTCGTTTTACTTGGTTCGGAGCCTGTGTCGACTCCTACTCCAAGGCCCACGGTCGTTGACCGTTTTCCACGGGCAATTCTATACGTTCGAGAAAGTTTACAATAAAAAGTATTACAGAATCAGCCTAGTAAACTTAATTAAGCTCTTCGTTACCGACGTCCGGTGTAGATCGAAGTGTTGGAGCAGCAGGACGTCGTCAGCTCGAGTTGGAAGAGTTCTGGAGCGTGTCGTGGAAGCAGAAGAGCGTGGAAGCGTCGCAGTAATTGATGCTGTGAAGAAGGAGGTCGAGGGCCCTTTATATAGGGCCTGGGGGCGCCCTGGTCGACGGGGGCGCCCCCCCACGTGGCAGCAGATCCGGTTGTTGCTCGGTCGCCGTCTGATCCCCTTATCCTTGGGATCCGATTTGACCGGGGCGCCCGGATGGCTCGGGGCGCCCACATTGACCGGTCAAAGCCTCATCTCCTCGGCTTCGTAGGGATGCGCTTCGGCAGCTGGCAGTGGGGGCGCCCGCGACACGCGGGGCGCCCGCGACAAGCGGGGCGAAGCGCGTTCGCAGGGATGCACTTCGGCAGCTGGCAGTGGGGGCGCCCGCGACACGCGGGGCGCCCGCGACAAGCGGGGCGAAGCGCGTTGAGGTTCTTACAGACTTGGGTTGACCTTGGGGGCGCCCGGATCGTCCCGGGCGCCCTGCTCAGCTTCTGCCTCACTTCTTTGAGGCTCTCTGAGCTGCAGATACTCAGTCCTTCGATCCTGCATCCAGGGTTAGTCCAAATAACAATTATATTATTATTTTATACAGCCTTAGCTGTCTTGGTTCTGACTTTGGTCTCCAAAATGGAGCCCTAGGTCGAACTGACGCCTAATGTTCCCTCAAGGGGAACGCGTCCTCACCTACTCCTCTCGGGAGAATTTACCTGGTGCCAACCGGATCCTCCAGTTGGACTTTTGCTCGGCAGCCCTTCGCCAGGTCTTGGTTTTCGCCTAGCAGCCCTTCGCCAGGACTTGGTTTTCGCCTAGCAACCCTTCGCCAGGACTTGGTTTTCGCCCAGCAACCCTTCGCCAGGACTTGGTTTTCGCCCAGCAACCCTTCGCCAGGACTTGGTTTCCTGACAGCCCATCGTCAGGTGCCTAGCATCCCTTCGCTAGGACTTGGTTTTCGCCCAGCAACCCTTCACCAGGACTTGGTTTCCTGACAGCCCATCGTCAGGTGCCTAGCAGCCGTTCGCTAGGACTTTGTTTCCTGCACTCTCAAGCAGCATTGTTAGACAACAAATAACCCTTAACTTTGAATCCTTTGCCAATATCAAAACAAGGTTCGATCTAGTGCTTCCTGCACCAACACAAACCCCCTCTTTATAGCTCCTTTAAAGAGGCAAATGAAGAGTCTCTCCATGACCCTTCATCTCCTTCTACTTCTTAACCAACCTCCACTTCATTTACTCATAAGTATTCCTTGCTAGGTTAGTTGGTTAAAGCATTCATGGTTGTACAAGAGGTCCAAGGTTCAATCCTTGGCCCATGCACCTTTATTTTTATTTTATTTTTCATTTTATTTAAACCTTTTCCTCTAATTTTTGAAAGTTCCCTTTTATTTCGAAAATTCTCCAAAAATCACCCATAATTATGCTAATATTCCTAAATAAAATTCTTTTATATTTAGATTAATTTTACCTAATTTATATTAATTTTACCTAATTAATACCCATTTTTGGAGCCCATTTAAAGCTCATTAGTACCTAATTTCTCTATTAAAATAGAAAAATTAGGCTAAGACTTACCCATAATCATGCTAATATGCCTAATTAAATCCTATTTATATTTATACTAATTATTACCGAAATCCACCTATAATCATGGTACTAAAAAGCCCACATAAAGCCCTTTAGTACTTAGTTTTCTCAATTTAAATGAGAAAATATGGATTTTCTAGGCCAAAGTTCTCCTTAATATTTCTAGGTCCCTTGGAAAATTATTTAAACATGCTTAATATTTTAAGAAAATATTAAGAGAATTTTCCGGGTCGTTACACTCGGGACACATAGGGGTGATCTCCGGAGGACCAACCGGGGGAGATTCCCATCAAGCAAGGAAGGTGTTAGATCGTGTTTGTCTTGCTAGAGGGGGGGGGGTGAATAGCAACTTTCGACTTTTATACCTACAACGTTAGCAAGCGCAAGCGGAAATCTAATAAAACAAATGAAAACAATGCTAACGCACCTATTTACGTGGTTCGGAGATAAAAACTCCTACTCCACGGCTGCCCGTAAGGTGGGCGATCCCTAATCCGTCGGTGGATGATTCCCCGGAGCACCTCCGGTTAGATCTCGTAGCTCCTTGTGGGTGGAGAAATCTCTCCACAACCTCTGGACACTATCTGAGCACAATAGGCTACTAACTCACTCTATCCAAGCAAGTTTCGCCAAGCCTAGGGTTCCCTTCCCGAGTACATTTCTCTCTGCACTCAAACCCTCCCGGCTTAGTTCCCAAGTACAAACACTCACACTCGGACCCTCACGACCCGGTTGATTCTTCAATCAGCAGTCTCAATCTGTTGCCTTCGCGCCCTCTTCATCTTCGGCTCCCATCCCTCTGATGCGCACGCAAGCCCTTGGCCTCCATGTCATCCTTCACGCATGCCTCGAAGTTCGCATCCATCGGCTCATCGTCTCTGCTTCAGCAGCCTCGATCTGTCGCCTTCAAGCTCTCTTCGACTTTGGCTCTCGACCCTCGGATACACACACAAGCCCGCGGCTTACCTCCATGCTACCCTTCACGTACGCCTCGAAGTCTGGTTCTCTCGGCTCATCGTACCTGTTTTGTCCATGGTCCCTCCCTCGGATGTGCACGCAAGCCCACGGCTTGCCTCCATGCCACCCTTCACCTGAAGACATCAACCAAGTCTATGTGTACCTGCAAACCTGCACACTCACATACATATATTAGACCAACAACAAACCCTAACTTAACCATATTGACACACACATTAAAACCCATGATCCTCCAGATCATACCCGGGTCGATTGCTCTAACAATCTCTCTCTTTTTGATGTGTGACAATATGTTTAAGTTAAGTAAACAAAAACAACAATATCAATAGCAATTGAAAATTAAAACATAGCAAACAAGAGGCAACCTCCCCCTTAACCTATGCCCCCTCCCAATTTTCAATTCTTATATCATACAATACCAAGTTAAGTTCTACCCAACTTAACACCACAAGTGTTTTCTCACGTTAAGTTAAACCTAACTTAACATCCAAGTTATCCCCCTTTGACACTATCAAAAAGATTGCCCCAAGCAATTCTAACCCTAGTGTCAAAAAGAACTTACTTTATTTCTGAAAAACCCCACAGAAATCACCAAACAGCCTTATCAGTCGACTGCCCTCTGTTATTCTCAACACACAGAGACATCCAATGTGTAAGCTAATTCTGAAATCCCAGCCGAATTTTAGAAATCCCTACAGAATTTCAGAAACCTCTAGAAAATTTTAGAAAATCTGGAAAAATCTAAAAGTTTACAAGCACATTTGTTAGGATATACTCTACCCTAGAAAAATATAGTTTCATGAAAAATATCAAATGTACTTGACTTTTGGTACAACCTCCAATTTCCTCACAAATGGTCATTTTGTATCAACTTTGAAATCCAGATATGAATCTATGTGTTTGTCAACTCCAACCATTACCATTTTACACATAGAATTACTTTCACTTCTCCCTTATTCTCATGTATTCTTAGTATGATAAACCTCCCCTTCTTTTATCCTTAACCTTAGATACATATACATGAAGCTTCCCTTGTGCCCATATAAGCCATATCTTATCATTTACTAGCAATCTATGAATTTTAAACAATATAAGCAATATCAAGCCATGACATAAAATCTCATAAAGTAACATGAAAGCATAAGCAAATATTTCATACATGACTTGAAAATAAAACATGAAAGTGGCACAAGAGCTAAAGCCCCGAAGTAGCGAAATATTACAATTCCAAACTAAGTGTTTGAGAGATAAAACATAAAGCTAAGCAAAGCACTCTCAACACTCAACCATCAAATAAGATCTACTGCATGCCATCGCCTGGAGGAGGAGGAGGAACCTGGTGCATCAAATGCCACTGTTGTACCATCTCGTATATCTCCTGCTGCTGCATCTGCATATCCATTTGGCGCTGCTGGAATGTATGAAAAGTCTCCCTCAACTCGTGTACCTCAGACTGGAGCTCGGAGAACTGCTCCTGGGTTACTCCACCAGCGGACTCCTCATCAGAACTCGAAGAGTCAGGATACTGCCTCCGGATGATCTCCCCCTATCTACACTCAATACCTGCCAAGGACAACTGACGTGTACCAATCTGATCATACTCCTTGGACAAGTGACGTACTTGACCGTTAGTCGTGCATATACCCCTAGACTCAAAGAACTCGGTCAGGACATGACAAAAGGGCATGTATATCTTTCCATTGACACTATGAGAAAAATGGACGATGGATGTAAACACATGCAGGGTGACATCAATGTCTAAACTCCTCTCTAGCGCGTACATCATGACCAAGTGAGGAAGTCGAATCATCGACCTCCCCTTGGTAACAATGGGTAAAATGCAGTCTAACACAACTTTATATAACACGTTACTAGCAGGACTCATGCGCTTGGCCTCAAAAAGGCGCTGTGTAGAAACTCGGCGTCTCCCAAAATAATGTAAATGAATCTGGTCTAAGGTCCCACCAGGCAATATGAAAGGCTCAATAATCTTAGGAAAACATGTAAATGCATTATTAGACACCCTACAACCTAGAAATGCACCTAAAACTGTGGATGAGAAGGGAATGGTGACTCCTGCCACCATGGACTCATAGAGGTCATTATCAGAATTGATGCATGTGAGATTTGCGTAGAAATCTTTACACATGTCAATGTTTGCATCATGCTGACAATACACCAATCGTCCTAGAGCAAAATGGGTAATCATCTCAGAGATATGAGGCGCATTCTCCCGGAAGTATGCTTGGTTGAGATACCGACAATTCATCAATACAAACTCATTCTCTTTAAATTGTCGTAGACACTCATCGGACCGGAATCGATGTGTCTCTGGATCTATATGAACTTGTTGCGATGACCCCTCATCTTTTCTTCTCTTTTGGACAACTCTATTTCGAACAAAACCATGCATCTACCACAAATTACCCCATAAAGAGACAACACAAAGAAAAAGATGTAAAAAGGAGACAAATTAGTTCCAAAAACTGAACTGAATGCGAAAAACAAACTCCACAAGTAGTTACCGTTTCTCCCTTCTTTGCATGGTGAATAGTTATGAGGATTGACTTGAAAGAAGAAGTTTTACTAGCCCTAGATGTAGATCGGATGTGGATGGAGGCTAGGAAGGTGTTTTAGGGCTTGGGAGAACCTTAGAACGAGAGAGGAGGTCGAGGAGGAGAAGATCTCGCAGGGATGACACGCAAAACCCTAGGTTTTGGCCACCCTCGCGCGGCTGTTCTTATTTAAATCCACGCTTATCAATCAACTACCCCTGGAGCAGTCGAATGCGAAACTGAATAGAGAGTTCAGTCGACTGCCCCAGGGGCAGTCGACTGATAATTTGAATTTTCCAATTCCAAATTTATACGAGACTAGTCGATTGGTTCTGAACTAGTTGACTGATACCTGAATTTTAATTTTCAGTCCTTATTTCAGAAATGCACAACTAATTCCACAAACCTCCAAAAAATCTGAAATTTCGTGGAGAGGTTTGTGGAGCCTATGTTTACTTGAGAAAAATATGTTTTCAAATAAATTTATTCTGAATCCCATGATTGGCACAAAATTCAAAATTACCTAAATTGTGTCAATGAAACTTATCCAAAAGTTCTAGTTCTGACCTCTCCTTGGTGTATCTTCCCATTCCTAATCATAATTCATTCCTAGTACTGAATTATATGATGTTCACACATTAAACATCAATTTCTACCAAATATAATCCCATTTCCATCTTTTCCTCCATAAATCTTCTTTTAATGTGCCAATTTCCTAGGATTGAGACTCACCTTGGTCTTCCAACCCTTTTGGCACATGTCACAGTCCATCTAATCTCCTAGGAGAAGTCTTCCTGAGATCCATTGACCATGGATCCCATTTTGACTTCTAGAGCTCTGCCTTGAGCCCTTAGCCCTAGTTACCTCCCTAGATAACTCATTTACAATTGCAAGACCACACCGGTGTTCCTCTGGTGTTTCTTGGCCTTCTACTATCACTCTCTTAACTTTATATACCTTTTTCTTGGTCAAATCCTTCCTTTCTCCTTTAAATGATTTTTCCTTGCTATTTTTGATCTTCCCTCTACCATAATCATAGGGTATCCTTGAATATGACTTTTTACTAACATTTGACCCCCTAGAGTGGTATCCTAGTCCCGACCTACTATTCCTAAGGTGTTGATCATTTGGTATCATATTCAATCCCTTGGACCCTTTAATGAGTTTATCTAGATTCTTTTCTAATTATCAAGTTTTGCTCTTAAAACTTGATTTTCCTTCTCTAAATTCCTAATCTTAATATCACTATGTCCATTTTGATCATTCCTAGATCTATCCATTTTTCTAGGCATGTGTCTCCCTTTCTTAGGGTTGATGCCTTGATCATTAAGTCTAGAAACCCTAGATTTATCATGAAACATAGATTCTTTGGTATTTTGGCACGCAATAGTATTTCTATTTCTATCATGATACTTAAAGCCAAACATACCCATAGGCAAGCAATCATTATTATTTCTAGCATTCATAAAAACATTGGAAGTATAAGTAATGTTAGGGATTACCTCCCTTATCCTTGTAGCTCCCCCTTGATGTGAGCTCCTCTTTTTCTCTTCTTTTTCTCATCTTCTTAAATGCTCCATCTTCTTGAGCTCTCCTTTTCAAGGACATTGAGTGTGATAATGTCCTAGCTCCCCGCAAGTATAGCACCTAATGTGCTTCTTTTCTTTTTTTCCCTACAACCCACATTAGATTTAAAATGAATTGAGTTGGGTTTAGGGTTTACCTCCCTTTTACCTAATGGACATTTGTCCTTGTAGTGCCCCTTCTTGTTGCAACCAAAGCATATGATATGATCCTTTGATTTTGCTTTGGTGAAGATTGAACCTTTTTCTTGTTCTGGTATTGATGAGGGTCTCTCCTCCTCCTCAATCTTTGAAGTTGATACCTCTTCTTCTTCTCTTGATAAGGTAGATGATCTTTTACTTGATTGTGTCTTTTCACTTGATGAAGTCGACAACTCTTTTCCTTCTTGGTCTTCTTGGACCATTAAACTTACTTCTTTAGACTCTTCCACTATTTGAGCTTGTGTAGGGTTCTCACTACATTCTTCTATATTTTTCCACAACTCATATGCATTTTGATACTCACCTACACCACTCAAAATATTATTAGGCAAAATATTAACTAATATATCAATTACTTTCTTATTGGTCCTAGATTGTGCTTGTTGCTCCTTAGTCCAATATCTAGGTCGGAGCTTTTTCCCATGATTGTCTCTTGGAATCTCGAATGGTTCTTCTAGCACCAACATGCATTCCCAATCCATTCCAAGCTAAGTCTTCATTCTTGTTCTCCAATAGTCAATATCTTCATGATCATATGGAGGTGGAGTGTTGATATTATCACCCAACCTGCCTTCCATCATCTTTTCCTCTAGCTTGTTCTCCTTTTGGCGGTTATTCCAACAAGAGCGAACCTTCACTCTGATACCACTTGTTAGATCGTGTTTGTCTTGCTAGGGGGGGTGAATAGCAACTTTCGACTTTTCTATCTACAACGTTAGCAAGCGCAAGCGAAAATCTAATAAAACAAATGAAAACAATGCTAACGCACTTATTTACGTGGTTCGGAGATAAAACTCCTACTCCACGGCTGCCCGTAAGGTGGGTGATCCCTAATCCGTCGGTGGATGATTCCCCGGAGCACCTCCAGCTAGATCTCGTAGCTCCTTGTGGGTGGAGAAATCTCTCTACAACTTCTGGACACTATCTGAGTACAACAGGCTACTAACTCACTCTATCCAAACAAGTTTCGCCAAGAGTAAACAGCTTGAACCAAGCTCCTTTAAATAAAGCTCGAGCTGAATATGACCGTTGGCCAGTCGACTGCCCCTAGGGCAGTCGAGTGGCCTTCCCTGAATTCGAATTCTCACACACTGACCTTTCAAATTCTGGCCATCCCAGTCGACTGGTCCCCTGGGGCAGTCGACTGGTCCCCTTCTAAGCCTAGGGTTCCCTTCCCGAATATATTTATCTCTGCACTTAAACCCTCCCGGCTTAGTTCCCGAGTACAAACACTCACACTCGGACCCTCATGACCCGATTGATTCTTTAATCAGCAGTCTCGATCTATTGCCTTCGCGCCCTCTTCATCTTCGACTCCCGCAATCCCTCGGCTTGCCTCTATGCCATCCTTCACGCATGTCTCAAAGTCCGCGTCCATCGGCTCATCGTCTCTGCTTCAGCAGCCTCGATCTGTCGCCTTCAAGCTCTCTTCGACTTTGGCCCTCGTCCCTCGGATATGCACACAAGCCCGCAGCTTGCCTCCGTCCTACCCTTCACGTACGCCTCGAAGTCCACTTCCCTCGGCTCATCGTACATGCTTCTTCCATGGTCCCTCGGATGCGCACGCAAGCCCACGGCTTGCCTCCATGCCACCCTTCACCTGAAGACATCAACCAAGTCTATGTGTACCTGCAAACTTGCACACTCACATACACATATTAGACCAACAACAAACCCTAACTTAACCATATTGACACACACATCAAAACCTATGATCCTCCAGATCATACCCGGGCCGATTGCCCCATAAACCTTAGCCGCCATCCACAATGGCCGCTAAACCTTAGCCGCCGACCACAATGTCCACCGTCCACAATGGCCACTGTCGACGACATCACCATTCAACCTTCTCTCACTAAAGCTCTTGATTCGTCTTCCTATCTTGTGGTTCTCAACATTAATGCTCAGGCACCATTGAAACTCACCACCTCCAATTATTTTGCTTGGTGCTTGCAGTTCACGTCTCTTCTACTCGGGTATGACTTATTGGGATTTGTTGATGGCTCGCGTCCCTGCCCCTGCGCAGATAACACCTATAGACACCACGTTTCCTCAGACGAATCCTAATTAAATTCTTTGGCTTCGTCAGGATCAACTTCTCCTCAATGCTATTATTGGATCGATGTCACCTACTCTTGTGCAGTTTATGTTGGGGCAATCGACCCAAGTATGATCAGGAAGATCATGATTTTGATGTGCATGTCAATACGGTTAAGGTTAGGGTGTTATATTATTTTGATGTGTGTGAAGAAGTCTTGCAGGACTTGGTGAGTCACATGTGGAGGACACATCCGAGGGATAAGAGTTGAGGGAAGAGAACTCCAAGGGCAAGCCGAGAAGTGGACTTTAAAGGGCACACGTGAAGGGTGGCATGGAGGCAAGCCGAGGGCTTGCATGTGCATCCGAGGGATGATAGCCGGTGGAAGAGGACTTCAAGGGGAAGCCAAGGGAGTATACTTGAAGGCACACGTCAAGGAGGGTCATCGGAGTGAGGAAGAGTGATTGTGTAAGCTGGGCAGTCGATTGGGGGAACATCAGTCGACTGCCAGAACTTCCCGAGACATCAGTTGACTGCTCATGGGGCAGTCGACTGGTAACCCCGAAAAACTAGCCGTTGGCTAGCCACTCGGTAGGACCAGTCGACTGCCCCAGGGGCAGTCGACTGGTATCGGGCTGGACAACTTTTGGAGTTGTCGTTTACTCTATTTAAAGGGTGACTTTTGGGCAAGGCAAAGGTACCGTTCTTGAGAGTACCAGGGTGTTGTTTGTGCTAAAAGTCTCCAGCTCTTCCTCTCAATCTTAATTCCATCTTGTAAAGAGGAAGAGGGCAACCTTGTGAAGGTTTTCTTCACCTTGAAGGAGGTTTTTCATAGTGGAGCTTGTGCGTGCATGTGGATCCTTGGATTAGTCACCTCTTTGAGGTGGATACCAAGTAAACAAAGGTGTTAGCATTGTTCTTATCATTTTTAGTGTTTTTATTTGTGTTGGCTAACAAGTTTTGTAGAGAAATTCGAAAACAACTATTCACCCCCTCTAGTTGGGCGCCACGATCTAACAAGTGTTATTAGAGCCAGTTCGTTTCGGAAGAACTAACTGTCAACCAGAGCATCAATGAAAATGGCATTTCAAGAGGGTTATAGCACCGTGAGGCCACCATTCTTCGACGACAATGATTTCACCTATTGGAAAGGTAGGATAGAGTACTATCTCATGAACAATATTGAGAATTGGTGTAGTATTGTAGATGGTTTCGATGCACCCGTAAATGAAAGAGGAGAGTCGCTACTAATGAGAAATTGGACAAAGAAGATGATGAAGAAGGTGCAAGCCAATGCGAAGACTACAACAACACTTCAATGTGGATTGTCAAAAGAGCAATTGAACAAGGTTGGGCCTTTCGAGACCGCGAAGGAGCTTTGGGAGAAGCTCATTGAGCTCAATGAAGGGTCAAATGAGTCAAGGAGGGTCAAGAAAGATCTCTTGGTGGCACAACTCTAATCACTCATAATGAAGGCCAACGAAACGGTAAGTCAACTACATGGAATGGTCAAAGAAATAATCAACGAACTCCATGTCATTGGCGAGAAGGTTGAAAATAGAGATATTGTGAGGTATGTACTCCAATCATTTCCTAGGACTACTTTGTGGGCATCAATGGTTGATGCCTACAAAGTTTCTAGGAATCTCTATATGGTAAAATTAGATGATCTATTTTGTGAATTCGAGTTACATTAGCAAGCTAACATTTCTACTAAAGAGAAAGGTGTAGCTTTTGTTGTAGAAAAGGAAAAGAAGAAGAAAAAGGAAAAGAAGAAGATCATCTACTCATCAACATCCGACTCGGAGGAATCTAGTGCCTCCATGGATAGCGATCAAGAAGCCTACATGGTAAGGAAAATGTGAAAAGCTTTTAAAAGTTTTTCTAACAAATCTCATGGTAGGAAAAGTTCAAGGAGTAAGAGCAAAGGAAAGGAAATTATTTGCTACAATTGCCATCAAGAGGGACATATGAAGAATGTGTTGGTGCAAGATGCATCAGTGATGTCCTCCTCTAAGTGTTTCAATGTTTGACAATATACTTAAGTTAGTGATACATTGAACAAGGGAAGGGTGAGTCAAGAAAAGAGTACCAAAGTGAACCAAAGTCCTAGTTAACCTAGGCACTAAGTCCTGGTTCGTGGAATTGGGCACTAAGTCCTGGCCGAGGGTTGGGCACCGAAGACCTGGTTCGAGGAATTGGGCACTAAGTCCTGGCCGAGGGTTGGGCACTAAAGTCCTGGACCTAGGGTTTGGGCACGAAGTCTTGGTCCGAGAGATTGATCAACTTAGCTGAGCGATGACTAAGGACAGAAGTAGAGATGGGTCGAGGTTCGAATGTCTTGAGATTCGAGAGTATCGAAGGCTAAGCAAAAGTCCACCCGAATGGACTGGGTGGCAACCGTCTCCTGAGAGGAGTAGGTGAAAGGCGCGTTCCCGGGGGTGGGAACTTGCGTCGGTTTGACCTAGGGTTTTGCTGAAATCCGAAGTCAGAACCATTTCGTTAAGGCTAAGATTGTATGTGTATTTGCCTTGTATTTATGTATCTTGCAGGTACCTAAAAGTGAAGACAAAGCAGACAAACAACCAAACAAATGAGGCTGGAAAAGGGCTCCTGGGCGCCCTCATTGAAGGAGGCACCCTAATGGACCCAGGAGCCTCATTGAAGCAGGCGCCTGTGTTCAATGAGGCGCCTCAATGATACAGGGCGCCTTGGTCAAGAGCCTTATCAACTGCTGCGAGTTCGGCACGGAGATAAGTTTTGACCAAGCTGTATGAGGCACCCCCTTCAACACAGGCACCCCAATGAAGACTATAAAAGGGGATTCGACCCCTCAGCTCTGAATACAACTTCCAAGATCATTCTAAGCTTTCTGACTGACGACAAAGCGCTAACGACGAGGCTCTGCGACCAAGGAAACTCCAGGAGGAAGTGCGCGACACTTCGGAGTTCCAGATCGGCCGAGTCTTCGACTCTTGTTGGTTTGAATTTATTTTCCGCAATTATTTTTATCTATCTTTGTGATTGTAATTGTGCACTGTAAGACGGGTTTCTCCGCCTCCAAAAAGTCTGGAAAGGAGACCATTAGTAGACGGGCGTTTCCGTGCTTAGGTCTTGGATGTACTGACCTTGGGGGGTTGGGAACCAAGTAAAATCCCGTGTGCATTTTGTGTTGTCTTTATTTTTCGTTCTTTCTTTTTTCCGCTGCACTAACTCTGAGTCTAGAACGAAAGTCTATGAAAGACGAATTTCCATGAAAGTTTTTACGGTCGATATTCACCCCCCCTCTATCGACGACACTGGTCTAATAGAATGAATGTCCATAATTAAAGAAAAGAGAAGAAAAGAAGGAGGAGAAGAAGAAGGGTAAGAAGAAGAAATCCAAGGGAAAAGAAAAGAGTGACACAAGTCTCAAAGCCACTTGGGATGATCCATCTTCATCGGAGGAAGAAGAAGATCATGTGTTACACTTCACATTAATGGGAGTGGACAACTTGGAGTCATCCGAAGATGAAAAGGAGTCAAGTGATGAGGAACAAGGGAGTTCAAGTGAAGGTGAAGGCTCATCATCGGAATTCAATGTGTCGGTAAGTGAGGTATATAACTTACCCACCTTTACACTTGTTAAAATAATTGCTAGTACAAATGATGATTTAGCTAAGGCTAGAAAGAAGGTTAAGAAATTGAAAAATGAAGTTTGCATGCTCAAATTAGAATCCATGAAACTTAAGGACAATGTGCATGTTTTCACCTCCATTTCACATGATTCATGTTTAGAAAAGGAAAATAAGGAGCTAAGGGAAAAGGTAGAAGACCTCACTAAGGCTCTTGGAAAATTTCAAATTGGCTATAGAAATCTTGACATGATCATCAATAGTCAAAGAGCCATGTATAACAAGGCCGGGATAGGTTATAGACCCAAACCAAGGAGGTGACATTTCTTTCACTTATGGGTAGGAAGGGTGCCCCTAGGAAGCAAGGTGTTAGGGGAAATGTAAAGAAGACATGGGTACCAAAGAACTACTTAAATGATGTTTGTGAATCTAGCATTTGGGTACCAAAAGCTTGTGTTTTCCGTGTTGTTTAGGTGAAGGTGAAGGAAGCCTAAAAAATGTGGATAGTGGATAGCGGGTGTTCAAGGCATATGACCGGGGATGTAAGCAAATTCTCCACCATTAGCTATCTAAGTGAAGGAACGGTGTCATTCGGAAATAGTGGGAAACTCAAAATAATAGGTAGGGGCACCATTGAGGTATCTCTTACAATCACAATTCATAATGCACTTTTAATTAAGGATATGGAGTTTAATTTGCTTAGTGTGAGTCAACTTTGTGATGCCGGGTATAGGGTTGAGTTCAATGCAAGAAAATGCTTAATTAGACAAAATGACTCCGAAAATATCATGTTAGAAGGATATAAAGAAGCGAACCTTTATTATCTTAATCTTTCTTATGCTTCTAATATTTCTTCTAAGTGTTTCATATCCAAAGAAGAGGAAGGATGGTTGTGGCATCGGCGACTTGGTCACGTTAATATGAAGAACATTGCAAAAATTGCCAAGATAGAGTTGGTGAAAGGGCTCCCAATGATCATGTACGAAAAGAACAAGATGTGTGATGCATGCCAAGAGGGTAAGCAATCTAAATCATCACACAAAGGTAAAATCTTAACTAGCACTTCTTTACCTTTAGAGTTATTACATTTGGATTTATTTGATTGCCATAGTACACCTTCAATAGTAGGAAGTAAATATTGTTTGGTAATTGTAGACGCCTTTTCTAGATATACATGGGTGTATTTCATGAAACATAAGGATGATACTTTAGAAGTATTTATAGGATTTAGTAAACGGGTTGAAAATGAGAAACATCTCAAGATTAACCGAATTAGGAGTGACCATGGTGGGGAGTTTGGAAATTCAAACTTCTCACATTTTTGTTTAGAAAACGGGTACAAACATGAATTTTCATGTCCACGAACCCCTCAACAAAATGGTGTGGTAGAAAGAAGGAATAGAGCTTTACAAGAAGCCGCTAGGACCATGATTAATGCCTATTCCCTACCTAGCTATTTTTGGGTGGAAGTGGTGAATACCGCTTGCTACATCCAAAATCGGGTCTTAATTCATAGGTTTTTATGAAAAACTCCATTTGAGTTGTGGAATGGGAGAATTCGACAAATTCACTATTTTAGGGTTTTTGGGTGTAAGGTCTACATTGTAAACACTAAGGATGATTTGTTGAAATTTGAATCTAAGGCGATGAGGGAATCTTGGTTTGATACTCATCTACTAGTAGGGGATATAGAGTGTATAACAAAAGAACCAAGGTGATTGAGGAGTCATCCAATATAGATTTTGATGAGTCTACTAGCACTTATCCTAGAAAATCTAATATTGATAAGGACATAGAAGAAAGTCAACCCCTTGCCCAAGAGGATCAAGACTTACATTTAGAGGGCATTGATTAAGGGGGAGGGAGAAGTGCATTAGAGGATGAAAATCATGTAATAAATGAGCTCATAATCTCTAGGACCCTAAGGCATCACCAAGATCATCCGATTGACCAAATAGTTGGAGATGTTACCTAAGGGGTGAGGACTAAGTCTTACTTTAGAGAACATAGTAGTCAAATTGTCTTGATTTTCCAACTTGAGCCAAAATCTATTGATGAAACTTTAGGTGATGTGGATTGGGTTCTAGCCATGCAAGAAGAATTGAATCAATTTGAAAGGAGTGAAGTATGAGAGTTAGTTCCTAGACCCAATGATTGATCAAGGAAAAATTACTAGAAACAAGGCTAGGTTAGTAGCAAGGGGGTTTAATCAAGTTGAGGGTTTTGACTATGATGAGACATATGCCCCCGTGGCTAGATTAGAGTCTATTAGGATTTTATTAGCATATGCCGCTCACATGGGGTTCACATTTCACCAAATGGATGTGAAGTTGACATTCCTTAATAGGGTCATTAAGGAAGATGTATATGTAGAGAAACCACCTGGATTTGAAAACCCAAACTATCCTAGTCATGTATACAAACTAAGAAAAGCCTTGTATGGATTGAAACAAGCTCCCCGAGCTTGGTATGAAAGACTTTCATCATTTTTAGTATCCAAGGGTTTTAGGAGAGGTACAATTGATCCAACTTTATTCCTAAAATCTAAGGATAAGGACATCTTTGTGGCCCAAGTTTATGTTGATGATATTATTTTTGGGTCAACAAATAGTTAATTTCTTCATGAGTTTATTAAGTGTATGGAAAATGAGTTTGAAATGAGTCTTGTGGCAGAATTTACTTTCTTTTTAGGATTACAAGTCAAACAAACAAATGAAGGGACTCATGTTTATCAAACCAAATATGCTAGGGAAATTATAAAGAAATTTGGATTGGAAAATGCTAAGGTAGTATCTACCCCTATAGGAACAAATGTCAAAATAGATAGTGATCTTAAAGGAAAGGTAGTAGACCCAAAATAATATAGGAGCATGATTAGTAGCTTATTGTACCTAACCGCTAGTAGACCGGATATATTATTTGCGGTAGGTATGTGTACAAGGTACCAATCATGTGCCAAAGAGTCTCACCTAGTGGTAGTAAAGAGGATCTTAAGGTATATTAAGGGTACTCTTAATGTCGGTCTTTGGTATCCTAGGACTCCAAACATTGTACTATTTGGATACACCGACTCAGATTATGCGGGTTGTAAATTAGATAGGAAGAGTACTAGTGGAGGATGTCAATTTATTGGGTCATCTTTAGTTAGTTGGAGTAGTAGGAAGCAACCGTGTGTTGCCTTATCAACAACCGAGGCCGAATATGTAGCAATGGGTGGTTGTGTGTCTCAACTACTTTGGATCATATATACCTTAGAGGATTATAAACTTCATTACTCCAAGGTTAGGGTTTTATGTAACAATGTAAGTACTATTAATTTGACAAAAAATCTGGTTCATCATTCTAAGACAAAACATATTGAAGTGAAGCATCACTTCATTAGGGATCATGTGATAAGGGGTGACATAGAATTGCATTATGTTCAATCAAAGTCAAATCTTGCCGACATATTCACCAAGCCTCTTCCCGAAGTGGAATTTACATCTCTAAGAAGAGGCTTTGGTATGTGTTTTGTAAGGTGTGGAGTTGGTATTGGATTAATACAATAGGAAAGTGGTGCATGATCCTTTAGGATGATACAAATGATTCACTTATGCTTATGACATAGTGTTGGGTTATTAAATGTATCACATTATTAAAAATATACCAACTATGGGGAAAGCAAATGTTTAATTAATGGACATCTTGCCCAAAGATCATAGTTGGATATTTTAAACAATTTGAGAACATTTTTGTGTTTATTTGATATGTCATGAGTGTGGAAAAAGTATGATTTCAAAACTAGGTTGGAACTTTGATACAAAGTTAGAGTTTTTCAAGGAATTTGAACTTGTGTAAAAAAGTCAAACATGTTTGGATTTTTCATGAAGTAATATTTTGCCCTGTTAGAATATATCATATGAAACATGTTTGCAAATTTTCATAATTTTTGGAATTTTTGGTGAGTTTCTAAAATTCGGCACAAAACCTGAAATTTCAGACTGACAGAGTATCAGTCGACTGCCCCAGGGGCAGTCGATTGATATTTCTGATTTTTGAAATTTGGGTGGTTTTCAGAAATGAAAAGCTCACCCGTGTGATGCCATGAGTTAATATTACATCAGACAATCTTTTTGATGGTGTCAAAGGGGGAGAATTGGGAGGTTTAAGTTAGTTTTGGAACTTAACTTGTGGTTTAACTTTGGTTATGATGAAAATTGAAAATGGGAGAGGGCATAGGTTAAGGGGGAGGTTACCTCTTGGTTTTACTATGTCTTGTATTTTCAATTATTGTTGTTTTCCCCTAACTTAAATATATTGCCATACATCAAAAAGGGGGAGATTGTTGGGGCAATCAACCCAAGTATGATTGGGAAGATCATGGTTTTGATGTGTGTGTCAATATGGTTAAGGTTAGGGTGTTATATTATTTTGATGTGTGTGAATAAGTCTTGCAAGACTTGGTGAGTCACACATGGAGGAGACATCCGAGGGACGAGAGCCGAGGGAAGAGAACTCTAAGGGCAAGTCGAGAAGTGGACTTCAAAGGGCACACGCGAAGGGTGGCATGGAGGCAAGTCAAGGACTTGCGTGCGCATCTGAGGGACGATGACCGGTGGAAGAGGACTTTAAGGGGCAAGCCAAGGGAGTATACTTGAAGGCACACGTGAAGGAGGGTCGTCGGAGTGAGGAAGAGTGCTTGTGTAAGCTGGGCAGTCGACTGAGAGAAAATCATTTGATTGCCAGAACTTCCTGAGACATCAGTTGACTGCCCATGGGGCAGTCGACTGGTAACCCCGAAAAACTAGCTGTTCGGCTAGCCGTTGGCTAGCCACTTCAGTAGGACCAGTCGACTGCCCCAGGGGCAGTCGACTGGTATCGGGCTGGACAGCTTTTGGAGTTGTCCTTTACTCTATTTAAAGGGTGACTTTTAGGCAAGACAAAGGTACGATTCTTGAGGGTACCAGGGTGCTGTTTGTGCTAAAAGTCTCCAGCTCTTCCTCTGAATCTTAATTCCATCTTGTAAAGAGGAAGAGGGCAACCTTGTGAAGGTTTTCTCCACCTTGAAGGAGATTTTTCATTGTGGAACTTGTGCATGCGTGTGGATCTTTGGATTAGTCACCTCTCTGAGGTGGATACCAAGTAAACAAAGGTGTTATCATTGTTCTTATCATTTTTAGTGTTTTTATTTGTGTTGGCTAACAAGTTTTGTAGAGAAAATCGAAAGCAACTATTCACCCCTCCTCTAGTTGGGTGCCACGATCTAAGAGTTTATTGTTGCATCTACTTCGTCGAGAGATGCACGGTAGGCACTGGAGAGAACCTACACTGCTCCCTCACATGGTAGGATTATGGCTCATCATCAAAACCTTGCCAACCCTCACCAGGGCAATAGATCTATCACCGATTATATGCAGGACATCAAAAGAAATATTGATACTCTTGCTCTTATGAATGCGAAAGTTGATTTTGATGAGCTCTATATTCGAGTCCTGAATGGTCTTAGCCAAGACTACTGTAATATCCCATATGCTTTGCAAGTACATAATATTCCTGTCACCTTTGATGAGCTCTTCAAACAACTCCTCAGTTATAAGGGTCAGTTAAATATTTCAACATCATCTCCATCTTCGGTGGTAGTGATTGCTCTTATGGCTCCCATAGGGAATTCACGTACTCGATATTTAAACTCTCACGGTGGTCGCCAGCATACTTCTAATTCAAACGTTTCACAGCCACAAACATGCCAGATTCTGACAATGCTTTATTAGCCACACCCTTCTACCCCAGTGCTGCCTGCATGCTTGCCTACGTAGTTGGCTACGTCCGGTCCCAATCGCTACCTTGGGTGTTGTCAGATCTATGTGTCACAAGTCACTCTGCTCGTCAGTGCAATTATATGTCTACCTTAATTCTAGCCTTGCTTCCACCATCTCTGCCGCGTGCTCCGCTTCTCGCATATAGTGCACAGTTTGCTCACACTACCGCTCATTCTATCCCTCGGTCTGATCCTCAGGAATGGGTGGTTGACTCTGGTGCCTGGCATCACGTCACTACTAATCTCGCAACTCTTTCGTTGCATGAGCCATACTCTAGGAACGATAGTGTCATTATTGGTGATGATTCTGGACTACCTATTAACCACACTGGTTCCTCCTCTTTCTCAACTCTATATTTCCCTTTAGTTTTCTCCAATGTTTATATGTGCCCTCTATGTTAAAAAATTCAATTTTTGTCGCAGCACTCTGTGCTACTAATCTTATTATATTTCTTTTCTTTGATTTATATTTTAGGTGTTAGATCTTTGTACGATGGCAGTATTGGTTAGCGGGGCCCCTAGAGATGGTGTCTGTCTATTGCTAGCCGAAATCTACATCTAAGCTATCGCTTACTTCCACCCTTTCTACATCTATCTCATCATCTATGTCCTTATGACAGAGTCGTTTAGGTCATTCGTCGTTAGGTATTTTACGACAGTCTTTGTCTTCCTTGGGTCTTTCATTTTCCATGGATGCTTTGTGTGATTTTTGTTGCACTTCGTGCAATATTAATAAAAGTCATAAGCTACCTTTTCATAAATTTAGTTTTTAATCCCATGCTCCTTTGGATATTGACTTTTTTGATGTATGGACATCTCCTATTTCATCATTTGATGGGCTAAGATATTATATTATCTTTGTTGATCACTCTACAAAGTATTTCTGGTTTTATCCTCTTCATAAAAAATCGGATGTATACTTCACCTTTATTGCGTTCAAAACTCTTGTTGAAAATCGATTCTTAAAGATTATCAAAACTCTTTCACTGACAATGAGGGTGAATTCTTAGCACTTCGCTCCTTACTAGTCATAATATTAGTTATCTTACCACCCCTCCACATATTCTTAAACACAATGGATACTTTGAATGTCATCATCGTCATATAGTCGAAATTAATCTTACTCTGTTGCACAGAGCGTCTATTCCACTCATTTTTTGGCCTTTTGCCTTTACTGTGACTGTCTATTTAATTAACCACATACCTAAGGCCGGTCATTCTCACATGTCCTCCTTTGAAAAATTATTTACCACCGCCCTTGATCTTTCGAAGCTTCGTGTCTTCGGGTGTTTGTGCTTTCCATGGTTTCACCCCTAGTCCTGCCACAAGCTTGATTCCAAGTCAACTTCCTATATTTTTCTTGGTTATTCTCTCACTCAGAGTGTCTTCTTGTGCTATGATCTCACACTCAAAAAAATCTTTTTATTTCATCATGTTAAGTTTGTGGAGTATGTTTTTCCATTTGCTGACACCTCCTCCCTGGATTCCGTAGTAAGACACTGACTCTGAGCTTTCTGCTACACCAGTCCTTTTGTGGGACCCTCTAACATCGGTGCCGCAATCTGCCACTAGTTGTAGCCACCCGCAACAGACTCCTTCCCCACCGCCATTGCCGTCGTCCATGCTGCTTGATGGCGCCAAACCTTCTAGCCCATCACCTCCCTCTTACCCTCGCACTTCCCTAAACCAACATCCCATGCAGACTCGCTCCAAAAATGCTATCTACAAACCCACCTTAAAATATATCCCTCATGCTTGATTTCAAGTCCGAGGAAGAAAGTCAACTCTCCCACTAGACTCATTTCAAACTCACTCTCCATATGTCCGATAAATTCACGTAAATAGCCCTTGTTGTTTGAGCCACAAATTATGTCATCGACATATACTTGTGCTACAAATATATTGTCACCATCTCTTCGTAGAAATAGTGTAGGGTCTATTTGACCTCTAATGAAGTCCTTTTTGATCAAGAATGTCGACAACCGCTCATACCAAGCCCGGGGTGCTTGTTTAAGGCCATAGAGTGCCTTTTTGAGCTTGAACACGTGGTTTGGATATTCGGTACTCTCAAACCCTGGAGGTTGTTCGACATAAACTTCTTCCCTAATCAAACCATTTAGGAATGCCGATTTGACGTCCATTTGAAATAGTTTGAAGCCTCGATGTGCTGCAAATGCAAGCATCAATCGGATGGACTCTAATCGTGCCACGGGAGCATAAGTCTCATCATAATCAAGACCTTCAACTTGACTGTAGCCCTTGGCTACCAAGTGTGCCTTGTTTCTAATGATTTCTCCCTTGTGGTTTAATTTGTTTTTGAAGACCCATTTGGTTCCAATAATGGTGGTCTTCTTGGGCCTAGGGACTAAGTCCCAAACCTGACTCCTCTCAAATTGACCTAGTTCATCTTGCATTGCGATAATCCAATCGGGATCATTTAATGCTTCATCAATTTTTCTAGGTTCAATTTCGGAAATTAGAGCAACTTCATTAGCCTCATTCCTGAAGAATGATCTAGTCCTAACCCCTTGATGGATGTCTCCAATGATTTGGTCTTGGGGATGACTAGAGGCTAATCTCGTTTGTCTTGGTGTTGGTGGTGCTTCTTGAATAGGTTCACTAGACATAAGTTCAGCCTCAGGATCCGGCTGATCAATGAGGTGTCTAGGCTCACCGTCATCAGACTCATCACCATCAACAATACTCGGATTTTCATTCAAACTAAGTTTCCTTAGTTCGATTTGAACTCCTTCTACATTATCTGATTGGTCAATTGATTTTGGAAATTCCTCAAAAACCACATCAGAAGACTCTTCAACTAGTCTAGTTCTCTTGTTGTAGACTCAGTAAGCTTTACTAACGAGGGAGTACCCGACTAGTATCCCTTCATCAGCTTTTGCCGTGAACTTTCCAAGATGATCCTTGGTGTTTAGGATGAACACCTTACACCCAAACACCCTAAGGTGTTTAACCGTAGGTGGTTTTCCAAACCAAAGTTCATGGGGAGTCTTTTCTAAAAACCTATGGATGAGAACTCGATTTTGCACATAGCAAGCTGTATTTACAGCTTCAGCCCATAAGTAACTCGGGAGTGAGTACTCATTAAGCATGCTTCGTGCAGCCTCTTGAAGTGCACGGTTCTTCCTCTCTACAACACCATTTTGTTGTGGCGTTCTAGGAGTAGAGAACTCATGTCTATAACCCTTATCTTGACAAAATTCTAGAAACCTTTGGTTTTGAAATTCACCTCCATGATCACTTCTTATTGTCTTAATTGTTGATGATTTCTCATTTTCAACCCTTCTACAAAAAGAAATGAAAATATCTAAGGTTTGATCCTTATGTTTTAAAAAGTAAGTCCAAGTATATCTAGTAAAATCATCAATGATAACAAAGCAGTATCTACTTCCATTCAATGATATGATGGTACTACAATCAAATAGATCCATATGAAGTAAATCTAAAGCATTGGAAGTACTTACAGTGCTTTTACCTTTATGTGCAGATTTTGTTTGCTTACCCATTTGACACGCATCACATAATTTATCTTTTCCATACTTGATGCTTGGTAAGCCTCGCACTAGTCCCTTGTTGGCCAATTTCCGGATGTTCTTCATGTTTACATGTGCTAGTCTCCGGTGCCAAAGAGTGGACTCTTCTTGTTTTGACATGAAACACTTAGCAAGAGCATTAGTAGCACTTTTAAATGAAACTTGATAAATATTGTCTACTCTTGCTCCTACTAGTACCGTGTCCAAGGTGTCATTTTGTCTAACTAGACATTGACTTGGTTGGAAGTCAATTGTGTAACCCGTGTCACACAATTGACTGACACTTAGGAGATTAAACTTCATCCCCTTGACTAGAAGGACATTTGAGATTCTAAGACATTCGGATATTTGAATGTCTCCTATTCCTATGACCCTAAGACTACCATTGTTACCAAATGATACATTACCTCTACTCTTCTTGTGAAATGTGGTAAACAATGATCTATCCCCGGTCATGTGTTTGGAGCATCCACTATCAACAAACCAAGTTGATAGATGCTCTCCCTCAATCATAACCTACACAATTCGAAAAATAGAAGTCTTAGGTACCCAAACCTTGGGACCTAATGCATAAACTAAACATGACTTCGGCACCCATGCCTTGACAACTTTCTTTTGAGTCTTGGGTGTCCTAGATTGTCTCATGTCAGTCCTAGACATGAGGGATACAAAAGAGGGTTCCTTAGGGCGGTAACCAATACCGGCCCTATTGTAGACCGCTCTTTGGGCATTCAAAATCATATCTAAGGTCTTAGAGCTATTTGAGAATTTCCCAAGAATATTCTTGAACTTCTCAACTTCACTCTTCAAGGATTGGTTTTCCTTCACTAAATCATTATCATGCAAATCACTGATTTCCTCAACCTTAGAGGATTTCAGGCTTGCAATCTCATGTTTCAAAGATTTAATTTCATCTTCTAGTAGTTCAACATGCAAGTCATCAATGTTATCATCCCTAGAAGCTTTCAATTGATCAATCTCTAATTGCAATGCTTTAACTTTGTTTTTGGACTTCTTAAGCATACTAGTTAACATGCAATTGCTCTATAACATTTTTCAAGCTCGGGAGAAGTTACCTCTTCATCATCCGAGGATGATGAAGCCGCGTTTGAGGAGCTTGAAGTTTCTTCACTGCTCTCCTCTCCAAGAGCCATGAGAGCCACTTGCCTTGTACTCTTCTCCTCCTTCTCGTCATCGGATGAGCTAGAGGATGACTCATCCCAAGAAGCCTTCAAAGCCTTCTTCTTCTTCTTCGATTTCTCTTCTTTTCTCTTGGGTTTCTCCTCCTTCTTAAGCTTCGGACATTCATTCTTGAAATGTCCTCTCCTACCACACTCAAAGCAAGATGCATTATTCTTATCAAGCTTGAATTCACTAGTGTTACCTCTCCTCTTGAAACGTCGATCTCTTCGCATCATCCTTTGCACGAAGTTCGCCATTTCGGATGAAGAGGAGCCACTGCCATCTTCCTCTGTGTTTGACTCGGATTCGAAAGAGGATGAAGATGATGAGATCTCTTTCTCCTTCTTCTTCTCCTTCTTCTTCTTGTTGATCCGGTCCCCTGCAACTAAGGCAATCCCCTTTTCCTTGGGGCCTTTGTTAGCCATCTCATGCAATTCCATCTCACAAAATAAATCATCTAACTTTACAATAGATAAATCCTTGGATACTTTGTAGGCATCCACCATGGATGACCACAAAGCATTCCTTGGAAATACTTTCAAGACATACCTCACAAGGTCGCGATTCTCGACCTTTTCATCAATTGAATGAAGTCCGTTAAGAACTTCCTTGAACCGGCTATGGAGCTCACTTACCGACTCATTCTCCTTCATGGAGAGGTTTTGAAGTTGATTGAGAAACAAGTCCCTCTTTGCAATCCTCGAGTCTCGGGTGACTTCATGGAGCTCTATGAGTTTGTTCCACAAATCTTTTGCACTTGTGAAGGGACCAACCTTGATGAGTTGGTCTTTGTTCATGCCGCATTGTAGAGTGACAACCGCCTTAGCGTCGGCTTCACTCTTCCTTGTTTGTTCGGCAGTCCACCGAGAAGATTCGAGTTCCTTGCCTTCATCATCCTTAGGAGGGATGAATCCTTCCTTCACCGCGAACCACGTATGGATATCCATCTTCAAATAGTATTCCATTTTTGATCTCCAATATTGGAAGTCGGCGCCATCAAAGAATGGAGGTCGGGTGGTGGAGAAGCCTTCTCTCAAAGCCATCTTGTTGAAGACTCTCGGTTGTTAAGCCGTAAACAGAACAACCTGGCTCTGATACCACTTGTTGGGAACGAGATGGCTATAGAGGGGGGGGTGAATATAGACAATCGCTTGCCCCTTGAAAACTTATCACGATTTCTGCAACTCAAATATCAGTAGCACAGCGGAAAGAGTGGAAAACAGAGTATGCAGAAAAACTAAACGAGAGCGAAACAAACACAACTAGCAAGATCGCTAACAAGGAGGGTTTACAAGGTTCGGGGATAACTTGCCTCTACTCCTTGGCGTGCCCTTGAGGTGGGCGATCCCTTGATCGTCGGCAGATCAAGCCCCGGTTAACACCGGATATGAAGCAACCTCCTTCTCGGTGGAGAAACCTCTCCACAGCGTGTTTCAACAATGATATATAATGAGCACAATGAAACAACAACAAGAAGGATCTTACTCAAACACATAGCAAGGACAAAACACAGCAAGCTTCCCTGAGCTCCACCCAGTGGCGATCTCACGCAGACCCCTGTCTGCTTCGTGTCTTCCCACTGTCAGACTCCAAGCTTCTTGTTTTCTCCTTCAAGCGCTCAAGTATGATGATTGCTCCTCTATAGCTTGCTTAGAATAGTTGAAGAACTCAAGAACAGCAAGCTTGTAGCAGCAGAACGCAAGAACACGAAAAACTTCAAGAACTGCAAGTCATCAGTCGTGTTGAACTCAACTCTCGCGTTCCTTTTTGTTTCTCCGCCAAGCGACAGGTGACACCATCTCTGTAGCTCCCAGCTACTCATCTGCCAACGCCAGCCTCTACTGAGCTATCTCTGGACTCACTGAGCTATCTCTGGACTCTACTGAGCCATTCAATTTCAGTTTTCACCACCACAATTTCATCCTTAGATCCAGGATTTCCAGGGCTACAATTTTCAGCAATCTCCACCAACTTGTGAACCAAATTTTCAGCAGTTTAATCAGCCTGTTCATCCATTTGATCAACCCTCACAGTCTCCATTTCAGAATACACAGCCTACTATTGGTCTTCAGCAACCTCATGTCACATTTCAAGACCAACTCTATTCTCATCTTAAAGACCTGGGAAGACGCCTTGAACAAATAGTTGAACAAGTGAAACAAATAAAAGCCCAAGAATTAGGACAATTATCTTCTCCAGCTACTCAAGATTCTGAGGGGTATGATGGTGATCTAACTTTGGGGAATGAAGAGGTTGTGTCAAGTTTAAACACCCCCGGAGTTGAGTTTATAACAGTTCAAGGTGACCCTAGTGCATGGCCAAGTCCTTCTTCAAGTAATCTTGCAAATTTGGTAGAAGAAGAAGAAGAAGAAATCATTAAAATTAGGGCACCTATAGCATGTATTCCTCCGGAGATTCCTAATCAAAATCCATTTCCAAATTTTTCAGCTCAAGAAGAAATTGAAGCTCCACAGGACCATTCTAGACTTTTATTTTGTGATGATAGTATTATTGATGGTCCTAATTTTTCTGATATTGTTGTTGCAGATATTACAGAAGGAACATACATAGGAGATGATTCCATAGGAGTAGGGGATTGCACTAAGCCCCAGGGACCACCATAAGATTTAAAGGATGAACCAGAAAGTGTAGGGACTTGCATGGTGGAAGCAAGAACCCAAGGATCACCTGCTTTAGTTGAGTGTCCACCAGAACCTGAACCTGAAGTGGAGCTTGAACATGATCAGGAGGAGAACACAGATACATCTACTCTTGTAGAACCTCCAGGTATTCTTCAGCATGCTCAGGTAAGTATTTCTCCTCTTTGTTCAGAAAAATTCAGTAAGGTACCTAGTGCTGACTTTATTGGTTCTGATGAATTTATTGATATACCTTGTGTAGAGACTGCTAGTGAAAATCCAATTGAGGTACGAAAAATTGATTTCATTGGTCGTAATGCATTACTTGATACATCTCTTGATATGGATTGCGAAATAATTTTAGAGGCACCTATAATTGATGTTGTTTGTTATGATGAATATCTTGATACATCTTTTGTGGATATGGATAGTGAAAAATTTTTAGAAGTGCCTGAAATTGATGTTATTTATTGTGATGAATCTCTTGCGATATCTTATGCTGAGGATGAATGTGAAAAACTTATGGAGGTATCTGAGATTGATTTCATTGGCTGTGACACATTGCTTGATGCATCCTTGGTAGAAAATAATTGTGATATTTCTATTGAAGTGCCAAAAATTGATTTCTTTGTTTGTGATGAGCTCCTGGATGTAAATTTTGTAGAAAATAATTGTGAAAAATTTATTGAGGCACCAAGAATTGATTTAATTGGATGTGATGCAGTTTTGGATACATTTCATGCAGAGACTGAATTTATATTATTTCTTTCTGACCCTGAACGCTTGAGAGAGGTATTACATTGTTTTGCAGGGTCCAGAAGACTTCAGGAGTGGGTGCTCCAACTGAACAGACTCCAGCCTCCTGGAAGAATTTTCAAAAGGTATCAAGAAGGAGGAGTTGATTTTACTCTAATTCATAGCACTCCATTCCTTCAATGGGTCTTGAACCTAAATCGCCTGCGGCCACCGGAGCAAATTTTTGTAAAGTTCAAGTGTGGGGGAGTCCGAATTCTCTCAGCCACCCATGTTCCTCCACTACCACGATGGAGGCTACTTCTGGATAGACTCCGTCCACCAGAAATAAAGGGGAGATTGTTCTTTCTTGTATTTTCTTTTATTGCATTTTTCATTTTCATGCTTTCTAGAAGTAGAATTTTCTTTTAAATTGAGCCCTTGTCAATAAATGCATGTTAGTTCTCTTGGAAATTTGTTTCTTGTATGACTAGGAATAAATGTATCCCTCTAGGTTATTCCATAGCATTTTAGAGTCTTTTGGAAAATAAATTAAATTTGGTTGTTAAAACTTAAGGTTTGAGTTCATGGATGAAATCATGGATGCTTGAGTACTACTTTTCTTTAGATTCTTGATTGAGGATTTGAGATGAATTATTTTTGCCTAGTGAGAATTAGCCTTATATTTGTGACACACATATGTTATTGTACTCTAGAACTTGCTTAGGTTCTTTCAAAATCATATTTCAATGATTGGATCACATCTATAGAGGCTAATCACTTTGTTTACCTTTCCATATCAATTTTGGCGAAAATCATGTTCATTCCATTTTTCTTTACTTATTTCCTACTCTTACCCTCACTTTTCTATGGACTTGTTGTTTGAAATGTTTCTTAATGCTATTTTGCCCGAGACGGACAAAGATTTAAGTGTGGGGGAGTGACTAGTGTTTTGGTATCGAAGAGGCATTTTTATGTCAAGAAATTTTTTTTTTTTGTGCCAAGCTCAATTCGGTTGAAGAAGAAGAATTTTTGTGCCAAAGTCCAAGTGGCACGTAAATATGTAATTGAAGCCAAATTCCGGAAGAAGTCAAGCAATAATTTGAAGATCTAAGCAAGATTGTGCCATTGTGAATTCGGCTGAAAGAAAAAAAACACAGAAAAAAAATCTGAAAACACATCTTGCTACAAGATTGTGCCATTGAAGGAATAAATTTTTTTGGATAGCATGTTTTGGTCAGAATGTTTTGGACTTGCAGCTGCTCTTCGCTTAGAAATCAAACACATCTTGCTAAATGGTTTGTGGAGCTGGACAGATCTGAAAACAATAGAAAAACTGCTGTGCCAAGTTTAAATACAGAAATTTGTTTACCACATCAAATTTGCTCCATACAAGTAGTTTGGTATCAACTTGGATCTGAATTTGATTTTTCAAGGCTGTGAATCAGAAATTGCATAGCACCTCCATTGCTGATCAGAAAGAAAAAAAAGGGGCTGCTAAGAGTTCAGATCAGAAACAGACAGCTTAAGTCTCTAAATTCAGCACTACCTCACTGAAAAATTCAGCACTACATTACAGTGGACAGAACTAAAAATTGCAGTGCCGGAATTTCACTTTCCATTCGATGCAAGCTCCTATTGATGTTAATTGTTTGCGAGATCAGAGAATGGCAAGGAATCTACAGTGGATGCAGAAACTTTGAAACAGAAAAAGGTTGTGCCAAAGTGGAAAAGAAGATGGCAAGTTGAGTATCAAGAGATGGAATCCAAAAGTAAAGAATTCAAAGAAGAACAAATTATTTCAGTAGCACTAGGTTGCAATGGATATCTCCTACCACTTATCGAATCTGAAGAAGAAAAGAAAATCAGTGAAGAAAATACAGCTAAAAAAAAAAATTTCAAAATCAGTTTGAATACTAGTAAGACAGATTTGACCAACTTGAATTGAAATTGAGTTTTCAAGGGCTGTGAATCACGAAATGAGGTGGATGAATGTATCATAATTGAAGCACATTACAACCTATCAGAACAAGAAAAAAATTCTGGCTGCTAGGAGTTTCGAAGCAGAGCAGAAAATGGAAAGAAGTTGGCTTAAACTCAACTTGTTGAGCAGAATTTTTGAGTGGAATACCTTAAGTGCTCAATTACTTCCAGATGCTAACTGATATGAAGAAATTAGAGTTTTGCAAGATCTGAAATGCTCCATTAGAAGACTTGAGAGCAGAGAAAAAAAAAGAAAATAGTTGGAAAAAAATCAAAGAAACCAAGTGGCACACCATTGAGTTTTGGCACTATGAAGCAAGTGAAGTTTCTCTCACCCAAATCTAATTCAAAGCCTTGTTACAATACATTCTGATTTCACTAGAGAAGGAGAAAGAAAGAAAAAAAATGATGAGAAAAGAGAAGGAAGAAATTGGCACGCAAATGGCAAATTGGCACAAAGGAACTAATGAGGTCTTTTCATTTAATTTTTGAAAGGCACGGCAAAAGTTTCACTCCACCACACTTGTGATATCATTAGAGGTCTGTCAAGAGGGCAGAGTTCATTGGAAACATCCTTGAGCACTCAAGTCTTCCACTTTATCAATTTTTCCATTTTCTTGATTTTTACTCCATTTCTTACCATTTTTCATACTTTTATTTGTTTTTGTTGATGTTGATCCTAATCATGAATAATGGTGGAGAGTAGACAATAAGCAAGCCTATGGTAGTGCAAGAAGCATGCGTGTTGGAGTGAGCTCCACTTCCATCATCAACTTAGAACTTAAGGAGAGAGTCACCAAAAAATTTCCCTTGAAAGGCTAGTGAGTTAAATTCATCTCAATGACTCATGATGGATGAAAAGGCTAAGTTGTTGATTTAAGGACAAGATACTAATCCATAGAGCTTAGATTTATGAGAATTGACGACCCTAGGTAATTTCTTTTCATTTGCTTCTAATTATGCTTAAGAAAATCTAGGGGATACATATTTAGTGATTTCGCGAGACGCTCAAGCTTAAGTGTGGGGGAGTTGATAAGTACCATTTTGTTGATTATTTTAATTGCTAAAATCCATGTTTGACCTATGTTTTTATTGCTTAATTGTGAATTTACCCTAGGTTTTAGAACTTCCTCTGATTTTGGACTTAATTGCAAATTTACACATATTTGGATTATTTCGCCACTAAATTTTTGATCTATTTTTATAGGCATGAAAGGTTCATGGACTTAGGGCATACTGGGTCAAACTTGAGTCGGAAGTGGAATCGGATCGAATTATCAAGCTTCGGATTAATCCGGGTCGTCCGATTCAAAAGCGGCTAGATCTGAGCCATCCGGGACCATCTGAAGCAATCTGAGCTAGGGTTAGGGTTGATCAAGCATTCTGATCAAGATCTAAAGGTTTCATCCCAATCAGAGCTCAATCAACCGTTGGATCAAGCTCGGAGGGCTCTAGATCGTCCATTGATAGATTAGGTTGATCTGGGCCATCCATTGCAAATCTGGAGGATCCGAGCTACAACGAGGCAGATCCTGACCCCTGATCATCATCATCAAAGTTTGGATCAAATCAAAGCAAGATTAGCCGTTGGATTTCCTCAAATCAATCTGGGCCGTCCATGCTTAAGTATTTAATCAAACGTTTCCCTGCCTTTAGCCTTGTCGCGTCTTCGCCGCAACAGTCGGCTTCTTCATCGTTTTCCTTCATTTCTTTTGCAAGTTTCTTAGTTTTGAAGGCGTGACCACCTCAATTCTTCATCTGGATCAAGATTTGGATCACTGGAGGATAGATTTGTTGGAGATTTCAGCTCGAATTCGCGCGGAACAGAGTTTGTTTGAGGGTTTCGGCATCTCTGCTACCCAATCGCTTGTTTCTCGTCCACAAGTCATTTCCAATCATTTGAGCTGCTTATAAGGGTTCTCAGGTGAGCTCAGATGTTCCTCAAATCATCATCGCAATCCATCCATTGAGATAGAAGAGATTAGACTGGAAAATTCCAGCTGCGTGTAGTTTGAGCAGATTCGACCGACTGAGCTGTTTTCCAGTGAATTGCTGAGCTTAGGGGTTCGAGGCCAGCCCTTGCGTGACGAACAAAGAGATCTTGAGCTAATGGAGTGATTGGGGTTTAGATTTCTTATTGCATTTTTGATTTGTAGCTGTAATTTCAATTTCTGCTGTAGTTTCTTTCCTGAATTTATTCAACTGCTGTAATTTTCTTGTATGGATCGTTTCTTTCTCAATTGGAGGCTCATCCTTGAGTGACAGCAAGGATTCGTGAGCTGAGATGAGAGATTGAGGCTTTGCTTAGTTGAATTCCATTGCAATTAGCTGTAATTTTCGAATTCTGCAGTGTTTGTTTCTGAATTTTTGTATCAGCTACATTAGGTTCAGTTTTGAATTGTTTCTGCTTTAATTAGTGGTTCGAATTTGTTCTTTCAATAGTTAGCTAGCTTATTTAGTTAATACTTCATTTAATTTCAATTGCTTTACAATTTCCTACTTGCGTATCAGTTTGTGCAGCCCGTATCAGCCCTATTTTTTTTTCCATTTTCAGCTTAGTTTCTGAATTTTTGTAGCTTCTTTCGAATTCAGTTGTGTTTAGTTTATTCCCTGCAATTGAAGACAACCTTTAGTGTGTTAATTAATTAGATTCGAGTTTGTTTCTCATTCAGCTTCAATTCTGAATTTTTAGCCTAGCTGTCTTGCATATCAATTCCTATTTCTGCAATTAGGCAGTTTCAGTTTTGCAGTTTTTCAGCTTTCAGTTCCAGAGATTGCATCGAGTGATTTATAGTTCTAAGGAATTTCATGTGAACCTTAACTTTGATGCAATAGATTTCAGTTGTTGTTTGGTTTTAGCGTCCAAATCAGTTTCTGAGTTTTTACACGTTATCTCTGAAATTCTGCATTTGATCTTTTCTTCACCTGCGCATCCTTTCTACATGTTTTATCTCTGTGTTGGAGTCATCTTCTTCTGCATTCATTTGTTGTTTGCCTCTGATTTGTTTGATTCACAATTTCTTACTCCACATCAGTTGTAATTCTGTTTTCTTCATCAAATATCAGCTCAAAAGTCAGCTCCATTTCTGCCCGTGATCTCCAATTCTGCCAAATTCAGTTTTCAATTATGAAAGTTGGTTTCATTTCTGCAACTCTAGGTTGTAGTTGCTGTAGTTTGTGACAAGGGAGGCATAGCTCCTTTGAGTCTCTTCTGGAGTTAGATTTGTACTTTCGAATCCAGTTTGTTGCTTGTTCTGCATGGGATCGCAGCTGAATTCCTGCATTCGGGATTAAATGTCCTGCACTTTCATTTCTGCACAGCTGGTTGTGTATTAGTTCAGTTCTATTTGCTGCAAATTCAATTTCATATATGCTGAATTACGTATCAACTGAAAACCCAGCAACTTTATTTATATCAGCTAGAGTTCTATTCGGTTTGTTCTTGGAATTTAGTTGTCCTCTTGGCACATTAGTTTTCATTCCTTTCAAGATGTATCAAGTAAAAATTCAGCAAGGATTTGAGCAGCTTGTTTGCATTTAGCTGGTTTTTAGTGTGATTCCTGAAGTTAACCACATCCTTAGTGTATTTTTGGTGCTTGAAATCAGTTGCCTCATCATTCAATTTGTTTCTAAACTATATTCTCTCTTTTTGGCAAGTTAGCCTGCATTGCTTGCACCTTGTATCAAGTGAAATCTTGGCACGGTTTTTGTATCAGTCCGGTTCTAGATTGCTAGCATTGGTCTGTCTTGAGTTGATGTTGTTGCTTCATTGCTTAGCATTTTTTTTGCCTTTGAAATCAGAATCGACTTTCAAAATTGATTAAGTGCTTTAATTGATTATGTGGTCAATTGGTTGAATCATTCATTGCCATCACTTGGTTTAGTCATGAGCTAAATTTCCTTAATTTCATTGCATTTCCATTTCAGATTGAAACCAAACCCAAATCTTTATTTGAAACCCAAATTCACAAATGACACATAAACACGAGCTCGAACCAAACAAACTTCAACTAGTCCCGAGGAAAAATACGACCTGTGGCCCCTTTACTACGTTTTCATTCTTTGATTGCAAAAAGGGTTTCCAGCACATTTATAAATTTTAAATTCTGATGGTCCCACAATTCGTGACAACTTTAACCTAGTATTTCGGGGCCATCAAATTTTTGGCGCCGTTGCCGGGGTTGATTAGTTTGACCAAAGGGTTAGCCAAACATGACCTGATGTTTGGCAGAGTGATTAGGTCAGTTTGACCAAGGGTTGACTGATAAGTACCATTTTGTTGATCATTTGATGGCCTTAAGCTCCTAGACACTTAGACACATGGATCGGATACCAACAGGATCTAACTTTGTTGGTGTAAGAAGCATCAGACATGAACAGTCAACCTCTAGTGTTTCGATGTTTGATAATATACCAAGGTCTGGTCAATCTAACCAAGGGTTAAGCCAAACAGGACTTGATGTTTAGTAGGGTAAACCCAGGTTTGATTAGTTTGACCAAAGGGTTAGCCAAACATGACCTGATGTTTGGCAGAGTGATTAGGTCAGTTTGACCAAGGGTTGACCAAAAAGGACTTTATATTTGGCAGAGTGATCAAACCTAAATCTGATATGAGTGATAATATACCAAGGTTTAATCAGTTAGAATAAGCGTTAGCCAAACATGATCTAATGTTTGGCAGAGAACCCAGGGTTGGTTAAATAAAAGGATAAGCCAAACATGACTTGATATTTGACAGAGTAATTAAATTTATCTGGTTAGTTAGACAAAGGACTAAGTCAAACAGAACCTGATATTTAGCAGAGAGAAGTCTAGTCAGGATTAAGATGACTAACAAAGAAGTCCTTGTCACGACATCGAAGACCTGATGAGTGAAGTTGGGCACGAAGTCCTGGTTCGAGGAATTGGGCACGAAGACCCGGCCGATGGTTGCGCACCGAAGTCCTAGTTCGAGGAATTGGGCAGGAAGTCCTGGTCGAGGATTGGACACGAAATCCTGGTGAGTGAAGCTGGGTCATAGTGAGTGAAGCTAGGTGGAAGAAGTCTTGGTGAGTGAAGCTGGGCACAAAGACCTGACCATGGGTTGGGCACGAAATCCTGGTGAGTGAAGCTGGTTAAAAGTCCTGGTGAGTAAAGTCAAGCAAGGTATAGTGCTAGTGAGTGAGGCTAGGTATTGGTAAACTCTAAGGAGTTGACCTTAGGTAGTAAAGTCTTGGAGAGTTGACTCCAAGCAAAGTCTAGTAGGTCAGGTAGACTTACATAAGTTGGGTTAGGATGTTTGCTTGCTTTGTATATTTGCTTGTCTTGCAGGAACTTGAAGTTGGAGGCAAGAAAGAGAGCAAAAGCAAAGCGGAAAGTAAACTGTTGCTTGGGACCATTCCTAGGCGCCCGAAAAGACTCGGGAGCCCAACACCCGGGCACCCCCATCATCCTGGGCACCCCTATGGGCTTGGGGGTGCCCGAGAGCCCAGGCCTTATCCTTGCGATACGTGTGCTCATGTGGATCAGATTTGGTGACATGGATGGCGCCCCTATAGGCTCTCGGGTGCCCGGATGACTACTATATAAGAGGATTCGAGCTAAAGTTTCAGAACATTTATTTCTCCATTCAACTACTCATTCTGTTGGGACCGGGTGCATGTTGACAAGGATACGGGTTCGTAAATTTTAAAATATTTACGTGCAGCGGAAGAATTAGCATAATAATTTCTCAAATTATTTTAACCACGTATTTAGCATGCGACCTTATGATGTGTAGACATGATCATAAATTAAAACTTTGTGGAAAAAGTAAACTAATTTACTTAGTACCTCGCGTAACTCGAAGTAAGGGACGAGATCCAACCGTAGTGTCCCTTGGAAGCTCTGCCTCTATTCGCGTCCACGCCGAGTTCTCTTCGGGATGACTTCGCAAAGTCACGAGTTTTGTGCCGACGAGAACTACTAGATTCTCTAAAGGCACAACTAGAAGATCAAGAGAGAAGAAAGGAAACTAACCACCAAGAAACGGAATCTAAATTCCGGGAAGGAAGGAGTCGCGATCCGCTTCTTCTTCTTCGGCACCTTCTTGGTGGATGAAGCTCTCGGCCACCCTTGGGATGTGCACCGGCCCTAGGGGAGGAGAGAGAGCCGGCCCTAGAGAGAGAAAGGGCGCCGGCCCTAGAGAGAGAGAGAGGGAGCTACTAATCTCTTGATTAATTGATTGGAATTCAAGGCTTGCCTTTGGTTCCTTTATATAGTAGCCTCTCCCTTGCCAAGTCTCCCCTTTAACGGAATTAACGGAATAAATTTTCATAAGAAATTTATCTTATAAATTTTCTTATGAATTATTCCGTTTAAGCCAAGTTTTATTATAACTAACTTTATAATAAAACAAATAAATCTCTCCTTTTATTATGGAATAAATTTTTACAAGAAATTTATAAATTTTCTTATTATGGAAAAATCAATTGATAATTGATTTTATAAAATTAAAATAAACCATTCCATGGATCATTTTAATTTCTATAAAAAGAATAAATTTCTATAAATTTCTTTATACAAATTTATTTATCCATAATTTATAAAACAAATCGCACTAGATTTATTTTATTAATTAAACCAAATAAATTGGTTTTCTCCATAATTGTGGCCGGCCAAACCAAAGAGGGTTGGCACCCTCTTTGGCCGGCCAAACCGAGCCGAACCCATCGCGAATTAAACTCATTTAATTCGCCCAATATGCCTTCAAAAGACTTAGCCATTTTAAGCTTCCGTTGCGCCTCTGATTAACTCAGATTCGACTTATTTCTCTTGATCAGAAAATTCAATTTTCAACTCGTTTTAAATCCCTCGGATTACTCGTAGTGCGTGTGACTAAATAGGCTTTCAATTTATGTTGGCCGTCTATAATCAACCAATTATAGAACGAGCATGAGTGGCACCTAGTAGTACATCATGACCCCCAATTAATCAAAAGATCAACGGTTGACCTCAGAAATATTTCTGAAACCCTTTAGCAGCTCTAATGAATCGTGCCCCATTCCCTTCACCATCTTATACCCACTTGGTTCAGGACACGGTCTATTTGTGTCAGTCCCCACTAGGCTGACTACGTCACACCTAGCCCAAGTAGTGTCTTTCTCGTCCTTTGGATTTCTAATTACTCTCATGTATTTAAGAGACTCATACTCTAAACATGATATGCTCTGGCCAGAGGCTTTGAGTAACAATCCGACGATAGGCCTGGGTATACATCTCCTCGCAAGGAGTGGTGAATCCTTTGTATGCTGTTCAAACATCTTCGGGCACTTCGGCTTATACCCAATCATCCTGGGTCCACACCTCCTTGGAGATGCTTGCTTAAGATGTTAAAGTATAAGTCTCCATGACCAAGATGACTTGAACACCGCAAGTCAAAGGAACATCGCACTTAAGCTGCAGTAAGAACTTCACTGACATATCTATATAGATTACCATATGAAGTTTTATAGCTAGTCACTCCAATGAACTAGTTCCCTTAACTAGCATCCATGTTTATCTCCGGACATCCCAATGTCACCAGCCAGTGAGAATCAGCTGATTAGAGAATAACCCATGCTAGTCTCAACAGAATTGATAGTGTCCGTTTTTATCAATTCATCGACTAGGGATATTTTCAATACTTCACAATTGCACATGTAGAGATAATCACTAGTTGTGATCTCATCACAAATTCTCTTATGCTGTGAATTGTATTGCGGACATTCAGTAGATGAGTTTAAGATCTCAATCAAATACACAAACATGTATACTCAAATAGTGAATTTTCATTTATTAAAATAAATGTTTACAATCATAAGGCGATTGCCTTAGGGCACTTCTCTCATATCACTAACAAATTCTCTATGAAGAAAAACCGCTAAGATGAAGCTCTGCAACCAAGGAGTCTCTAGGAAGAAGTGCGTAGCGCTTCGGACTTCCAGAGTTAGCCGAGACCTTCACATTTGGTTTGCATATTACAAGTTGTATTTATTTCATTATCATAATTGTGCTTGTACTCAAAATTGTAAGACGAGTTTCTCTGTCTCCGAAAAACTTCCGGAAAGAAGACCACTAGTGGACGGAGCACTTCTCGTAATTAGGCCTTGGACGTACTGACCCTAGGGAGGGGGTTAGGAACCAAGTAAATCCCGCGTGTTCTTGTTGTGAGTTTTGTTCTTATTTATTATTTTGTTGCGTACTAATACTCTTGATAAAAAGAACGAACGAACGACAATGGTTTTGAGAAATCGAAAAATCGATATTCACCCCCCTCTATTGATGCCATCGATCCTACAAACTTGACTCGGTTGATCACATCAAAATTCATCCGGGGTACTTACAGAAATATCTTGATACTATATTTCCTTCCTTTGCAATGGATCCATGTAATGTGAGATTGAAACTTTCCGCAGATAGATTTCAATCATTTGGTCAGTCAGGATAGCAATATTCATTTTGACGAGTTATATTAACACCATACAATTTACCACCATGGATGTGTATGAAAGATGAATTTATGTTCCTTACTATATTGATTCCTGGTCCAACCAATCCCAAAAGAAGATAGATATTTTTTACAACCTCTGATTGCTGAGTTGAATGCATTATGAAATATAGGGTTAGTGACTTATGATGCTGCAAGTAAAACTAATTTTAGATTGCATGATACATTATTATAGACGATCAGTGATTTTTCAACATACTCAATATGTCGGGATGGAGCACAACTGGTAAATTAGCATGCCCATATTGCATGACAGAGTTGATGCATTTTCATTACCTTGTAGTGGGAAGGTATCTTAGTTTGATAATCACCGTAAATTTTTACCAACTGATAACCCTTTTAGGCAAAATAAAAAAAAATCTAAAGAATGTTGTAGTCAGAAAACCTCCTATAGTCAATACTTCAGGTGAAGATATCATTAAACAAATAGATAATTATGGATTTCTATTAGTTTCTCAACCTGATTCTGATAACATAAATAAATATATTGTTAGGATGTACAAGTATGGATGGAAGAAATGAGCATATTTTGGGAGCTATCCTATTGGAAGTATGTACTCATTCGACATAATTTAGATGTTATGAATGTTGAGAAAAATTTCATTGATAATATCCTCAACACTGTGATGAACATGCCTAGAAGAACTAAAGACACTGTAAAATCATGTGAGAAATTAAAAGAACTAGTTAACAGGCTAGAATTGCATCAGGATGAACAACTAATAGATTTTCAAAGGCTTGTTATACATTAAAAAAGATGGTAAGCAAGCTTTATGCAATTGGTTGAAAAAAATAAAATTCGAGATGGGTAAGCCTCTAATATGTCTCGATGCGTCAATATGAACAAGTTAAAGATGTTTGGAATGAAAAGTCATGAATGTCATGTATTCATGCAAAGACTTATTCTAGTAACTTTCCATGGCTTACTTCCTCAAAATGTTTGGCAAACACTCACAGAATTTAGTCTACTTTTTAAAAATTTGACTAGTGGTGTAATTGAACTGAGCCGAGCCGAGCAGTAAGAGGCTAGAGTTTGGGCTCGGTTCGTTATCTCTAAGCTCGAGCATGGCTCAAGTTCGATTCGAGTTGGATCCTGCCGGGCCGGTTCCGGTTCCAATGGCGGTGGAACAGCCTAACTGGCAGTTCAAACTGCCGATTCCAACGGCTCGAACCGCCGGTTAACTTGCGGTTCGAAGCCGTTGGAGAGTTTTTTTAAATTTTTTTATTTTATTCAACGGTTAAGATCATTTGACCAATTTTTGATCAATGACTATGATTTAGTGACCGTTATAATCTAAACTTATAAATAGGGAGTTTATTTCATCATTTTCACACACATCTTCTCTACTCTCATTCTCAACTTCATATTCTCTACGTGTTTTCGGCTTCATCTTTCGATGACAATGGAAGGTGGTCATGGAACTTCATTATCTCAATCTCGAAGGGGAAAAGAAATAGCGCATGAGGATCCTAATATTCAAATTTAATCCACCGATGATGAGACCAAGGCTCAACCCCAGCACCTTCTGATGCCCGAAACATAAGGAAGTACCAATACAATTACTTCTAAGATTCAGGAAAATCCTCCTTTAAAATCTTCTATTTTCACTAAATATTTTGAGAAGGTCACACTTCCGTTGGGAGATAAGGAAGTAGCAATACAATTACTTCTAAGATTTAGGAAAATCCTCCTTTAAAATCTTCTATTTTCACTAAACATTTTGAGAATGTCACACTTCCGTTGGGAGAATTGTGTGCAAAATGTAAGCATTGCAATGCTTCCTACAAATTCCAAGTCGACGGCGGCTATGGGTCATTAAAACGACACGTAGAAATGAAGCATCCGACGGAATATGGACTTGACCGCTCTCAAACACAATTATCAAGATTTTCTATAGTAGTAGTAATGATTCTGGTTTATTTTTATATTCTAATAATAAATTAAGAGAATCGTTAGCTAAATTTATTTCCGTAGAACATCTTTCTTTTCGTTTTGGATCTAAATGCACATTTGAAGATTTTTGTAAAGAATCTCTTAATCCATGTGCTAAACGTGTTCCTAGAACTACACTTACTTGTACAATTAAAAGATTAGTAAAACAAGGAAAAAAATTTAATTGATGAATTTAGTAAATTAAATAATAAAGTTTATTTATATTCCGATATTTGGAGTGATCATTGACAAACTCAATCTTATATGGGTGTGACATGCCATTGGAATGATAACTCTTGGATCCTCCAGAAAAGATTGCTAGTAATGGGGTCGAGCATCCCAGGGTTGACACGTGGCATAGGGAAGCTATGTGTCAGGGTCCACTGAACTTGAAGGCCGAGGTCAAACTCCCGAGTCCACCTCGGGAGTATAAGCGCCCGGGGGCTGGCCAGGCCGTAAGCTCCCGAAATCGCCTCAGGAGGACAAACTCCCGAGACCACCACAGGATGACATGCCCCCAAGGTCAGGTCGGGCCATAAGCTCCCGAAACTGCCTCAGGAGGACAGGCCCTCGAGACCACCTTGGGATGACATACGTCCGAGGTCAGGTAGGGTCATAAGCTCCCGAGACTACCTCGGGATGACATGCCCCTGAGGTCCGGCCGGGCCGTAAGCTCCTGAAACCGCCTCAGGAGGACAGACCCCCGAGACGACCTCAGGATGACAAGCACCCAAGGTCAGGCCGGGTTGTAAGCTCCCGAGACCACCTCGGAATGACATGCGCCCGAGGTCAAGCCGGGGCGTAAGCTCCCGAGACCACCTCGAGAGAACAGACCCCTGAGGTCATCCAAGGAGGGGACACCCCTGGACCAACTCAGGAGAGTGGAGCCCAAAGGTCAATACACCCGATAGCCCAACTTCAAGTAACCGTTCCTCTTTCTAGATCAGGAAAGTCATCGGATAATTATTGTCCGCTACACGCAACAATTAAGGCCTTAATAATATGTATGGCCATTACCTAAAAGTTTTTATGTAATTGACGATTACGTGTGACCAAACCCTCAGTTATGTAAAGTGCTTCGACACGCAGGTAAGGGGGGGGGGGCGCTCTTTGAACTCACAAATATTCTACTTCCTCGTTGTCCTCCTGCAAGTGACCCAGATTTTGACTTGAGCGTTGGAGTGGGCTCCGCCGGAAAACCTCCGGTGTGTTCCCATTAACGCTCATGTTAATCTCGCAGGGCATAATCTTCTTCTCCCCTCCATCGTCCTTATGGGCTACGTTTTGGTGACTCGCCATCCGCGTCGATTCCTTTCCAGAACAAGTTTGGCATCGTCTGTGGGAAATTAAATAAATCACCAGAAGGAACACCGTGATGGCAAATCCGGAGGGACAACCCATCATCTTGATGAGAGAAGAGTTGGATCGCCTCGTCACCAACACCGTCAAAGGAGCGCTCGAACAACATCAAATCGAGCAAGCTGCCTCATGACGAGCACCTTCAGTACAAGGCAAAATCCCAAGGATGTCCGCCTCACACCACCGAAACCAAATATCTGTCTCGCCACCGGTGGGATAGGCATTGAAAACTTTGGCACATCGGCGAGATTCCCTGGGAGATTTGGAGAATGCCATCTCCGTCGTCTCGAGCGTCCTAAAGCAGGAAGAAGGACTGAGGAGGATTGAGCGGTTCAAAGTCATTCCAAAGGCTCCGTATATCCCTTTCTCCCCACACATCATAGAAGACCCAATGCCCAAGCGATTCCGTGGTCTTGGAATTGTTGACTATGATGGGATGGCAGATCCAGAGGACCACGTCTGCAAGTTCGAGAATGCGACTCTTCTACACCAGTATGCGGATGGTGTGAAGTGCCGGGTGTTTTTGAATACCTTGTCTGGGGCCGCCCAGAGATGGTTCTAGAGGCTGCCTTAAGGTTCTATAAATTCCTTCCTGGAGTTTAGAACCGCGTTCCTGCACCACTTCGCCAGCAGCTGTCAATATCAGAAGACAACGTTAAACCTATTCGCCCTCAAATAGAAGTCGAAATAATCGTTGAAGGACCACATCCAGCGGTTCAATTGAGTGGCGCAAGATGTGCCAACCGCTACATCAGAGATCCTTGTCAGCGCCTTTACTCAAGGCCTCTCCGAAGACGACTTCTTCCGATCACTGCTGATGAAGCCGCCAACCAGCTTCGACGACTTACTGGGGCGCTCTGTCAAACACGACAACGTCGAAGAGGTGCAGCACGCTCGCCATAAAGAGTATGCCGGAGCCCCTCTGCAGATCTCGCTACGGTCCGAGAGAAAGGAACCACCAGCATCAACCTGGGGGAAGGACCACTGGGCTGGTAAGAAGAGGCTGGTGGAAACAGTCGACACTGCCAAACCGGAGCCACTGAAGAAGTACAACACACTCCACAGAGGAGTGCCACGCCTTGAAGAAGAGGTTGGCTCAAGAATTAGACGCCAGGTCTCGGAAGCGATGGAAGAAAGCGGGGTATCGACAGAGATCCCCGCGGTGAAGTTCTTCTCCTCGCAAGCGACAGTCAGGAGAAGATGGATCCTGGCGGCGATCCTGGTCTCGTTCCATGGGAAGGAGTTGGGAGATATCACCCAGCCAATCTCTCTCCCCCGAACGAGATCCCAAGAAAGGTAAAGCTCCAGTGCGGGGGTCTCCTTCGGGCCATGTGGGAGTGATTTCTGGAGGTACTATCGGAGGAGACTCTTATCGGGAAAGGAAGGTCCATACTCGTCAGCTAGAGAACTATGCCATCAGAATGAATAGTAGTCAGCGCCAGGGCTCTGTTATCTCCTTCAGCCCTGAAGACCTGGAAGATGTGGAAGCCCCCCATGAAGATGCACTGGTAATTCCCGTACGCATTGCAAATTACACAAATTAGGAGGTTAAGGGCGTCTTCGTGGATACAGGTAGTTCTGTCAACATCCTGTATAAGGCGGCCTTGGACCAGATGCAAATCGATGAGGACGAGCTACATCCGGTCTCCACTTCGCCCTTCGGCTTCACCGGGTACCAAGTGCAACCGATACGACAAATCTCTCTATCCCTGTCGTTAGGAGATGACGCGCTGGAGAGGACGAGAAGGACTCCCTTCATGGTCGTAGATGCTCCATCATCCTACAACGTCATCTTGGGGCGCTCGGCTCTCAGTACATCCCAGGCGGTGGTCTCAATCTACCACTAGAAAATCAAGTTCCCGGTGGGTGAACAAGTGGCCGAGGTCAAAGGGGATCAGCTAGCTTCCCGGTGATGCTATAGTGGGGAGGTCAGGTCGGAAGCCCACAAACACTCGAGGGCTCATGAAATGCTACAGATCGACATTGCCAACCCTCGAGAGGAGGAAGGACCCAAAGAAGAATGGAGGGAGGTCGAGTGCGAAGAGGTCTAGATCCATCCTCAACAGATGGGAGAGGTTACAAGGATTGCTGCCGACCTTACGCCAGAGCTGAGAAGTCGTCTGATCAGCTGCTTGCAGAACCATCGGGACGTGTTTGCGTGGGGCAACTGAAGAGATCAAGGAGTCCCCCTAGCCTTGGCCACGCATCGCTTGCATATAACTCCCGGAGCCCGACAAGTGAAGCAAAGGCAAAGACATTTTGCGCCCGAGAAGGACATGGTTATCAGAGAGGAAGTCGCCATGTTGCTGAAGGCCGGACACATAAGAGAGGTTCAATTCCCAACTTGGTTGGCTAATATAGTACTTTTCCCTAAGCCCGGGGGTAAATGGTGGGTTTGTATCGATTTTAGAGATTTAAATAAAGCCTGCCCTAAACACTGCTACCCCTTTCCTCAGAAAGATTAGTTGGTAGATTCCACCTCCGGTTGTGAGTTTATTCGATGCTGGATGCATACCAGGGATATCACCAAGTTCCTCTCGCTCTTGAAGACCAAGAAAAGGTCAGCTTTATGACGACGGATGGTACTTACTGCTACAATGTTATGTCGTTTGGGTTACGCAACGCAAGAGCAACCTATCAACGGATGATGGACATGGTCTTCCAGCACCAGATAGGGAGGAACATTGAAGTCTATATAGATGACATCCTGGTTAAGATAGACAAGGGAAAAGACATGATGGCCGACCTGGAAGAGACCTTCGCCACCCTGAGAGCCAACAAGCTGAACCTAAACCCGGCTAAGTGTCTTTTCGGGATGAAGAGTGGTCGATTCTTAGGGTATATGGTGACGGAGAGGGATATTGTGGCTTATTCAGAAAAAGTGAAGGTCATCCTTGACATGCCATCTCCTCGCAACTTCAAGGATGTACAACTACTGAATGACAGAATTACGACCCTGTCCAAGTTCATCTCCAAGTCTACTGACAGGACCCTGCCGTTCTTCAAGATTTTGAGGAAGGCAGTCAAGTTTGAATGGGACGACCAGTACAAGAAAGCTTTCATAGATTTGAAAGCATACCTCGCCGAGCTCCCCATCCTTTACAAGGCATTGGAGGGAGAAACATTGTTCGTCTACCTGTCCATAGCTAAGCAAGCTGTGGGCTTTGCGCTCATTCGGGAAGAAGACACTGTGTAGTACCTAGTCTATTTCTTCGAACACCTCCTGAAGGATGCAGAGACACGGTATACTACAATAGAGAAGTTGGCTTATGCTTTGGTGGTAATGGTCTGGAGGCTCAGGCCATAGTTCTTAGCATATCCCATTGTGGTTCTCACCAACAACCCGCTTGGGCGCATCCTCACCAATCCTGATGCCTCGGGTCGGTTGATCAAGTGGAAAACAGAGCTAAGTGAGTATGGGATTGAGTACCAGCCATGCACCGCCATCAAGGCTCAAGCTCTCACTGATTTTATGCTCGAAGCCGTCTCGGAGCCCAAAGCTGATGGAATATGGAAGGTCTACGTCGATGGTTCCTCCAACAGCAAACACAGCGGAGTCGGAGTGCTAATAATTTCTCCTAGGGGTGCTACATTGCATTTATCCATCTGTCTCCACTTCCGAGCTACCCAACAACGAAGCCGAGTATGAGGCAATTCTTGCAGGTTTACAAGCAGCTAAGCAGGTGGGAGCTACTCGGGTCATCCTACATTTAGACTCTCAGCTCGTCGCTCAACAGATAAAGCGTGAATTTGAAATAATGAACGAGCGTCTTCAGAAGTACGTGGGCATCTATGAGCAGCTGAGATCCTCCTTCATGGAGGTCATTTTGCAGAAGATCTCCTAGGCAAACAATGTCAAGGTGGACGAGCTAGCCAAGTTGGCTAGCTCCATTACCTCGTGGATGCTGGACGAGCCCAGTACTATAGAAGGAATGGTAGCTCAAATAGAAGAAGAGGTCGAGGGCACTACATTAACCGATTAGAGACAACCTTATGTGGAGTTCCTACGCAGTTGGTGCCCACCGGTTGATGATAATGGAGTCCGACTATTCCGCCATCGGGCTTCTAGATTTACACTAGTCGGAGATCAACCATACAAGAGAGCCTTCACCCGGGCATTACTCAAGTGTGTCATGCCAGAGGAAGCTGAATATATCATGCGAGAAGTCCACGAAGGCATTTGCGGGAGCCTGGGGGAAGATCGTTGGCTAGGAAGATCATCCTGGCAGGATACTTTTGGCCAACGTTGCAAACCGATGCCCTGAAGTTCATCGCTGGATGTGAGACTTGTCAAAGGCATCAGCATATCACTCACCGTCCGACTGAGCTGCTGCGAGTCTCCACAGTCTCTTGCCCATTTGATCAGTGGGGAATGAATATTATGGGTCCATTTTTAGTCAGGCCCCAACAGAAGAAGTTCTTGCTAGTTTTGGTGGACTATTTTTCCAAATGGGTGGAAGCAGAGCCTCTTGCGCACATTACGGAGGTCACAGTGATGAAGATCCTATGAAGGGACATCGTCTGCAGGTATGACATCCCTAATAAATTGGTTTCGGATAATGGCAGACAATTTGCCGGGCGCAAATTCAAAGAATGGTGTGAAGGACTGAGTATTCGACAAGCCTTCACTTCAGTTGCATACCCCCAGGGGAATGGCCAAGCAGAGGTCATCAACTGGGAGATTATCAGGGGGCTCAAGATAAAGCTGGACTACATCGGAGGTAGCTGGGTCGATGAGCTCCCCAGTATTCTATGGTAATACCACACCACTCCAAGAGAAGGAACAGGTCAGAGTCTCTTTCAGCTCGTATATGAAGCGGAGGCAGTGATCCCGGTGGATGTCGGCGAGGAGTCAACCCGGCGACAACACTATAACAAGGAGGAGAATGATCTAGAACGACAGATTGACCTGGACCTTGTGTCAGAGGTGCGAGACAATGCAGCTACCTGGCTAGTGGCATACAGACAGCGTATGCAGCAAGCATACAATCGACGAGTAATCAGTCGAGCTTTTCAAGTGGGGACAAGGTCTGGAAAAGAATCAAGCCGGTAGGCGAGCCCAGAAAACTCAAGCCGCAGTGGAGTGAACCTTACATAGTCAGTAAGTGTCTTCGTTGCCTTGCTTAGGAATACCACTCGGTGGTTCGCAATGTGGAGAGAAGATTGGGAGGTCAGCAGGGAGTCTAGGTAGTGCTCTACCTTAACCCGTAAGCTCCTGTTGACCTCCTCTTGCATTAAGCCCTCCTCGCGGGCGCAGTAGACTTCCGCCTTCAATTGGATTACTTGTTGGAGCAGGGCTTCGGTCTCCCGCCGGGAGTATAATTGACTACCCTTGATGAGGCAGTCCTGAGCAGCCTGCCGTAGTGAAAAATAGGAATTAAAAAGGATCAAGCATGTGACGTAAAACAAGACCTTTTTACCTTCAGCAGGGATTCATACAGGTTGGCGAGGGGTCCATCCTTGTCACTGGAGATCCACCCTCTCGCATCCTCTCGGCTCCTCGGCTCTTCTGCCCGACTCCTAGTAGAGGCGGCATCGCTGGAGCGGCGGATAGGTTGGATGGCAAGTGCCCCATGAGGCAATGCCGAAGGGCCTGGGACGTTCTCCTCAGAACTGGACGCTCCATCAAAATCCAGACCCCCCGCGGTGGCCTCCCTCAGCTGCACCGGTAGAGGATCCTGAGAGGTCGTCTCCTCCGCTGCCTGGACCTTCCGGCGTAGGCGCACGATTGTCAACTGGGGCTCTACTGACACCACCTACTTTCCTGTCAGTGCGTCTGAGGGATTGACTGGAGTGGTAGCGGTGGCTTGATACGTTGCAGTGGGAGGGGTCGTCTGTTTAAATCGCTTGGAGAGGGGCATTTTGTCCTCCTCATCCTCAACGACCGTTAGAAGCTTGGGAGGTGTGAGTCTCCTCAACTTCCTCCAAGAGGTCGGCCACTTGGCGAGGCATTTCTGCCTCTTCTTCCCAACTGCTTCAACTATTGACAGAGCATCCTGAGGCACTGGTTCTTTCTCATCGCCTCCCGTCTCAGGGAGATTGGGGGAGGGCTCGGTTCCTTGGTTGTTGGACCGCTCCGATGTCCCTTGTTCATGGGGTTACTCTGTTGCTCCTAGGTTGTCGGGCTGCTCCGCCGTCTCCTCCAATTCTTCAGCCAAGTCGGCCACCGAGGTGGTGGGAGCAGGAGGGGGCCAAGGCCTGTTCGTTGGCCTGGTCCCACTTGAGTATCCTGTTCATCGCCCGAGATAGCATGATGTCCTCTGCATTACAAAAGCAACACAACATCAGTTAGAATTAACGGGATCTATAAAAATATTAACTTACCAAGGCTGTGACTTATGTTGGTGGCCTTAGAACTGAGTCCCGCCCCGTACATGAGTTCATCACTCTGCACCAGGTTGGGGCCTCTAAACTCCATTTCAGACAGGATGCTCCTAGCCCGTTGGTAGCCCGAATCCTGCTGGAAGTCGCCTAACTCCGGGGCGGTTGGTAGACTCTCCCTCCAGCGAACGGGACTGAAGGGGAGCTGGGGTAGTTGAATAAAGAAAAAAAGTTCCTTCCACCCCTTATATGAGGAAGGAAGACTCCCTATGAACCTATGGCTGGGGCGAGCTATGCAACTAAAAGCTCTCCTGGACGCTTGGGTTGGGAGGAAAAAGAAATGGAAAAAAATAAGGAGTCAAGGGAATGTTGAAAAGTTTGAAAAGGATGAATACCCCGCTCATCTGGGCGAAGGCATTGGAGCCATCTGATGAAGAGGGATGTTGAAATATGAGGCGATGCTCATGAAAAAAGGTGGAAGGGGAAAGCGAAGCGCTAATTCTACCTGCCCTAGGAAGAAAGTAAAAAACCCTAGGGGAGGTTTTAGAGGAGACTGGTCTACCCCAGGAACTTCCACCTGCAGTTCCTCCGGAATGTTGTACGCTTCACGAGTGGCTTGGAGGTGTTAGGACTGGTACGTACGGCTAGAGGAGGTGAATAGCCGTTCACCTACTTGATTCGTCGATTTCTTCCTACACATGTTAGCAAGCGCAAGTGAAAACATAAACTACAAACTAAACAATGCTAACACCAAACCTTTACGTGGTTTGAAGATGATACTCCTACTCCACGGCTATCTGTAAGGTGGACGATCCCGATCCGTCGGTGGATGATTCCCCGGAAGACCTCTGGCTAACTCGTGTCGATCCTTGTGGGTGGAGAAACCTCACCACAAATTCTCGACAGCACCTGAGTACTTGGAGACTACTAATAAGCTTTACCCAAGCTTATTTCGTCAACCTTTGCCCAACCAAACCAAGTTCTCTTAAATAGAGCTCACAACTGAAACATCTGTTACCAGTCGACTGGTGCCAATACCAGTCGACTAGTCCACTTGGATTCGGACGTTACAGGCAACGTTCGAATTCCAGCCGACACCAGTCGACTGCTACATGTAGCAGTCGATTGATCTTTCTGTGACCCTTACCAGTCGACTGATCCAAGCATCAGTTGACTGATCAAACCCTAAACCTAGGGGTTCATCCCCGAGTACAATCACTCAGCACTCGTCCTCACCTGACCAACCTAAATCTAGCCTTCTAGCCTCCTCCATCAGCCTTGCGTCCCTCGGATGCCTCTCTATCCTTCACGCCTTGCTTTCTGGAGCTTCCTCCGGCCTCGAACCTTGTTGTCGGGTCTTCCTTTGCCAAGATGCCACTTGGACTTTTTTCCTTTGCCAAGATGCCACTTGGACTTCTCTCATTGTACCTGTATCCTGCATACTCACAATGCATATTAAATACAACAATAAACCTAACTTAAACCTTTGCCCAAACATCAAAACCCTTGGTACATAGATTGCTCTAACAGGAGGGTCTCTAACTTAGCCCTAGAGGAGGTGACTTCATACCACTCCAGTTGGTAAGCCTCCTCCTTCTCTGATTTCTCCTTCCTACTTTGGTCTTTCTTCCCTTCCTTGCCCATGACTTTTATGGAGATAAGGAGAAGGAGATGAGGGAAGAGGAGAACTTATGAGTGAGGAAGAAGCCTTAACAAGGTAGAGTCCTAGCGAACGAGAATGGAGGCACATGGTGATGCAGTCTGGCCCGATGGTTGTTTTGATGTTGACAACGATTTAAGTTTGGTTGAGCGAATTTAGATTAAGTCCTGGTCGAGGACTGGGCATGAAATCCTGGCTTGGAGGGCCAGGTCCTAGCTTAGAGGGCTAGGTTGGATGAAACCCTGGCTTGGAGGGCCAGGTCCTAGCTTGGAGGGCTAGGTTGGATGAAACCATGGCTTGGAGGGCCAGGTCCTAGATTGGAGGGCCAGGTCCTAGCTTGGAGGGCTAGGTTGGATGAAACCCTGGCTTGGAGGGCCAGGTCCTAGCTTGGGAAGCTAGGTTGAAGTCCCGGTGAGTGAAACTGGGCATGGAATCTTGGTCCGGGGGACTGAGCACGAGTCAGAGAAGGTTGGGAGCCCGTTCTCTTGACTTAGAGTAGATTTGACCTTGCCTGGACCGGTCTAGTGACCGATCAGGGAAGTTGGCACGAAATCACTATTGTGATCGGTCTGGTGACCGATCCAGAGAAGGCTGATCAGTCTGGTGACCGATCAGGGAGAGAACAGAGAATCCTTGGTTGGCTTCTGTTAGGCTCTTGATCAGTCTGGTGACCGATCAGGGAAACCCTCAGATTGGTCAGGCTGAACGATCAAATGTCGCGAGCTTCTCACTATAACCGATCAGGATGCATCCTGATCGGTCATGGCATGCCCTGATCGGTCCCCGGACCGATCAGGCCACAACCTGATCGGTCTGGTGACCGATCAGTGAGGTTTGACTATGAATGTTGGGAATCCCAGCAATGCTGTGGATCAGTCTGGTGACCGATCTACGATCTGTGATCGGTCAGGGTGACCGATCACCAGAAGGTCGCGATTTCTGGCTTCTCACTGTGGACCGATCAGGCTAAAGCCTGATCGGACTGGGCCTATCCTGATCGGTCTAGTGACCGATCAGGGGTCACTCTGATCGGTCTGGTGACCGATCAGTAGCTGCAGCTTTAATTCAAATACGCTATCAGACGCTCTGATCACGTCTGTTTTCTCGTCTGATACACTGATACACTGCTGATATGGTTTGATATTCATTTGCTAAGGGTCTGCTAAGTGTGCAGGTGATACAGGAGGATTCAAACACTCAAGGAGGGTCAAAGAGAGACTTTCCACCGAGCAGGTTTGGATGCTTTTGTTTTTCAGGTTTCAACGGCTTTTGAGGCACGGCTGGCGACTGACGGAGGCTCAGCTGGAGAGGGACTTCAGTGGACTGAGTGCTCAAGGAGGTCAGTGGGTTTAGGCTGTGCTCAGGTGATGCTGATGGAGCCTGGGATGAAGCAGGAGCTTAAGAGGAAGATGAGAAGCTGAGGAGAGGATAGAACGAACAGGAAAACAAGCAAGTGTGGCTGTGGGTTTCGCTGTTGTGCTCATTGTGTAGCTTCTCTCTTGAGCTTTCTTGCTATTGTCTTATGAGAGGTTCTTCCTTAGTCTCGTGAGCTTTATCTTGTATCCTATTGAGACGCTTGTGGAGAGGTTTCTCCACCGAGAAGGAGGCGCTGTTTTGTCCGGGTCACCGGGGCTTGATCTACCGACGATCAAGGGATCGCCCCCCTCACGGGCACGCCAAGGAGTAGGGGTAAGACATCCCCGAACCTTGTAAATCCTTGGTGTTAGCGTCGGTTTATTTTCCTTCCTTGTCTGTTTTCTTTCTGTGATTTGTGTTTCCGCTGCTAATCTGATCACAGGAAGAAGAAGAAGTTCAAAGCGCAGGATTTGAGTGTCTGGCTATATTCACCCCCCTCTCTAGTCATCGAAGCACCAACAAGTGGTATTAGAGCTTGGGGCTCTGTTCAAGCGGCTTAACATCCGAGAGTCAACAACGATGGCATTGAGAGAAGGATTTAGTACCAGCCGACCTTCACTCTTTGACGGCACAGATTTTCAATATTGGAGGTCAAAGATGGAATATTATCTCAAGATGAACATCCACACTTGGTTCGCTGTGAAGGAGGGTTTCTCTCCTCCAAAGGATGTTGAGGGAAAATACCTAGACTTCTCTATGTGGTCGTCTGAGCAAGTCCGGAAGGGAGAAGCTGATGCTAAAGTCGTGGTCACACTACAATGTGGGATGACCAAAGACCAACTAGTCAAAGTTGGTCCCTTCACAAGTGCTAAAGATCTATGGAGCAAGCTCATTGAGCTCCATGAAGGCACTCATGAAACTCGGACAGCAAAGAAGGATCTCCTTCTCAACCGACTTCAAAACCTTTCCATGGAAGAAATTGAAAAGGTAAGTGAACTCCATGGAAGATTCAAAGAGATCCTCAACGGCTTGCATTCTATCAATAAAAAGGTGGAAAATCAAGATTTTGTAAGGTATATCCTCAAATCTTTTCCAAGGAATACTACGTGGTCATCTATGGTGGATGCTTACAAGGTTTCCAAGGATTTATCTTTTGTTAAGTTAGAAGATCTATTTTGTGAAATGGAACTACATGAGATCTCTAACCAAAGTCCAAAGGAGAAAGGGTTGGCTTTAGTGGCAGGTGACAACAAGAAGAAGAAGGAAAAGAAGGATGAGAACACTCACTGTCACATGGCATTCATGGCACTAGAGGACTCGAGAGAAGAAAGTGATAACGAATCAAGGAGCTCCTCAACCGCGCCTTCATCATCTTCGGATGATGAAGAGGTAATCTCTCCCGAGTTAGACAAATGCTATAGGACAATAGCATGTTTAACTAGGTTGCTTAAGAAATCTAAGGCCAAAGTAAAATCATTAAAATTGGAAGTAGAAAAGTTGAAAACCTCTAAGGATGAGGTAATTGATGATTTACATGTTAATGCTCTTGAAAATGAAAATAAGGATTTGAAGAGCAAAGTTGAAAACCTCAAGAATATTCTTGATAGGTTTTCAATTGGCTCAAAAACCTTAGATATGATCCTAAACTCCCAAAGGGTGGTTTACAACAAGGTCGGTATAGGTTACCGACCTAAATAACTAACCTTTGTATCATTAATGTCAAGAACCCAATTTAGATCATCAAATGATTCTAGGGTTCAAAAAGTCAAAAAGAAAATGACTAAGGCATGCATGGGTGCCTAAGTCTTTCATTGTTGATGCATTAGGTCCCAAAATTTGGGTACCTAAAACCTCAATTTTAGAATTGTATAAGCATTATTTGAGGGGGAGTATCTATCAACATTGATTGTTGATAATTGGTACTCCAAACACAATTATAATGATATACTCATGAATGTAGTGTTTTATGAAATTTCACTTGAGTAGTAAGGAAATTTTCATGCAATGAATGATAGTATATCCATGATTCAAAATAAATCTACAAGTTTTGGAAAAATTATATATATTGCATGAATGGTTTAGATTGACACATAACTTGCTTATACCATGGATTGCTTAAGATGATCAGTTTTATTATTGAATTTTATGGTCCAAGCTTAAGAGGTTGTGTTTGGTGAACATATGCCATGATTTTCTTGTATGTGTTATACAACATGAATGCATGCTAAGATTCAACAATATTGTGATGATAGCATCAATAAAAGAACAGATCTATAAGCACTTCCATTGTTCATAGACATGATGCATACTAAAGACAAGTATGAAATAATACTATCGCAACTACTATGAAAATCTCACAATACATGATTAGACAAAGAACATGAGCTTAAGGCCTAGGCTTAAGTTTTTCTTAATATTTTGGAGATGAACCTAGTTGAGTATGCCATGACTTTGATGTATGTGTTGTTAGTATTAATCTATGGCATGAAAATTTCGTTTAAGGACAAGATAAATACATTACAACTTCGTCATGGGTTTATTTGAACTGATCACTTATAAGGCTTTGATAGACAAGAACATGAGCTTAAAGTCTAGGGTTAATGCTTTCTTTGTATCAAACTTAAATTCCATGACTTGTTTGTTTTCCCACTGATCATGCTTTGATATAAACCTGTTTTTGGGACTGAGTTCATGCTTAGTTAAGGGAAATGAATGTGTTTGACACAAATCATGTTGCTTATTTTTGTTAAGGGAAATGACTGTTGTCTAATAGAACTCTGCTTGGAGTTAAATCTGATTGGATTAGGGTTTAGAGTAGAAACCAACCTGTTTCTAAAATGATCAGTTTCAAAAACCTTCTGTATCAGACCTGATCGGTTCACCGACGATCAGACTCACCCTGATCGGTCTGGTGACCGATCAGACTCGTTCTGATCGGACTGGTGACCGATCAGGTCAACGCTGATCAGGGAACTCCCAAATCGTTCCCAATGGTGTAAGATACCCCTCAGTCCAATCACCTTTCATCAAATTGTATCAGATTGCTGATCATATTATACAAACAATCTGATACAAACCAATATAATTGAAACATCCTAATCTACTTGGAGCAAACTAATACTGATTGATACAAACCTTGTTGAATTTCAAATTCACAAGAAAGGGTTTGTTGAGTCATTGACTCTTCTCTTGATGTGTGTTTCAGAAATCTTTCTGAAATTTCGTATATAATGGAGTCTACACCCCTGTTGTGGAATGCAAATTGTTAATGCAGTCTGATCAGGAACGTATCAGAGTTTCAGAAATTTTCTGAAATCTGATCGCTCCCCAGACTAATAAGAAATTTTCTGTATCAAATAATCAATGAACCTGATTGGTCACGGAGACCAATCAGGATATGTGTGGATACAGCTGCATTCCTACTGCATATGAAACATATACATGTTTGACCATGATATAATTTTGTATATGGTTTCATGTGCAATTCACACTTATTGCCGTATGATGCATATACATTGTTGCCATGATACATTTATGGTATATGCCTCTCATATGCAATTCAAAAATTATCCTTTGAATTTTGGTTTTGGTGGAGAGACCTTGATTGAGGGGGAGTTATGATAAAACTTAATAACCATGCCCTTTTTCGATGTTGACAAAGGGGAGAGAATGATTGATTAAGTTTGGGTTATTATAGGGGGAGGATCTTGATTCCCTTACGAAATTGAATGCCTTCAATTGATCATTAATGCCTAAACTTAAATCAGTTTGCAAACAACAAAAAGGGAGAGATTGTTGATGCAGTATGACCCTGATTGTTTTTTGGTGTTTGACACCGATTTAAGTTTAGTTGAATTCGGATTAAGTCCAGGTGGATCGGGAGATCGAACGCTGGCATGGAAAAGTTCCTAGCATGGAGGGCTAGGTGTGAAAAGTCATAACTTGGAGGGTTAGGTGTGAAAAAGTCCTAGCTTGGAGGCTAGGTGTGAAAAGTCCTAACTTGGAGGGTAGGTGTGAAAAATTCCTAGCTTGCAAGGCTAGGTGTGAAAAGTCCTAACATGGAGGGTTAGGTGTGAAAAAGTCCTAGCTTGGAGGGCTAGGTGTGAAAAGTCCTAGCTTGGAGGGCTAGGTGTGAAAAGTCCTAGCTTGGAGGGCTAGGTGTGAAAATTCCTAACTTGGAGGGTTAGGTGTGGAAAAGTCCTAGCATGGAGGGCTAGGTGTGAAAATTCCTAACTCGGAGGGTTAGGTGATGGAAACCCTGGATTGGAGGGCCATGTCCTAGCTTGGAGGGCTAGGTAGAAGTCCCGGTGAGTGAAACTGGGCACAGGGTCTTAGTCCGGGGGACTAGAACGAGTCAGAGAAGGGCTGGAAGCTTGTTCTCATGACTTAGAGTGGATTTGACCTTGCCTGGATCGGTCTGATGACCGATCAGGGAAGTTGGCATGGAGTTCCTTCGTGGATCGGACTGGTGACCGATCCAGTGATGTCTAATCTATCTGGTGACCGATCAGGGAGCATACAGAGACTTTGGTTGCTTTCTGTTCGGCTCTTGATCAGTCTGGTGACCGATCAGGGAGACCCTCAGATCGTTCAGGCTGATCGATCAAATGTCGCGAGCTCCTCACTATGACCGATCAGGATGGATCCAGATTGGTCAGGGAGTGGCTTGATCGGTCTGGGGACCGATCAGGGCTTTGGCTTGCCGAAGGTGGAGAAAGCTCCATCAGACTGTGGATCGGTCCGGTTACTGATCCACGAACTGTGATCGGTTAGGGTGATCGATCACAAAGAATCCGCGATTTCTGGTTTCTCACCGTGGACCGATCAGGCTTAAGCCTGATTGGTCAGGACTTAACTTGATCAGTCTGGTGACCGATCAGGGTCCTCTCTGATCGGTCCGGTGACCGATCAGAAGCTGAACTTTAATTCGAAATCACTGTCAGACTTTTGATCGCGTCTGCGTTTTCTCTGCTACCTGCTGATATTGTGTGATATTATTTGATATGCATTGGCTATGCTTCTGTTGGAGTGTGCAGGCTTTACAGGGATTATTCAAACACTCAAGGAGGGTCAATGGGAGGCTTTCCGTTGGGCAGGTTTGTTTGTTTCTTTTTCTCAGGTTATAACGGATGGCGCAGGCTGACAACGGCAGGAAGCTGACGAGCTGACCTGGGCTTGGCTGAATGGAGTTCAGCGAGTCCAGAGGAGGTCAGAAGTAGCTGAGGCTGTTGCAGACAAGCTGGTGAGCAGCTGGGAGCTGCAGAGGAGCGTCTGTGACCTGTGACCTATGACCTGTGAAGGTTAAGTGTTGGCTGGCGATGAGGAGAGTGGGAGTTCTCTGCTGCAGCAACACTTGATCCTGTTGAGCAATCTGTGTGAGTCTCCTAAAGCAATACTTGAGCATCATTCTTGGAGACACTGCAACCTTGAGTGCTTGGAAGAAGAAATAAGGAGCTTGGCGAGTCCATCAGCAAGAAGACACGAAGAGCAGGGAGTACTTGCGTGAGATCTGTGCAGAGTAGAGCTCGGTGAGGAGTTCGCATGTGTTCTTTCTGTCCTAAGTGCTCTGTAAGCTTTCCCTTGTTTCATTGTGCTTAATTTCATATACATTGATTGAAACGCTGTGGAGAGGTTACTCCACCGAGAAGGAGGTTGCATTCTATCCGAATTTTCTTGTAACGCCCCAAAATTTCCCTTTTAAGTCCTTAAAGTCCTTGAAATTGTTTAAAAATATTTTAGAAATATTCTAGATATTTTTAGGAATTTTTAGAATATTTTTATGAAATTTTCTGAGTCCGTTTAGTATTTTATTAAAAGAGATAGCCCGAAAATTCTCGAAACTAATTTTAGAAATATCTTAGAATTTATTCCAAATTTATGGATATTTTTATAGAATTTTTCCATAAACGAAAGTTGCAAAAAGGGTTATAAACAAAAAATCGCATAGGTGGGAATCGAACCCTTCACCTACGCTGTGTGAGACAAATGGGCGGACGAGCTGCGCTGGTTGGTTTTGTTAAATTAAATTGAGCGAAACAATAGATAAGGTATAATTAGGTAAATTCGCCCCCATAAGTATAAATAGATAATTAAGGAGAGAAATTTTATTTTTCCTCACCCAAACCCTCACGCCGCCCCTCTCTCCTCTCTTGGGCGAAAACACACCACCTCCTCTCCTCTTCTAAGGGGGTGCCGGCCAAGGGAGAACCAAGGAGTGCAGAGCGTTTCGTTCGTCTCGACGAGAGGAACGCGTAGGCGCGAACGGTTCATCGAGATCTCAAGTTCCACCCGATCCCTCTCCTCTCTTGTGCGCACGCCAACCACACCAAGCCTAGGGCTTTCCTCCGGTGGCCGGCCAAGGCTCTCCTCGGAGAGATTTTCCGATATTCGGAATCCCCACGACGAGAGGAACGCGTGAGCGCGAAGAAATCTCCGAGACTCCGAGTTTCTCCGGAACCTCCGACGCCGTTCTTGGTTGTAAGTCCAAGATATCGAGGTAAGTACTGCTCACCTGCAGTAAGAGGCGGTTTTCCGCAAGAATTTTCCCTTAAATGTTTTAAAAGAGATATTTCCTTTTTGTTTAAGATTTTGCATGTGATCTTAGTTCATTATATGCTTATATATATTTGATAGAGTATCCTATGTGAGTTTAGGGTCTAAGGAATCTATAAGAAATGAAAAGAAAGATAAAGAAAAAGAAAAGAGAAGGCCAAGGCCTTACGAAATCCCCAAAAGTCAAGACTTAGGGATTTGGGCACACAAGGTGTTCGATAAGATGCCAAGGCATTTAAAGATAAGAAAGAAAAGAGAGAAAAGCTATTTTACTTTCTAAGGCCAGTACCCGGCGTCCAAGGGCGTCGTTAAAGAAATCCAGGTGTCCAATTCCAAGGTCTTGGCCCTGGTAGACCAAGGTCTGCTCTATTAGGATTGGTGGCTCGCTACCCCAACCTTTTAGGGAACGCGCATAAGATGGTACTTACGTCTTAAGTGGATCCAAGTGAGCTATTATTTTCAAGTATATGCTTTAGCAAAGTTTTTCTAAATTTTAAGGAAATTTTCTAAAAGTTAAAGAAAGACTGAAAGTTAAAGAATTGCAAAAGTTTCAAGTTAAGCCAAAAAAAAGTGAGTTAAGACTTATTAATACTTGATTATGCATGTTTTGAGTTATACATGTTTTAGTGTTTCTTTTAAGCATAAAAGTATATACATGTTTTAGTGTTTCTTTTAAGCATAAAAGTATCCCATGTGATTTCACATTGTTTAAAAAGTATGCTTGCACATTTCGAGATTTTGTGAGCTAGATAGTACTTGCTAAGCTTTATGCTTATTAGTTGCATTTCCTCTTACTGCAGATAAAGGTAAAGACAAGCAATTCTGAAGGAAGGCGACGAGGCGGTGCTGAGTGACGTGTGTGTGGTGGCTGACCTTGGAGAGATCCTTGGGATGAGACAGTTTAGCTTAATTGAAATGCATGTTTAAGATTTCCAAATTCCAAGTTATTGTGTTATGGAGTTTATTAAACATTCATGCTTCGGATAGCCTTACATGCTCAATTTTGTAGAATGAAAATTCCATGTCATTTCAATTAGTATGCATACTTTTCTGAATGCACTAGATGAGCAAGGGCATGAGTAGTTTAACATGTGGATACATTGCATTTTAGACTTATTCTTGAGCTTATTATTATTCCCTTTTGGACTAGGTCCTAATTGTACTTAAAATGCTTATAAATTCGGTAGAAAAGTAAGATTTACATTCTATGAAGTTCTAGAAATATTATTGCATGTGCCAAGATGTGGTTAGTTTCGAATTAAGTCTTATTGCTTGAAATATGCTTAGAAAAGTTGCATCCATATTCCATAAATGCTTTAGTAATGTTATAGAACCTTGTGTGATGAGTTTAAATGGATAGAATTGCTTGTAATGAATATTTTCCTTACGAATTTTAAGAAAGGAATGTGCCATTGTATTATGCATGACTATTAAAGTTAGACCATTATTCTTAGATAGATTTAAATACAAGTTAAGAAAGTTCCGCATCTTTAGTCGTGCATTAGAGTCAAGAAGTAGACAAGTAACGGACCGGTCTAAGGTAGAGAAGGCGGGTCGCCACAGTTGGTATCAGAGCAGTTCCCATTCCCAGCATCACACACACATCAGCATCAACCTTGCCGTCTTCAAGTAAGAAAGTTTTAAGTTTCAGTTTTTCTATTGCTCCTTTATTAATTGCAGCATAGAGAAATGCTTAAGTACTTACTCATATGTGCATAGAACAAGGAAGCATGTTTAATACCTTAGTATCACGGAATCATGTTTAATCCCTAGAATGGATATTAGGTTACTAAGTAAAAAGACAAGTTTATACCTAGAGATGTAGTAGTGATTTCTTGTTCCCTTATGCATTATTAGATGGCAAGAAAGAGGCGAGCTCCTAATGCAGGAACAGAACTCCAAGTTCAAGATAACAATGAGCCTGACACAGAACAGCCAAACCTGATGGCAGTCATTGCTCAAATGAAAGCTCAGATTACAGAGCAACAGAAGACCATCGCCACACTGATGGCAAATCAGCACCCAGTGCCCCCTACACCACCCACAGCAGGAGTGGGAAATCCAGTGGTGGCTGAAGTTCCACCAGTCCCACAGGAGACCCCTGCCGTGAACCGAAGACAAGAAGCATACCTCGTCCAGTGGCAGAGGCTGAAACCTGAAAGCTTCTCAGGCACGACTGAGCCCTGGGATGCCCAGGCTTGGTTCAAGACTTTAGAGAGCACAATGGAGCTTCTGACTGGCCAGAAGTCGAGAAGGTCAAATGTGCCTCCTTCTGCCTAACTGGAGATGCTCGTATGTGGTGGAGCGGGTCAAGAGTAAGAGGATAGTCAACCAGAATGAGCTGGACAGATTTCGAACAAGAGTTCTATGAGGAGTTCTTTCACATGCGGGTTACCAACAAGCACTACGAGGACTTCATGGAGTTTAGACAAGGTAACCTACCAGTGGGAGAAGCAGTCGCGAAGTTCAACAGACTAGCTCGCCTCTGCCCAGAGCTAGTCAGCACAGAGAAGGAGCGAGTCAGACTGATGCTCCGCATGCTGAACCCTGAAATAGCACTCAACGTGAACAGCGGGACGCACCGACCCCAGACCAGCGAGGAGTTGGTCAGTAGTGCTCTAATCTCAGAGCACTATCTGAATAGCATCAA